>CM031243.1:611517268-611654195 GCA_018340775.1 Taxus wallichiana var. yunnanensis
AAAATTCACCTTCATATATAGTGATTACAAATTTACAATTCTAAATATCTCAAGTATTTTCTCTTCTCAATTCCTTTACACATGCTCATGGTCTGTGGGCATTGATGATTGAGATAGACTACATATATCGCAACCCTCAAACATTAAAGGTATTTTAACAATTAATATGTTATTTTGTTCAAGTTACGTTAATGGTATAGTCTATAACATATACTTCATTTAGCTAGTATTATAGATTTATGCTACCGATTGGTAGCATATATCTATGTTACCGTACCAGTAACCTATATCTATGGTACCATCCGATAGCATATATTTACACTATCTTGGCTCTGTAGTATGTATTTATTTTACTACCCGGTAGCATACGGTTTAGTACTACTAGTAGCATAAATATATACTACTAGCTAAAAGCATACATTTACATTATCGTAGCGGTAGCATATATTTAGTGATGTCGTAAAAGGAGGAAAAATAAGTATGGGATTCTTTTTCTTATGCTATATTTTGAGGAAAGATTTCTCATTGAGATGATCATTTTAACTACTAACAAAAAAAATTCAAAAAAATCCCATAGAAAATTGACCAATTAAATATTGAAATGATGTGTCGTAACTTAATACATCTATCTATAGAGTGATCAATACATCTATGATAATCATAATAAGTATTAGCATCGAAGATCTTATTTTCAAAATTGTTCAAATCAACCTTAAATGGTGGAGGAGAGACATGAGATTGCACTCAAGTAATTTCTTTAGAACCATGTGTGGAGGACAAGGTAATCATGTAAATTGTCATCTTATAGGTTGTAATTGTAGCTTAGTAGGTTGAGAAACAACATTGACAATGTCTTTAGAAGAAACCTTAGGGTCATTAGATTTTCCTTTGAAATTAGATTTGCTTTAAAACTTGGCATTTGATGTATTAGAGGTGCTAGAAAATACTTGAGCTTGTTCATGTGTAATATCTTAGCTTCACACTCTTTCAGTGTATGACATAGATGGTCAAAAGATAGAAACTTATCAAACATGACCGATTCTTATAATGGAGGAAGAAAAATTTGAATAAAAAGGTCTTGTAACTCACTGTCAGCTAATATGTTGTTCATCTTAGTAAGAATTATTTGATAACACAAGACATAATCATTGATATGTTCATCAAATCCTTGTTTAAGTTTAGAAATTTGTGCATAAGATATCTTATCCCCAATGTTGATTGAAAATTGTGCCAAAAATTGATTTTCTAATGTAGTAAAAGAGCACATAGAATGTGTGGGGAGATCATAAAACCATTGCAAAGAAAATTCCTTAAGGCTCCTAGGGAATAACTTAGTAAGAAATATATCATTAGATGCATATTAAAAACAAGCAACATGGAATGATCTAAGATGCTCTTGGGGATCACCCTTTCCATCATAGATAGGAAGCTTAGGTGCAAAAAACCAATAGGCAAATGATATGAGACAACTTCAGGTGCAAGTGGATTATGCAATAATTGAGAAGAGTCCATAGTATTAGAATTATGAGAGACACCTTGTTGTAATTGTAAAATTTGAGCTTATAAAGAATGAACAAGGGATTCAAGATCTTGTGTAGTAGATAAAGATGCATGTGGGCTATTATGACAATAAATAGGATATCTAGTAGAAATAGTGGCTACGAGGAACGAACAAAGACACATTTCGCATAAGAATGTTAGGTGACCCCAATGAGGTAGTCATAATGGATGTGGGGATATGTAACACCTCTATATTATGCTTCATCAAACTTAGGGATTTTTATTTAAACCATTTAATTTACTTGATGCCTTCAATGATTATCATCACGCAACAAAAATTACCCAACATTTAAGAGTTTATAAAACCCTTAAGTTCTCTTATGCTGAAATGAGTAACATCATTTATAACACCTCTATATTATGCTTCATCAAACTTAGAGATTTTTATTTAAACCTTTTAATTTCCCCTGATGTCTTCAATGATTATCATCATGCAGGCAAAATTACCCAACATTTAAGAGTTTATAAATCCCTTAAGTTCTCTTATGCTGAAATGAGTAACATCATTTATAACAACCACTAAATTAATCCAACATTAATTAATATTTAGAATCCATCTTGACAACCTATGATAACCATGTGCAACTATAAGGGTTTAGATCCTACTCAATCCCCTTTCAATGCTCTACACGAGCCAATATACCCAATATATCATTTGGTTAGACTTTTTAAAGGTACAAAGAATCATGTGCATCTTCTTAGTGTCATCCTCCCACTCATGACACAATTTAAAAGAAGAAATGGTGACAGATAATGCAATCAATCATTTTCATTAATATGTGCATAGTTTTGGCATTGTGCTAGCAAACCTAGTTTTGTGACTGCACATAAGCCATATAAAACCCGTCCTTTCCAATTCTCCGCACAACCATCTCAACATAGTATCAGGGATTCTTTCATGTTGTTTACTTATTAAATTAAGTTATTCATCATAAGTAATCATGTATTTAATTATTAAGTTCAACACCAAAGCTACAATTATTGTAACTCGACATCCAAGTCATGCAACTCATGCCAACACCACTTTGGGATCCCTATAGAAAAGGTACGTTCACGTAATGATTAAAGTCATTACACTCGACCATCCCTCTCCCTGTAGCCATCTTGAATTGATGTGGGTATGACTCGCATGACACGAAATACGTGTCATGATTCCTATCTTTATGTTCATTTCATTATGTCATCTAAATCATGATAGAGGTATGTATTGGTCTCTTCGAGACACTACATAATGTTTGTACCTCTTATAACATGATAATCAACTATATCATTAATGATATAAATCTATGTTTAGTATAGTACCAGACTTAAATCATTTAATGGTGTCATTTAAATGTTGTTACTACCCATTAATTAAAAGGACTAAGTTTGTTTAGTTTACTTATGATAGATAAGTACATATGTACCACTTCATGAGTTTTCATTATACTTTTGTACTTGTTCCATGACGTCATAATTAAATGCCAATAGAATAATAAGATATTTTAAAAATTGTATTTAATCATAACCATGAAGGATTCTCATGCATTATAAAAGACAACGTTAATATTCATCACATCATTTCGTACTTATGACTAGTGAATATCATCTTATTGCTTATAAATTACAATTATAATTTATAGTCTTACTTATCTTCACTTTGTATTTAATTAAGTTTCTTTTTATAACTTAATATTTCCATACAAAGTCTAGTAATCATACTTCTTTGTTTAAACAATATTTCCCAATAATAGCTTATGGTTTTACAACAATTCAAGTAAGCCCTCATACACCATTGTAATGACCAAATCATTAATAGATAACTTTCTTTTAAACATGATACATAGTCGAAGAGAGACTATTTGAGATAGTCAAATATTCATTAAACACAATGGCCTTTCATAAATCACATAGGAATATTTTTCCTTTTTAATCAAATGATAGTACATTTATTTCATTCATAAAAATAGGTACAAAATAACCAATGCAAGTCAACTCATCCTTCTCTTTTAACAACTCGAAGTTCCCTTTTAACCTGCAAATAAAGAAATATAACATATATATACATGGTCGGTTCAAAGGAACTACCATGGTTACACATTTCTATACCAAGTTAATTCATTACGATTAATTAAATTTCTACTAGTTGTTGTAACACAACCAACCAAGTACCATAACCAAAAATACCAATCACTCATATGAAACAATCCAATCATATAGACAAAATACCCAACTTTCATGCATTATGCATTTTCAATCAATGAATAACTTAAGCACTTATTTTATACATCCAAGAATTAAGCACTCCTTTTCAACAAACAACCAAGTAAGATTACTGCCATTAATCCTTATCTAGTCCAACAACCTCGATTGATGACAAATGAGTCAGGAAAAGAAGACCAACACTTCCTTCTACCTAGGTTACCTGGGTTTGTGCTTAGTAATAAGTCATTAACACAGTGTACTCACACAACCAAATAATTTCTATCAAATGATTCACAATCAATGGTAATTTTACCTTTTTTTTTTATTTTATGCAACTAACCAGCATCAAATGAATTTGATCACTTATAACTAATATCAAAACACTAATGCATGTCTTGAATACCCCAAAAATGATTCCATAAATTACATTTTGTACATGAGTTTACCAAGGCAACAATCTCATCTACATTTATCCTTATATGCTCTAATTTCCTTTACCAACTTTTGCAAGATTATTTTCAAACAGAGATACTGGGTATGACACTCAGTCACGATTACGCTTTTGAATTAAACAAACAGTATTAAAAATTTATTTAAGGAAACACTCTTATACAAGGGTTCATTGATACCAAGATCCACAAACGTCTTATAGGTTAAAAATCAATATTGATTTCTACTATCCAGTTAAGACAAAACCAAGGAAGAATACTCCCTTAACAAGCTATGCATATCGTGCAAAAAATAAACAGTTTCCCTGAAATGGTTTGCACACTGCCATCTATAGCTTTTTCCATCAACAAAAATTTCATATCCTACACCCGAATGGTTTTACCATCAAAGGACTTGTATTCTCAAGTTACCAGGGTATAGAGATATCATGTAGAGAGGTAATCCCTCACAAGGGCGTGCGTACATTGCGGTTAGGGATGAACTAAGTTTTCAACCGAACTGACTGTACTCGAAAATATTTAAAAATTAGAAATTCCAACGCAAATAATACAACTTATATAAACTATTTCAAATTATTCACAAGGAACCAACGGATTCGAACCATCAAGGTTCGAATCATCGAACCCTTTTACCTCCTGGAAAAGTAACTCAACGTCACAAATTCACAGTCAAGAAACCGATATCTAAAAGAAAATCGTACAGATAAAATGAAATTACCCATACCCATTTCACATTTTGATGGCAGGGGTTTGTAAATTGAACTTACATGCCTAAGAATGACCGGTAGGCATTTTATCAATTCAATATCAAACCATTTTCGAATACCCAACGAAGGGATCAACCCAGATTTGGGTTTTAAATAGCTACACCGTACTAAAACCAAAAACTTCAAACACTAAATCACAGACAGCTAGTAGATTTCTAATTATTCGAAATGAATTCAGCCTAGGTTAGGAAAGAGTATCCATGCCTGCGAGTAATATAATCCCAGCAAATTTTCCCTTTTTCCTTGCAAAACTTCTAGAGTTCCAGCAAAACTTCTAGAGATTGCATGCGATAGCTTCTTCGAAAAGCTTCACAATTTTCTAGAAATTTAATGCTCATTAAATTCTCATCGCCCACTAAGTATTTCACTAAACTTAGTTGGAGATTCCTGGATAAGAATCAAAACATCGATTAAACCTCTTTGACTTTTCATGGCTATTCGACAATAAATCAAGCAATAATAATATTTAAACCATTATAGCATAAAGATCTCATCCAAGGTTGCATGGTCGATTGACCACTTGATCAAGCAATGATCAAAAACCTATAATAAGTTACATGGTAAGAATTAACAATCAACAATCAAGTGCCCATCGAGTATGGTCGAGGACCTATCACCAACATTCAACAAAATGTCAATCATCCTAGTTATTGACCCTTTTTCCAACTATTCATGCCAAAGGAGTGTGATCTCTTACATTTAAACAATTAACCTATGATCATGTTAATTACCCACATCCAAATGCACATAACCACCCTATCTTAATCAATAAAGTGCCATTTACCTTCCCTTTAACATTTAGTTCAATGTTAGCACAATTTCCATGTCAAATGATTTGTAACAAACAAAGTGATTAATCAGACTTATAGTTTTACCATGGGTCTTATACCGACACCAATAATGACTACTTCTTACTTAAGTATCTATTAGTTGAAGGCATGTCGCATGAGCAAAACAAAAAAGTTAAATCAAAGTAATCGTGATCATTTTGATCATTCATTTAACATTTAAAATGTCATGATCAAGCTATGAAGTAGATAAGTAACCAAAATCCAATAAACCATCTTAACTTTTACTTGCCCCCTGTTTAGGACCACCATTTTGTTTTACGATATTTGACCGTCATGGTAACAAAATAAGGTTAGCATTATGAAATCGAACAATGTTCTCATAATGAAATAATATTATTGCAACCATGATTAGATCCCTCACATTGGGAAATCACTATTTCCAACAATAATAGATAACTATTGGATCAATATTCAATATTGTAATCAACAATATATCAATGCATTAAATCATCACTTGTAGTAAAGTAAGTAACTCATAACACACATAATAGCATGGTACACATCAATATTTACTACAGGTACAACAACCAAATAGTCCAACAATGCATCGCATCATCATACCCAACAAATTAAGTACATACAAACATCAAAGCAAAACAATAATATGTCATAAATGCTAAGTGCTTTATGAATGCTAAGTGACAAGAATTGTCATGCGGTTGCACATGCAACTATGTGTAAGTGTGTATATCCTTTTCAGGATATACATACACACGTGTAGTTGCATACCCAAGTACACAACAGGGCTTATCCCCGACTCTCGTAAACCAGTCCATATGTTTTGACTTATCTTTACGTAGAAACGGACCAAAATTGTGGGATATGACAATATAGATGAGATCTATTTGTAAAACACGTATCATTAGATTTCTTATCACGATCGAGCTTAACAACAAGTAGAGTTTTTATAATAGGTTTGATATGATGTGGATTAGTATGAAGTTGAGCACACAAGTGAGATAAGAGCTATACTTGATCTTGATTTACATTGTTGGCCTCATCATGGTCACAACAATATGAGTGTTCACTATTGGTCTCAATTCATATACGGTAATCTCATGTGCAGGAAGATCAAGAAGAGAACTAGAAGTAGGAATAGAAGTAGACACCGCACTACTGATGCTTGTGAGTAAGAGGTGAAATCTAAAAATGCTCAATCTATTGATTAGAAAAATGAGCACTACACCGATAGGGCATAAAAAGAAAGCATGTATAAACTGAAAAATGATGATAACAATAAAAGAAACCAACTATTGGAAATCAAAGATTATACACAACAAAAATATTTTGAATATTAAATTGTTGTATTGTATTATTACAATGTATGGATATCATATAGCCAATGAAATAACAAACCAACTTCATAATAAATAGGAAGTAGGTACAACAAAGAACCTAGAATAATCACGGGTATAACAAAAATATATTATTATAACAATTATCGTGAGCACTAGATTAATTTCTTAATAGTCCCCCTTAGTGTGAACATGGGGAAAACCTATCTTTGTACTTGCACCTGCTTTCATGATTAGGTGATTTTCACAGGACAATCACAAACCCGACGGATGGTTTTACAACAGTTGACCACAAACCGATACTGGTGGTTTTCAAGTGGTTTACCACAAACCACATCATGATGTGCCAAGTACTATTTTTATCCCTCATCAATATCTCACTGCAGGGAATAACATAGGAAACACAACTCACCAAACTGAACAATAGAACACATACTAGAAAATTTTCACATTTCATCCTATAAGAATCACAATGTTCTTAATTGTAGCCATCTGTCATCAATCGTTGTCACTCGATCTCGAACAACAAAGAAAATTGCCACTGCCACTAGAAGTTTCCCTTGACTTTAGTCGTTTTAGGCTCAGAATGGAAATGGAACATTGGTGTCATGTTCCCCCACAATGTGAAATTTCCATACGCGAACACTGAGAAGAAAATTGTATTGAAGTACATAGTACTGAAGATCTTGTTGCACATGGTCACCATTGCAAGTGAACGTATTCACAAGTGGACCATCTTCCAACAAATTATGACATTCGGATGATCACGTTAGTAAAAGATCAGCGATGGTCATATGCGCTCCAACACAACTCTTTTCTAGTATCCACCAAACACCACACAAAGCAACAAGAACACAACAAACTAAAGTACCTTGAAAAAATGAAAACCACACTGAAAAGCATATACTCACACTATATATATGCCACCACATCATGCCATGCTGACCTCATCATTAGTGACTGACGAGAGGACGCTTCTTGTCCTTCATCCTCTTGTGCCTCCATCCTCTAGTGATAGGCTGCTAACTCAGCCGGATGTGATCATGAATCTCAAAAAATAACCTCCACAATTTAGGACGTCGTGTACAAGCAAAAATGCGTCCAATTATTGAAAAGTTATTATTTTATTTTTTGGACTTTTAACACTGAACCACAATGAAATTTTGATGAGACACTCGATAATGATACGTTTAGTGAAGACAATAATGACACAAATTTTACTAGACGACACTTATGACTTGACTCACAAAGACACTTGACACTATAATGACCAACTATGACACACAAAACAATAACTAAAAATAATGTTTAATGTATCTTGATAATAATACAACAATGACAATCGTATTGCAAACAAATAAAATAATGGACTAGTCTTGAAAAACTTTATAACAGTGACTCGCAACAAAATTTTGAAAATAAAAATGACATTTTGCTGACTCATATGTCACTTACTCTCACCACATAGAGGTACCTTTAGAAAAATAAATGGAATCTTATAATAACTATAGAGACGACTTCTTTATAATTTAAACAACACTTCACATTATAACTAAAGTGACTTACCACAACTAGACTTATCAGACTTGTAAGACAAATGAAGGAAAATGCGTGAAGGTATATGGAGAAACCAAAGTTGAATATATGCCAAACAGAGAAGAACGACTATGAAAGAGTATAAATGCATGCAACACACAATCTATTACAACACAGTAGAAATGGAGGCAGGATGTGCACGCACTGAGAAATCATTGAATGAATATCTCCCAAATGGCAAACGTCAATCCTCAAAATACAAATCTCCACATTTATGGCTGATTTTTTCAAATATTCTCCTAGAACTAGAACATTACAAACGTGAACACATGGGAATGGCTAAGCACTTATAGTATGGATTCAAAATGTGTAAAATACGTAGAGTTACAGATCTATTATCATGCACACAAATGTACAAATTTTCAAACATAATTTCAATATTTACGATCTCCCCAATCACATGGAATTGATGGTTGGTTTTACACAAGACTGACTTCTAGAATCTTGCAACTGAAAAATTGGTATGGCTAAGTGATAGACACTTTCATACTCGGGGCAATAAATACTAGGCTTCCCCTAAGAAAAACTAAAAGCAAAATGCTTTCATGTCAACAATAAACAACCCCTCTCTCATAATTCACTCTTATACCAAATATTGGCAATCAGAGATTATACACAACAAAAAGATTTTGAATATTAGATTTTTGTATTGTATTATTACAATTTATCACTATCATATAGCCGATGACATAGCAAACCAACTTCCTAGTAAATATGAAGTATGTACAACAAATAATACATAATAATCACGGGTATAAAAACATATATTGTTATAACAATTATCGTGAGCACTAGATTAATTTCCTCACAACAACCTACATTTTAAAAAAGAATCCCTATGGCCACTAGAGTTAGGGATATAATGTTCAATTAGAGAGGGTCGGGTTCACCAAATGATTTCACCTTTTTATGTGAATCCCACCCTTTCAAAGTTAAAGATGTTTCAATTAACATACATAAAAAGGATGAATAATGTTACAGGTGGATATTATGATTTAATTAAATTCCAACATTAATTGCAAAAAATCAGAATAAATCTTTTCAAAGTGACTATTGATATAACAAATGTGAAAACAAAAGGAAAGACAATGCACTTAGCTGATTGTTTGTGGATCTAGAAGAGTCTAGGTGGTCTGAGTATTGAAATAGGAAGATCTAGAACTATAATGCTTTGTTAATGAAACTGTGACATGAAATTGATCCTGGTCAAAATTATACACTTCAATCTATAGATTCTGCATGGTCCTAAACCTTATGTATGGTCTTAGACCTTATTCGAATCTAGGTCTATAACTTCCTAAGTACTTCGCACTCCTAGAAATGTGTGTCAATATGGTTTGGTATTCTTCACTCACCTTCATAATGGTTGTGTAAAATATGATCAAACCCTTAAACCCTTATAGTTCAAGAATTAGTTGTTGCTAAAAACATTGGGTGGGTTGTGGGCACCCCTGTTCACGATAAATGATGCCACTACTCTGAAGATGGCTCAAACCACATGTCATTCTCCTAACATGTGATATCTATAATAGTGCAATCAAAACATGAAAAATTGTTTTGTGAAAATGCTTCGCTTGAGTTTCAAACTTGCTTAAATGTTTGGTAAAGCCCACTTTTCTTGCTTGTATGATTATAATGGTGTTGAAGAGTTATCATTGATGTCAAGTGGATGATGCTAATGTTATAGGTCATTAGGAGTATGTTGATGATGTCATTAATGTCTTGAAGTGATGAGATTATTACAATGACATCAAATGATGCCTTGTTGAAGAAAGTGGGTGCTTGAGAAGACTAGTCTTGGTTTAGTCATGGTATGAAGAAGACCTTGTGTGAAGAGTTTAGCATGGTTTCTTGATAAGATGAGTGCAAATAGGCATGAAAGGTTAGTTTATCATTGTTTGAGCATGAGTAGATGGTGTTGAGTGACATGACAAAGGTATATAGGTTTTCTTTCTATCATGAATTCCAAGAAATATGAAGAAAACAAGACCTAACAAGGTATGAGGTTCATTTTTCAAGGCATGAATGCACATGTGAGATTTTTCAGAGGTATGAAAATTTGTTTTTGGTTTGTTCATGAAGTATTAAGGTCAATGGCTGGAGGATATTGCATGTAAAGTCATTTTGCGGTTTGATCTTAAACCTAGTTCTTAAGTCCTAATGAAGTAGGGTGATCATTTTCCGTATAAGAATGTAAATTTGAGCATGGATAGTGGTGTAGCATGTTTATACACCTATGTTGGCAAAGTTTCAGGTCAATACTTGAAGGATTTTTCAAGATAGAGAATTTTCTGCCTTATTGAGGTCTTGGAATTGAGAATCATAGCTCGAGTTGAACTTTTTAATGCTTGTCAGCATATATAAACCCTGCATGGGAGCTAAGCTCTTTAGGAAAAGTAAGGGAATGTTTCTAAATTAAGTTTTCTAGCATTTGTTTGGGGTTTAAGGCCCATATGTTTATGATAAAATCTTAATACTAAATACTCTCATAAACCCTTCTAAAAATGACTCAATGGATTTTTTGATCAATTTTGATGAGTGGATCATGCAAAGGACTCTCCCAGATTTCTCCAAATGGCTTTGTTTTATCAAAAGAGTGAAAAAGTACATATACTGAGCTATTTTCTAAAGAAATTGATGTATCTCTCAAATGTTACATAGGATAAAGTATCTAAATTCATGGTGGATGAATTTTAAGACCTATAATACATGCATATGATGATTTATAGACAATTTCTATCCTTTAAGTGGTCATACCAAGTCTATTTATTAAGACTAGTTTTTGGGGTAGTTTGACAGTTTTTGTAACCAAGTTGCAAAGTTGTTCTTGAGTCCTTATGCTTTGTTTCATAGTGGTACAAACATGTGTGTCAATGTGAATAAGGTCATGATGTACCTGTTCATGTGTTTCTTTGGTCATGGTTGAGTTGTCCAAGGTACTACAAGTTTCATCTTGCAAGACAGACTTTTTGGGTATGTTGGTCTAATAGGATAATATTGTTCTTGAGGTAGTTTCATGGAAAATATGGTTGGTGAAGAGATCTCTAAGCATGGAGGAGGTAATATAAGGTATCTGAAAATTTATTTGGAAGGGGTATGTTCATAGTTTCTCAAACATGTCAAGTTGCATCATTGTGTGGATATACCTAGTTGAATTAGGCCTTCTTGAGTCCTAATGAAGAAGTATGAACCAAATTGAGCTATAGCAGACGAAATGGAGTTTTGTTATGAATATTTCATGCTTTATTCATGTTTTTATAGTGTTTTATCATCTATCATGGCCAACCTAAGTGGTATGTGTGCTTGTGACATGTATATAAGCAAGGCTAATTAGGCCTATTTGAGCTAGAGAATGATATGGAGATATAACGAGCTAAAGGTTGTATGTTTGAGAATAATAAGGTCTTTTAGAAAAAATAAGGAGTGAAATGATTTCATGGAGAATATCATATAGGTGATTAAGATCATTTTGTGCATATGACCTAGTGAATAAGAAGAATGAGTGATTAAGCAAGAAAGGAAGTTTTGTGTGTCTCCAAGAGCAGCAGAGTAGGTGTATGAATGTTTGAGGATCAAAGTGTGTATTGGAAGCTTAATATAATTTTGAGGTGACTAACATAAAATACATTGAGAGAATACCAAGAAGAATAAAAATAGCAAAAGAGAGAAGAAGAGCAAAGAATTCCATCATTTGTTGAGATAACAATAAGAAGAAGGTGGAGAACATTCTTAGGTGGCTGAGTTGGTGTTTAGTCTTCCTTGCAATTTGGTGCTTGCTAAAACCCTAGGGGTTGGTTCTCGTTGTGGAGTTAGTGATTTAATAAATCAAGGGGTTGTAATTTCCTTGCAAGTAGGTTCTTGCTAAAGTCTAGTTGGTGCTAGACAAATTAGGGGTTGGTGCTCTTTGTGGAGTTGGTGCTTCACTAAATATTGAATTTTTTATATATAAGCAAAGTTCAGTGGTGTTTGTTCCCTTTGAGGGTGCCCTACCTAAATGATGTGTTCATGTGTACTCTCTCTTGTTTCATGCTTATGTGTATGGTAATATGTTTTTTTGATAGTTTTTATAACTAGATGATATTGCTTTGATGATGTTGGCTTAATGAATGGTTGAAGTAAAAGTTGTAAAAAATTTAAGAACACTGATTCACCCCCATTAGTGATTGTGCTTCAAAATATGGAGAGTCCTACGCCTGGGAGGAGACTTCATACTAGTAGAGGGTTTGGTCCTAATGGGTGTACATGAGTTATTTCGCTTATGGATCTTTGAGTGACTCTAGTGTTATCTTTTCGGTGAGAAGTTCATAAAGTTCCAAGTATTAAATGAGGTATTATTTACTTGATTAGAAATTATTTCGAAGGTTATTATGTCATGAAAGGTTGAAAAAGTGGGTATATTTTTTTGTAATAAGCTAATATAATTGAAATAATTAATTCAAAACATGTCGGTCCAAAATCATACAATAGGGTCAGTATGTAATTCTACATCCCGACCAAAACTAAAATTTTTGGATAGGAGGGAGAAAAGTATATTTTGAATTCATGGGCCTAAGCATAGATGTTTCTAAATGTATTTTATGCAATTAAACTTCAAAGACTAATAACATAGAGGTGTGTAAAGATAAGAAAGTACATGAAGTGCTATCAGGGTGTGCTAAGAAAGAGTGAAGAGAGTGCATTTTTCCATACAAGTGTGCAATGTCAAGATCAATAGTGTCAAAGGATAGATTTCCAAATTTGAGTGTTTATGTTTGTGTGTATCCCTAAAATACCCATAATTTAGATATGTGGGAGACTCTTGTTGATAATGACTAGGATCACTACATTTATAGAGGTTTTTTTGGGGGCGGGGGGGGGAGGGATAACCTACCTCCTCCTCTTTCCACCCCTCTTCTAAATTTACATCTTCCTCTAGAGAACATTGATTTGGTTTTGATGGCCCAAGAGTTGCTTAGAGTGCACCTTTCATGCACAGTTCTTTTTTTTTTTCAATCATGTGGTAATTTTCTATGTCATAGCTGATGGTTTATAGACTTTACACCATAAGGATACCTTTACTTTCTTGGCCCTTTTGAATACTTGAAAAATTACACACCATGATCCATTCGACAAATCTCATAAACATTCACAAAAAGGTGCAAAGTCTTTCTTTGGAAATTTTTCATAGTGTACCCCTCCAAATGGAAATATAGGCACCATAGTCCTCTACACTTATCCTCCGCACCACTAGTTGTGAGTAACTACATCTTCTCAACAATGTTGGAGATATGGGCCTCCAAGAAATGGATCGCCCTGGTATCCTCACTTCCCGTTGTTTTATTCGTAATTTTTCCTATAATCCTCCATGTGGGATTTAAACATGTGTTAATTAGTAGTGTGCAATGAAAAGGTGTAAGAAAATGCGAAAAATAGTAACACATGTTGAATGGATGAAGTTCATAGAACAAAATTGAAATCAATGTTTTAAACCTTGCATCATATGCATGCGAGTTCTCTATTGTACCTTGTTTGATCCTTTTTAGTAGTTCCAAAATTTGTTGTTTTAACCATAGGATGTCAAAATCCTTACAAAAATCTTCTTCAATAACTTATAATCAACTACTTGTTATTAGGGGTCATACTTATGGTACCACATGTGTGTATGGTACATAAGTGTTATGGGAAGTTTACTTGTTTTCTTATCTTAGGATGTGATTTTTTGGCCCTTTATATGATCTCACACAAACTTACATAATGTGTTGCGATCTCAAATCCCATATATTCCAAGAGATTCATTTATTGGTCATAATAATAGGGTTATCCTAGTGTAAGGGGTGGGTTACGCACGCAGGTGGGTTCTAGACAAAAGGATTCTAGATGGAGGTTATGCAAAAGGTATTTTGAATTGGGGTTATATAGTAGTGGGAGTTGGTTCAACAGGGGTTGGTTCACAAGAGGTAGAAGTTGGAACTAAGTCGGTGGTATTTTAAGTGCTTCACCCACACTTATAGATACAGATTACATTTTTACTTCAAGGCTATTATTTAATTCATTCCTTTCAAGGTTACATATGGGATGATATGATGCAACACAAAATTAGTGCATATTTCCAAGGTGATGGTATGTACTTCTATCGGTATTCCACTTTTTATTCATCTTCCTTTTTAATTTTGAGATCATGTGATCACTAGTATCCGATGGTGGTAGGTGTAGGTCCATTCCTCTCTTTGTGTATTAGTTTATGCTTATGGGTTCATCAGTCATCTCTTCAAGTGGTTTGTAGTCTCACTCAACACTATCGATAGTTGTGTGCCTCCTCCATTAGCTAAGATCACAACGATATCTTCACTTACTTTTTGGGTCCTCATGGAAGCCAACAATAGGCCCCTCCCATGGTATTATCTGCACCTCATGATCTCTCTCTCATCCACTTCTTCCATCCTTAGATTCTTTTAGAAATCCTCTACGATGGATTATTTTTCACACTTCCTCCATGTGTCATCCATCAAAATCATGAAAAGTACTTAGATTGTCATGGGTAATAAAAATATTGTTGATTATGAATAGTAAAAATGAATGTATGTTCCCATTAGCTCACACATAAACCAAGATTACTACCCCTATTTTATATATGATTACATTAAGAATGAAAACTCTAAGAGTAAATTATATATAACACCCTTGCACTAGATATATAAACACTACACATCCATACTTCATTAGTGTCCTTTAACAACATGATGCTCTCTCTCTGTTTAAAGGTACCTCCTTCCCAAGTTTCTCAATATATGTAGAAACAAACCTATGATCCAAACATATAAGTAGTGGGATAATTCACAAAGGAATATTGAGTATAAGGGTAATTAAGATTTTCCTCCACCCATTTTCTTGGTTCTCGACTCACTTTGAAAATTTGGGAATTTTTTTGCATACTCTTCTTCTTGTTCATTTAGCCACCTCTCAACATGTTTGAGAGAGATTATCTTGAAAATATTCCATCATTGCGGTGAGCATGGTCCCAACGAGTGAACCGAGAATGTGGGGTTTTTTTATCTTAGTACTCTCATACTCATACCATTTAGTCTAGAAGTACTTGTAACCCCAAGCAAGTACACAAGCCTTGTATACTTACGCATATGTTGGTATATCATGCAGGGAGTATCCCGCGTGCTCACTCGTGAGTGCACTTAGTGTGCAAGGATCCATGCTAGTTTGGGAATAAAGTGTACACTCATACTTGGTGACCTAACATTTTTGTATAAAATGGGATAAACAAAGATGATAGAACTATTGCATTGTGGTGGGAATGTACAAATAACGAGGCACATATGTTCAATCAAGATATCTATTACATATTGCACACATGATATAAGGAACATCCATTGATTGATTTTTAAATGTACTATGCATTACAAAGTTGCCAAGAATGGTGGTTATATGCGGGAATCTTGGCTTATAGGCACTTAATAGGTCAAACATTCTTAACATAACTTACTAGGTCAACTAATTGAACTCTTCATTCTGGGCATTGCCCCCATATTTATACATTACGAAGCATATTCAAAATGGACATTATCCTTCATAAATGTAGTTGGATGCTATTATTATAGGTAGGTGGCCCTTTACCTTAAAGAGTCGACCTCCTAGGAAGATGGAAATAAAATCGTAATTTGTGATTTTCATTGATAGATAATAAGATATGTCACCCTCTTCACTAACAATTTTGCAACTTCTTGGAATATTCTACCATCACCAACTTGTCTATGTATTCCCATGTGGCCCATACATGTTACTCCCATAGTCAATAACTACTTTATCCTTCTTGGCCACTCAACTTATGTAGACTATGGATTTGCACCAATCTCCAAAATGTTCTCACATTCCATAGTCATACTTCTTATACAGGAAGCCGTGTACTCTAAAATTTGGGGATCAACATATGGGGAGGGAGTATGTCACCCATCTCCAAAGATGGGCTCGTTCCATCTTGGTAGGTGAGGGATTGTGCGACTGGTAGTGAATGAATTTACAGTCAAGAATCACCAAACTATCCATTTTTTCCTAAGGGGCCGCCTCAAAGTGAGGTTATGGAAATTACAAGGAAGAGCCCATGGTTTGTGAAGGTATAACAACATACATTTTTTGGGGTTAATATTGTTTATATTTTGTAATAATTATATTGGTTAATGCATTGTTGATATTTTATAATAATTTCTATAGATATTAAAAGTATAAAATAACATTTGATTATAATTCAATTTTCAAAAGTAAATATAAATTTTACTTGGCTGATAGGCATTCTAAAATGGTAGCAAGAGGTGGGATGTGATGGTGTGACTGTGTAAGGTTTTATTTTCTATATTGAATTTGATATTCTTTTGACTATCACAAGGTAGTTTTGACCATAAACATTACATCTACTCACTTGTCAATTAAAAGTATTTTTAAACTTTGAAAAAAAAGTAATATTTTGGTCTTAGTGTAGAGTTTGAAACTATATTTTTTCTTAGAAATATTACTTTTATCATGCTATGAAAAAATTGAATAAATTTATTAGTAAATGTGATATGTGTAAAGTCCAAAATAAAATCCGTATCAATATTTTTCAAATAAATATATATTTAAGATATTTATGCCAATTTAAATAAACTCTAAAATTTGTATATAATTTTTTTCTATATTAAAATTTAAGAAAATTCTCTTTGAAAAGAACATAATTAAAAATTATAAATATAAGTTTTCTCACCGTTATTACCTTTGTATTCATTTGATAATATATAGCATTTGATAATTTTGATAGGTTGTTCTTTTAATAATATTTTAAGATAATTATAATACAATATTATATAACTTTCATTTCATATACAACTACATAATATGAATAAGTTTTGAAGTTACTTTAGATTTTAATTGTGTTGTTTTGGGATGCATGCAGATGTTTTGTTCTCCCGTACATGAGGCTCTTGATACAAGGTTTTCTCGTATTAACGAGAAGGATTTTTCACTCCATAACATGTTATCTCGATTTATCCTACGGTTTTCACTATTTACTGTAAATACTTTTGTTGCTGCCATGTTACCATTCTTAGGAGACTTCGTCAATTTGATGGGATCACTCTCTCTCATTCCCTAACTTTTATATTTCCAAGCCTGATATTCCTAAAGGTAAGATATTTACATTTTTTAATATTTGTTTAATGTTAAATAGTTTAACCATATTATGCATTGAACTAATATTTATTTTCTCTTTTATAGGTCACTGGGAAAAACATCAACTTTTTAGAAAGAATATGGCATTGGTTAAATGTGATCACCTTTTCTCTTCTCACTGTAATAACAACAATTTCATCTTTTCATTCTATTATAGATAATGCTAAAACCTATCATTTATTTGCAAATACATAATGTATAAGCTTCATGCTATTTTTTAAATAATGTTTTAATATATAATTATTTTCCAAGAGAAAATTTCTTGTGGAATATAATTGTGCTTGTCAAATTATTATATAAGAATTCTTCAAATAATATGTGGTTGTTGCTGTTAAAAATATTAATTTAAACTCTTTAATTTAATTTAATATTTTATCAATTTCTTATTTTATTGTATATTATGTAAATTAATATTTCTATATAAAGACATTATATGATGATGTAGATTATACAATAATTATATTTACATAAAAATTCATTGTATATATAATCATAAAAATGATTCTTATTTTCTAAATTATTCTTATTATGGAATTTAAATGATGATAACAATGTTAAGATCTACTAACACAAATTCTAGTTTGTGAATGATTAATATTGTTCTAAAATTAAAAATGTTTGTCTTTAACACTATAGCTATATCTCTATCTCCATAATACCATTATAATTTTCATTAAATGTTTAAAACTCATGCTACTTTATTTAGACCGATTCTTTGATAAATGTTAGGGTAAATATATCTACACACCTAATCTTAGATATATGTGTCTCACATACATACCTAAATGATAAATACTTTATTCTAATCACCACTGGAATTTTACTTAATGATTCTTTAAATTCTCATTTGAAGCGATGAGAGTGTACTGATTCTTTGTTATTTAAGTTGTTGGCCTTGATGGGAATTCTAACTCCATTAATGGAGCAATTTTCAAAATAGGAACATTCATGAGAAGTGGATTTTATCCTTTTTATTCATTAAGTAATCTATATCTAAGTGCTACAAATTTTGTAAATAGAACTAACATGTAGTTCTCTCCTGTTGACATGCCAACTATTCATCTTCCATGCTCCGTGAATTGCACTCTCTTATTGGTGGTGCATTGTGATTTGTGATATATTTTCTATGAGAAGCATCATAAAATATGTTAACTATCATGTTTCACAATCTAAATATCTACACCTTTGCACCTTGAATAGATTTTATGAAGGGTGCACTTCCAAATTTAGTCAAAATTAGGGCCAATATCCAAGGGGGATTAAGCCCTAAAGTGCAGACTCAAAGCAACCGCCAGATGCTTACAATCGGGGTGCCTAAATTTAAAGATTTTCATTATTTTTGTTATAATTAGAACATATAATTAATTTGCAAAAACGATGTTTTGTTAAGTTTTGATTCTCATCACTTATCCGATATTGGAAAATAAGATGAGTAACCAATATTGTATTAAAAAATATATTTGTTGCATTCTAAGCACTTCTTGTGATTAATTCTCTCCATCCATGGATTATTACTTATCCTTATTTGAAAATTTTATAGGATATTTTTATTTGTTTTAAATCAATTTCTCTAAATTAGTGATAATGTGTAGATTTATTTAGAGACAAGTGGGACATGAGTTTCCCGAAAACTCGATTTTCTTTAAAAAGTCACATAAGGTGGGGCGAGAGTGGTGCGGATAAAGTGGAGGTTTTTGGCCCAAGTTGCACAAGGGACATCTGGGACACCAAGACCGAAATACCCGATATAGCCGCATGTAAAGGGAAAAGTCAACTTTAGACCCCCGAACTTCAAATGGCCATAACGTTTGACCCGAGCTCGTTTTTACAAAATTAACTTTCAGTAACGATGACACGACATCCTCTATGCCCACGAAACTAGATTTCTTATTTTTAATGAGGGTAGGTATATGAAAATAAAGTAAACATCTTCAATCGGATGCTCATTCCCGTTAAATGACATAAATGCCTAGTAGACCCCAAAATAACTTGCGCCCCACTCGAAGGACCATAACTCTTGTAATTCTCAACAAAAACACACAAAATTAGTACCATTGGAATCGTGGTTCCGAGACCAATGCACAAAAATCAAGAAATCCAAAATTTGATGAGGAATAGATGGTTATTTTTAGAAAACATGCCCAATTTAGAACAATGGTTTTATTTGGTAGTTAGGATGCATTCAATGAAGCATGGGCTAACATTTCTCACTGCTGCAAGTTATGGGATAGTATGGGGGCCTTTTGCAAGAAACATACCATAATTTCACTTCATTTATGACATCTTGCAAGTGGTGGGAAGTCATATTTCAAGATTTTCATCTTTCCCTCTCTCTCTCTCTCTTAGAATTCTATAAATTGGAGTGTTGGGCTCATTATAAAGGGGGTAGTTTTGGAGTAGAAAAAATCTATCAAAATTTGTTTTGTGAAGCCAATGTGTTGCAGCCCCTCATTCTTCGTAATGGTGATCGAGGAATTCTATAATGTGCATATCATGAAGCAATAAATACGAGTTTGTGGATGTATCTTCCCCTATTGTGTTTGTTTGTATTCCTCTTGCCCCTTCAATCTCATTGCATATATATTGTGCCTATCTTATACTCTACGAGGATCCATTATTGTTATGTGTGTATGAAATATTGTTGTGAATGTAGTTGCTAGATTGTGGAGAACTGTTATCACCCCTTTTAGTATGCACTTTACTTCTACTTTCACACATTGGAAGATTGTTCTCACACCCTCCTTTTTTGGTGTATCACGCTTTAGTGTAGGCTTTTTTTTCATGCACTCTCTCCTTGGTCCCTTAGAAAGTTAAATTAGGACAAGTCAGTTTTTCCTGCATTAGAGTAGATTGTGGCAGGTAGTCTAGGAGCAAGAACTAACCTACTTTGGAGGTCTATCTCAAGTAGAAAGTCCCACAACTTGGAGATAGTACCCATGTTATCCAATCACATTGTGAGCTCAAGCACACACACTTGTGCAAACCGTAGGATGTTATGATTTGGTGATAACAAATATTAAATTCATACAAAACATCTATCATGTTCTTTTGAATATCCTCTTTAAAAATTTCCATATTACAAGGCAAGGTAAAATTTAAGACCCCCCTAAAATAATACCATAGATATTACTTGGCGAATTTCTAAAAATGACTTTCGAAATATCGGTGAATGCCACAAGTTGAAAGGAAATGTTTTTGGTTGGTAGCAACTATCACTGGTAACATAATGTTATTGGCTAACAACATTATGCTATCGATGGTAGTAATTATGCTACCACCTAGTAGCATAATGTTGTCATGTGGTAGCAAATTTCACTTTTATGCATGCGGTAAAGGTGATTTGAATATAAAAATTTAGCTATTATTGTAAACACTAGGAGAATCAAATAAAAAATTAACTAGTACACATAAAATTTACACGATACAACAAGTGACCTAACACCTCAAACTTAACCAAATCCAAATTTCAAGAACTTTTCTTCTTGTCTGTACAATGGGAAGTCAAAACTCAACTCTTTGTTTCTCCTCAAATGTGGGATCAATAATGCTACCAACACAATTAGCTTGGGTGTACCTTCTTTATCCTAGTTTTTAGAGCATTAGAGAGGGATGAAACTTGAAAAATGAATATTTTTCAAAAGAATCACAACAAGGCTTAAGAACATTCGGATGGTATTTTTCTATTTTTAAGTTTTTATGGATTTTCAAATGTATAATGTTTTTCATATTTTTAGAGATCTTTACGGGTGCGCAATAGGCAGATCTCTCCCTAGTAGAGTCATAGAAAATTGTTGGTGAAAGGATTTTTTGTTTTACAAATTATGTGTGTGCACCAATGGTCATGGGGCTAAGCCCTCCCTTCTTTGGTATGGGGAGGATCCCATTATTTAATGCAAACTACCTAATTATATAGGGTGGCCAATAGGTCGGGGATCACACAAGAACACTCCATTGAACCTGTAGCAAAGTGCTTGTATGAATTATAAGGGAGGAAATTGTAGCGAAGGTATGTAAATGGGAGTTGGAGAAACAAAGAGAGAGAGTTAACTTTATGAGTAGAAACTATCAGATTCTCACCAACAATAACGATAGTAGGTCCACATTCAATTATAATAATCTAACTATGCAAAAACAATGAGATCAACAAACTAAAGACACAAATTTCCATTAATTTGTTCCTCAAAAGCACAAAAATTTCTTGGTTGTTCAAGATCACTATGCTTGCAAAGCTAGGAAATAAAGAGAGAATAGAGGAAAAAATAAAGAAAGAAATGGAAGAAATTTAGCTCTTAATTCTTTTTAGTGGTGATACAAATCTCAACACCATACAACAATCCACAATTGCTATCCAAATACTAAAAAATCTAAAAAAACTCTTTTGAAATGGAGGATCTATTCCAATTTATGGCATTTCCAATTATCTTCTCATCTACCCACACATGACCTTTCAAGTTCTTATTCCACTTGTGAATTTTCATCTTCCTTAGAAGTGAGGAAATAAGTCCCCTTTTTATAAATCAAAAGGGAATTTTACAATGCAACATTAGAGATTTACTTACGTGAAAAGAAAAAATACCATGATTGTAAAAATGAAGGATTGGAAAGGGGGGAGAAGGGGAGAAAGAATGAAGAAATGGGAGAAAAGATGCTCCCAAGCATGGATTAAGGTGCCTCCACCCTTGATGGAGATCAGATCCAATGGCGATGAAGATCATATCCAATGGTGATGAAGATGAAATCTTGATATATGATGACTCTGTTGGTCCAAAAATCACGCTTGGGCAGATCTATGGATAAACGAGCCAACAGTGTGCAGGGCATAGCCCCTCTTTGAGTCAAAGCAAAGCGAAACTGGTTTATTGCTATTCTACCAAAGTAGGAATCTATGCAAGTCTCACAAATTCTCGCCTTCGGGGTTTGGGATCTCATCCCAAGTAGGGGTGTTTCCGATGCGACAAGAAAGGAAAGGAAGAGGGGATAAAGAAAGAGCAGTTCAAGGGAGAAAAGAAATGAATTCCAAAGCAGTAAAGGTCGAAGGTTTATGTTTTGGGATTGGTAGTAAAATGTAAGAGCCAAACGTACTTGTATAAATGGGCAAAGCAATACCGATGATAACTAAATGATAATAAAATAGAAGTAGATCCAATGTAGAAAACACACAGATCCGACGTAAGAAAGATCTAATGCACATAACACATGTATTCAACATAAAGTCTAAATATTGTATTAATATTTTCCTTCTGTTACAAAAAGCTCAAAGTCTTTTCTCCTCACTTCTATTTTTCATCTGAAAGATATTCATCCATCCATAATACAACAAGTATTGGGGTATTTATAGAAGAAGGAGAGAAAAGAAGGCAAAAAGGAGCTAACAACTTATTTACAAAGATATTTACAAAATATCTAAAAGTCATGTTGACTTTTGACAACTTGATGGATGACATCATCCCATGATGCAACATGGATGATGTCATCATTTGTGTCAACATACTCCAGATATTCCCAAAAATAAAGTCGAAGAAGAGAGAGAGAAGAAGAAGAAGAAGCTACTCGTCGTCATCATCCTGCGGCCGAAAGGGGGTGGACTGCTTTTGTTGTTGCTCAGGTGACGAGATATGGAATTGAGAGCGGTATTCCATAAACTTGTTGATCATGGGCCCTAGTTGATCCTGGGAAGGATCCTTGTGCCGCTCACTGATCACCTCACAAGTCTCCCGCTCATCTATGAGCTTCTCGGGGAGTTTGGAATAGTCTTTTTCCGCTTCAATGAGTAACCCAATGAAGTCCCGACAGGCCAGCAAGTTGTTGATAGACTCTACGTCAAAAGTGACCTCTGGCCCCATCCCTTGAGAAACGATCTCTTTGAAGATCTGGGTGGTTTCATCAGCTTTCCTTAAAGTGAAGGAAGGAGTAAGTAACCCTGGCGACATGTTAAGAATGATCCATTCCATTTGGTGCATCGCGTCTAGGGCTTCTTCCTTCACTTTGTCAATCTTTTCTAGGACAAATTCCAGCTGATCCACCCGGTAATCCAGAGTGGACATGATTTTGTTGAGGGCCCTGGGATGGCCGAAGACACCGAACTTGACCAGATCTTCGACTGAACAGTCAAACATTTGTTGGAAGGTCTCGTGCTGCAGTCTAGCATGTTCCAGCTCTTCCGATATGGGTCCCGCTAACGCTTGGAGCTCTTTATTCACCTTATTGATGCTTAGATATAAGTTGGAGAACTCGGCGATTACTTTTTCGCTGTCTTTGAGGATTTGGCTCCTCCAAGCGGAAACGGCCATACCCTGCTCGCCGATCTTTGCGTACTCATTAATTTTCTCCTGGCTGAGAAGCTCAGAAGTCTCGGCGGCAGTTGTGGGAGGCGCACTACCCATCTTCTGTAAGGCTTGGAGCAGATATTTGTTTTGCTCTTTCAATTGCCTTTTCTCTTCCTTTGTCTCTTGAAGCTTCTTGCAGAGGGCATCAACTACAGAAAGGGCCTCCCCCTGAAGGCTTTCAGAAGATGTCCCCATTGTGACTTGGGTCACAGTATAATCTGTCGGAAATAGATCCTTTTTCTCCTTGAGAGGATTGGGGTACACGATCTCCATAACCCTCTCTCCCGCAGCACTTTGAGAGAAGCGCATGACGGGCTTCTGCTTCTTTGGCCCCTTAGATGGGATTACAGAAAAGTCCATCGGAGCGATGGGAACTTTCCTCTTTCTTTGCTGACTTAGCTGCTGGGAGATCCAGGCTGGACCTATGGGAGAAGGGCCGGAAATGGAGAAGGGGGCAGCTGCAGTAGTAGAGGGGAAAAACATGGAGACACGTGGAGGCGGCATGGAGAGAATAGCCGAAGAAGTGCCCACGGGAGGAAGGGAAGCTGCAGAATTATGGAAGACATAGAAAGGGAAGGGAGCTTAGAGATGAGGGAAGAAATGGAGGGGGAAAGATCCGCGAGGAAGAGAAGATGGACGAAGAAGCTGGAGGAAGAGTAGAAGAAGGGGGAGAGGACATGACCAAAGGGATGGTCGCTTGAGTCACTCGAGGAGGGGAAGGAAGAGAAGAAGAAGGGACAGAAGGGACCTCGGTTGTTGTAGCAATGCCGACATCCTGAGTGGATGGGCCTATTAGAATATCCTCTTCTGCTTCTTTCTCTGGCATAACCAGAGTTATTACCTGTTTGGGTGCCGCGGAAGGAGGACTCTCAGGGGCTTCTTCTCGAATGGTGTTGGATTCACCTTCTACACCTTTGCCCTTTCCTTTAGGCTGCTGTTTAGATCGGGAGGTGCATTACCCAATGGGGAGGTTGTGAAATCAACCCCGAGGTAGATTAACCCGTTCATCCTAAGCACCAATGCTCGCTCGCGCAGAGTTTCCTTGACCCTCTCCTCAATCGTCTGAGGTGCCTTGGTTCGATCAATGGCTAGAAAAGGCCAATTGTCCCCATCCGTGTTAGTATATACTTGGTCTACTTCATCCTCCGTAGTTTGGAAGCCTTTGGGAACAATTGCTACCCCGTATTGGATGATTTCTGCCAAGGCTAAGCGAGAATGGTCCTTTCTCCTGAGCTCAACCTCATGGATGACGTCGATGTAGATGTCCTCGATCTGAGGGACGTGGATTGGATCGAGTTTCACCCTTGGCAGACAACTTCTTGGGTCAAAGGTAGGTCTGGCCGGGAAATCATGTCTCAAATTAAGCAGCTCCAGCTCTGCAAACATGTCCTTTGCCTTATGATGGGTAAGGCATGTATATCTGCCCACTGTGAGGGGGAAAGGAGTTCCACCCTTCTTTCTTTTGAGGCACTTCTCATGATAGGTGATCAGTTGCCTTGATAGTTCCAGCAGAATTAGTTTGGGCCCAAAGCATACCTCGGTAGTCTGGTTGGTTCTCAAAGAAGTTAGTTGCCCTTAGATAGGTGAATGTGGGAAATTGGGTGAATAGGGCCCCCATTTCTCAAAGAGTTGCCACTATGCTCTTGGTCATGCGACCGTAAGTCATATTTGGCCTCAACAGTGCAGATGATGTGGTAGAAAAACACATCGTTGATTTTTGTCAATTGAGGGATGTTATTCTCCAACCTTAACTCGGGTAGTATTCATATATTTTGACTCGAGGCCAAACCCCACTCGCATCAAGCCTGGATAGTCTCTTTCTGATCTTTGCATACGTAAACAACATAGGAGTTCATGTAGAATCTCCCTGTTGTATTGAATTGTTGAAGTTGTTCGGAGATTGCCGCTTATAATCTCTCGCCCATTCAAGTGCGCTCGGGCATATTCTTATTCATGGTCTCTAAGTACCGCAGCATCCATTTATGGAAAAAGTGGGCGTCAGGAAGCCCAAAGACCCTGCTCAGGAATGTGATGGTGTCACTGAGCTCCTCTGAGAAGTCGCTGCGGTGGATGATTTGAGGCCATCGGGTCACTACCTTTTTATTTTTCAAATAGACCTCGTTCATCAGTTGCATGCACTGATCTTCGTTGTCGTCCCAGGCCTTAATGCAATCCTCTCGGCTGATGGCCACGAAGTGTCGAGTGATGAGGGATGCCGAGTATTATCTCAAAGTGGCGGGCAGTGAGGTTAATGACTACCTCGCCCTTGTCATTTACGACACACCTTGTGTCCTTGTTGTAGCACCGGGTGACCACCATCATGAATTCATTGTTGACAGTGCTGACTGGGATTCCTCCAGCGAAGTGTAGGGCACTGCCCATTAGTTTTTCCATCCATGGACTTCTTGTTACCTTCCGAGTCTTGACCTGAATTCCTCCATATCAATGTGTCCAACTCGAGTCTCGATGTCTAGGTCGCATTCACTGGGAGTCAGGCATTCTGACCCTCTGATATTTATATTTCATCTCTTCTTCTGTAAGTTTGGCCTTGCCTTTGGATTTGGTAGGTCTCTTGCTTGATGTAGACATATGTTCTTCCGAGCTTAGTTGCTGATCTGCACGAAGAAGAAGCGAGACCCAATGCAAAAAGGTTGTATTAGCCATTTGATCTTCCATTGAAGTGTTGACAGAAGAAAGAGTTAGTGATTTTGAGGCTCAGGGCGCATGGCACATGAAAGCTGCAGCTTACAGGGCTAAATAGGTAAGGCGCACAGAAAAAAGGTGTTGCAAGGGTTAAATCAGCGCCAAAGGCGCATGGCGCATAGATACTGCAGGGTACATTTTGTAAAGGGCGCATGGAAACACCGTGTTACATAGAGACAGGATGCGCCAAAGGTGCATAGATTTTTCATGTTGCATGGAGATTTGGTGCGCCAAAGGCGCATGTATGGTTTGTGTAACAGGAACTTTTCGTGCGCCAAAGGCAACTTGGCGCGGCGCACTGAGGGTCTACACAACATGATGTTGCTGTAATGGGGAATGCGCTTGCGCCTTCAAAGCTTTGTACTTAGCGCGGATTAAGCTGATGTTGCACCGATGCTGGGTGTGCCAAGGAGGGCGCAAGGCTAGCGCTTGCAGCATGCGAAGGAAGCGCGCCTTGAGGGCGCAAAAGTTCATGATGTAACAGGCATGATGGGTGCGCCATTGGCGCAGATTTTAATCATGTTGCAGGGGTGACAGATGCGCCAAGGGCGCAACTGTTTTTGATGTTGCAGGACGTGCCAATGCGCCAAAGGGAAAAAGGAAAACAGAGTCTTTTTTAGAGCTTTAATCACCCTCAGAGGGGTTTTTCACATGGTTTAGCTTCTCTTTTCTTTTCTTTTCCTCTTTTTGCAGGGTTATTTGGGTAATGAAATGGCTTAACCAGAAGGGATTTAAACCATGCTTTCAGAACAACTTCCTCTACCAGCAGATCTGGAAAGAGGGGAGGAATAGGGAAAGACAGCAAGGGGGGGCTAGTTCAATATCTCAATTCCAAAACCAAACCAACAAGCATACAAAGAACCAAAAACGCTAATCACACGAAAGAGATAAGAACCTCTTACCCGGATAAATAGTGAAGAACGTGCAAACGGGTCCACTACGTGTTTGAAAACGACAGGGCAGGCGCGCTGACAGGATCAGAGAATATAATAAGAAAAATGTGATGCTCTGGTGATAATGACATTTGCAGGCGCGCAAATATATATATAAGTGAGCCAGTAATAAATGCGCCACCAACTTTGTAAAGGGCGCATGAAAATTACTGTCGACATAGGAAAGCATGCGCCCTTTGGCGCACCAAAGCACTTGCCAGCATGGAATTAAGTGCACCTTTGGCGCACCAAAAGTGGTGTCGTCATGAGATTATGTGCACCTCGGCGCACCAAAAAGTGGTGCAACAAAAGGGTTGCTAACATGAAGGCGCATGCGCCTTGGCGCACGCAGGGAAGACTCAACATATCAAGGCGCACCAAAAGGTCAGCAGAGACACAGGAAAATATGTGCCAAAGTTTTTAAAGGGGGCGCACCAAAAGTTGGTGTTACATAGTAATTCCATGTGCCCACCAAAAGACCAAAAAGACTAAGTTCGGAAAACCAGATTTCCCGTAAAAGGGATTTTGCAACGTTCGAACGCAAGGGATCCCTAACGAGGGATCGAACAAAATTTTCGGTATGGTTATCGGTAAAATTGCCCTTGTCAATTTTACGGGATAACAATGACCCTCCACTATGATGCTCTACCAATGAAGATTGATCCTTTGAAATCTTTTCCCCTTTGAGACCTCCCTTGAATGATGCACCACTTTAGCACATTTGAATTCATTGGAAATAGAGGTAATGAAAATTTGACCAATGAATATAATGAAGGATGTCTTCCCTCTCTTGAAAAATCCTTACAACCTTTGAAACACTTTCTTGCTTCCAAACTACCAAGTTCTTGATGAAACTTGAGTCCATTATTTGCACAATTCAACATGATGATCTCGACACTTAGGAAATGGAGTGAGTAATGAGATAAAGCGAAGAAAATTCCAACCATGAGATGAATGAAGGTGGGAGTTCAGATGGAAGATGCTTCTAGACCTTGATCAACCCATCCAATAGAGTGAGAAGCACACAAAGACCGAAATGCACCATTGTGAGTAAAAATGGGGATTGAGAGCACACTCCTCTTCTACTTGAGACACAATGCCCTTGTCCACGCTTTGCCTTCCATGAATTTTTCCTCCATGAAGATTGGAATTAGTGAGGCATGTGGAGGATGAACAACCATGACCATCTTGAGAATTTTCTAGAAACTTACTATTTTTAGTAAGTTCTTCCCAAGTGACTAGTTTTGAAAAGTTTGTCGAATTATCACTTGTAATTTTTTTCCTCTTGAGGGAATGGAATGAGTGAAGGGAATACATTCAGTCTTTGGATTTCTTATTCTTCATAAGTGGCTTGGATAGTAAATTAATAAAAATATAAATTGGCCACGAAACATAAGATTGCGTTAAAGTGAAAATGATTTCCAAATATTTAATCTCACACTCGGATGCTTTGGTTCAATTTTTTAGGGGTTTCTCTCATCTAGATCTTCGTGAAAACAAAAATTAAAGTTGTAGGTATGTACCTTAATCCTCAGCCATCAAGAATGTAAAAATAACATCCATCCATATCTTTAAGCATACTCAATCTCAATTTTGGGGAAAGAAAATTCTCAAAAGAAAGCTAATTTTTGTAGATCACATGCTTCATTTGATTCACATGGTCATAAAAATAAGGTTAACTTCTAAAGTGATATTAATCATCCAATGCCCCTCAAAGTATTTTATATGAAATATTGTTTGATGTAACCATACAAGTTATATTTGTACACATTAAATAGTAGGGTATATAATGATATTTACAACTTGCGGTTATAGATTTAAAAATGTATTATTATGTATTTTAATTTCAACATTAATGTATATTCTATACAATTATTTAAGTATATCTATATTAAAAATATCGAGAGTTATCAATCTTAATGTCTTTATCTTGATTTTTTAAAATATTATAATTAGTACTAATTTCATTACCTTTGTCATAAATTTCCTATTAAATAATGATAAATTGTGTTGATATGTTTATATAAAATTCAAACCAATATTTCAGAAAACAAATATGTTCCAAACTTCAACCTATAGTCAAAGATATATTTTTTCCAATTAATTGTTACGAAAAAGAAAATCTTAATAACCCTCCCCAAAAAATTAATTTAAAACCATACTAAATTAAGAATAAAATAATACATTGAATTATATCAAAATTCTAAAAACATAATTATATGAATTCAATATTTGTTAAACACTTGATTTTTATATTACATTATCTTTTTATAAAAAACATCTCATGCCCATCTATAAGGAATGAGTATAGGACTATTCTATCATGTATTTGCAAACAAACGATATGTTTTAGAATTATCAATAATAGAATGAAAAGATGAAATTGTGGTTGCCAAAGTGATGAGAGAGAAAATAATAATGATTGAACATTGCCATATCTTTTCCTTGATGTTGCTCTTTTGTCCTTTCACCTAGCCAACAACAAAAATACAATAATATCAATACAAAAATATAATTATTGTTACAATACCCATCATATTTAAGTAATTTTATAATTATTTAACAAATACTAAATAAACATGATATAGAATCTCTTACCTTTAGAAATATTAAGCTTGGAAATATAAAAGTGAGTGGAATGAGAGCCATCGAACCCACTAACCCCACAAAGTCTCCTAAAAATGGAAGCATTGCAGCGAAAAAGGTGTTGATGGTGAATATCAAAATCTCAAGGTAAGTCGAGTTAACATGTTATGTGGAGAAAATGTCTTCTCATTAATACGAGAAAATTTTGTATCAAATGTTTCATGCACAGAGCCATAAACATCTGCACACAACTCAAGATATAAAAAGTTACATTCTAAAATAATTCAAATAATAACATTTTATTTGCTTTCTTAACCAAATGGAAGGTTTGCCATAATATAAAACTATAATCTAGTGATAAAACTTTCTAAAATACTATTGTTGGATATCCATATAACTAACATGTCAAATGCATATTATCAAGTGCATTATATTAAAAGTTATAGAATTATTATAATAACATAAATGTAAATTAAATTATTTTAAGTTGACAAGGACATTTCTATTATATAGTAAAAATAAAATGTTATTCATACCAAAAAAATATAAAGTTAATAAAAAAATTTCATCAAGAAAATTAAAGAACAAAAGAAATACTAAAGAGCAAGGTATTAGGTAGCAACATTAAGCATGGATATTCGTGGGAGTGGAGGAGGATGATTATCAAGATTATCACCCCGCACATTGTTGTTAGGTGGATCTATTGTGCTATGGAACCCAATCATAATTGGCATTCTTTTCTTCTTCCTCTAGAACTTGCCTAGTTGGCGAGACGATAAGCTCCAGATGGTGAAACTTACGTTGACAAGTTGGCATTGAGGACAAAACCCTCCATTTTTGGTGTGCCATAAGTTCTATCAAACAATCCTCCACCACTACCTCTTATAGGTGAAGGTTGATGTGAGTGAGGTTATAATCTTCCTTATCTTTGCAATAAACAATGTGATCAATAGCCTTTTCCGTAACCTTATGAAGGAGAGCATTGTTATGGGAAATTATGTGGCACCCAACTAACCATATGGTGGTCATTACCCTAGTGGTTGAGGATGGTTTTGAAGGTACTCCACCTCCAAACAAATATTTTCAACTTCAACTTGAATTTGAAGCATAACATTGGAAAGAACTAAAACTTTGTTAATCATAAAAAGACTTTATGCATAGTTGATTTATTGAAAATAGATTGATTTCATTCTTTAACTCAAATAAAATATCAACACAAAAGTATTCAAAATTTGGTTTAATTTTCTATGCTAAGATCTTGTTAGAGTTCCGTAATAAGACCATTTTCTTCACAAAAATATTAGACATGAATGATTGAAACAAGATATGAATCAAGTTCCATGAATATTTTTTTAATATTGGTAAATAGTTTTTGAAAGGGACTATACCCAAATTGAAAGTACAAAAGGAGGCCTAAAAGCCTTTCCTTGAATAAGAGAGATGTTGGAGCAGAGAAGGCGTATCAAAGCACGTTGAAAGTTACAAAAAAGAACACCGTGAGCCTAGAAACAAGAACACAAACGAGACTTAACTAAGCAAAACAACGGCAACAAAACAAGCAAGCCTCTTTATAGATGAAGCAGTAATAAACTGGACTACTTCTTGGCCGCTTGATCAATACTCATCTTTACTTTTTCCAAGCATGATACATACCAAAGCCGTGGTCATATGAGCAAGACATCCGTCTTATCGAGCTCCGAGTTCCGTAATAAGACCATTTTCTTCACAAAAATATTAGACATGAATGATTGAAACAAGATATGAATCAAGTTCCATGAATATTGAGCATGAGGGAAAAGCTTGAAAAAATGCTTGATGGCCTCATCTTGGTGGTAGGAAAGGAAATTTGGATTTGAAACCCTTATATGTTTTAGTGTATCCAAAAAGGAAGAAAATGATAAATAATTCGCCTAATAAAATGATATTTTGGGATCAGGTGATGGATTTCCAAATATTAGTAAAATACCTAACTAGTTAAGGTTTTTTTTTTTGATAAGGTAAGGGTAGACAAGCTTGAAATCAAGTAGGGTTTTTACTAGTGGAAGCAAGTTTCAGCAGTTTAGCCAATTCCAATATTTTGGGAAATCTAGAGGAAATAACAAATTTTGTGGAGGCATTCATTAAGTATGCAATAATGAATATCATAAATAGACTTGACATCCTCACTTTCAAGCTGAAATTTTCCCTTAGCTGTATTTTCAAGTAGCACCTAAAAGACACTTTGCAAAATATGTCTCAAATGGTCTCAATTATTTTTAAAAAATCCTAAGGATCTTGATTAGGGGAATCATAAGAAAATGGGCATTATAAAAGTTAACAATATAATACCACTACCTCGAGAGATTGAGAACTAAGGTATAATCCATTCCCAAAACAATCTCCGATCTATATATGAGATTGCATTTGAGAATTTCACAAGCCTACTAGATACTTTTATTCACAAATTAAAGGAAATCACAAAATAGGCATTGTAGTAAGATTTTCCTTCCCTGTGTCAAACGTGCGATGTTCATGCCTCACCCCAATAGAAATTTCCTTTTCCCCTGAGTAATTCTTCTAAGGGCACGGCGATCTTGGCATATCCCTTGATAAACTTTCTATAATAACCCATGTGCCCCAAGAATCCGCGCACCTCACTCTGGCTAGTAGGCTCTTCTAAGCCCAAGATGACAACTACCTTAGTAAGATCCACTAGCAAGCCTTCTTTATAGATGATGTGTCCCAACAAAATTCCAAAGGGTGTGGAAAATATGAACTTATTAATGCTCAATGAAATTCTCAACTGTCGGAACCTCTCAAACATCAACCTCAGATTATCATAGTGATCTTTCATGAGCCCATAGATTGTCCAATCATCCAAATACACCTGTAAGAACTTGTGAATAAAATCCTGGAATGCTTGCACCACTATGCGTGAAAATACTGCAGCACATTCTTTAATCCAAAGGGCATAACCATGTATGCAAAAATTCCCCACTCGATGGTGAAAGTTGTCTTCTCTTGATCTTCTTCAGCTATCCTTACCTAATGATATCCAAAGAATCCATCAGTGAAGGAGTATATTTCGCGCCCTGCAACGTCTTCCAAGATTTCCTCGAAAAACAGTCAAATAGTGTGGGAAAGGGATCAATTACACATGCAACATTCAACTCCTTGTAATCCACACAAATCATAATTCTGCCATCTTTCTTGATGCTGATCACCATAGGGCTCACCCATTCTAACTCCTCAATTGACACAATAATTCTAGAAATTAACATTTTATCAATTTCTTCTTTTACCTTTACACGCAAGTTCGGATTCATCCTGTAAGGTCTCTTCCTTTGGGCACGCACCTTCCTCTAACTTTATATTCATCTCTCCTAATGATTCATGCATTCCTTTTAACTCATGATAGCCTCTAGGCAACAAGTCCTAAAAGTCATGCAATAGCTCAATGATTTTAGCAAATTCAAATTCAAACTAATAATCTCCGATAATGGCTTCTTTAGGTTCAACATCCATTCCAATGTTCACTTTCATAGTTTTCATAGGCTCATGCTAGGTGTGTTCCTTCACATCTACACTTTCTAAGACTTCGTACATATCCTCTGTGTGCTCAATATCCAAGTTCTCTTCCTCTTCATCATCAACCATGTAGATCATCTTACCCTTTTCTCTTTCTAAACAGTGAGCCCAATATTTTCAACATATGTTTCTTCTTCTTCAAAGTGCGCCACTGAAGTCCTGGTTCTCCTAACAACTCTTGAAGTAACTCTTCATCCTTTACACTATCCCCCATAGTTAAGCACTTCATAACCTGCAACACCTCATTCACTAGAGGTTTAGAAGAAAAGTAATCAAAGGTCTGAGTCATACCTTTAGTAAGTTATTTCCAATTTCCAATCACCCTATTCAACTCTGCATAGACATACCATGCATGCATACAACCTCATAAGGTGAAATAAACCCTTTTCAGCCCACAAAGAATGTGGTAAAGATTCGCCTGCCGGCCCGTAGATTCTCTCACACTGCTGAACATGGTGCTTGAACAAGATCATTACCATGAAATGAACAAATATGAGTAGGCACATTACTTTTTAGAAACCGAGAAGATAAAACAATCCTTACTTCTCTCCACTCTAAAATATTATCCTTGTGAAAATCCACCGGCGCGTTGTCATCTAGCCTAGAGTATATACTAACATGTTCCTTATTTCTACCTAACATTCCCATTGAACTTCCATAGCAAGAAGGAATACTTTTGGATTCTCCTCACATGTGTACTTTGGTACTGGCTACTACCCAAACCCCTAATACTACTTGGCTTAATGACACACGTAGTGCACTTCGTACTTCACACCCAACCATTTCATAAGTGTCGTGTGCCCAATTTTCAAAAGAAATAATTGTAGCATCACTCATGGGACTGTGCATCATCCCACTAGAGAACTCCTTTTGATGGCTCAAGAACTTCCGGTCTCAAATGGTGCATACATAAATTCTGTTCAAGTCTTCTTCACTTAAGGGCTCTACATAAGGCGTAGATTTCCCATATGTCAGAGGTATGATGACACACTCTTCCTTGTTCTCAAAGCTGATATACCCCTTATCAAACACGGGTCAACGTTTTTGCATAGCACCAAGGGCGCCCAAGTAATGTGGGAAAATTATCTATCTGCAAGCACTAAGACCTCAAAGTCCCCAGTGAACTTGGCCCCCCTATATAATAATAATGGATGCATCTTTTAAAAATCCAATGGGTGTTGCCTTAGTCCAATTTTCCATGAACAACACATTGGAAGATGGTTGTAATGGAAGTCTTCCCATCTGAACCCACACATCCAAAGTAAGTACATTCACTTCCACGCATGTGTCAATCAAGATGTTACTCAAAATCCAACCATAAACAACAACATTTAGAGTAATATCCTTGTCATAATCCAAATTGTCTAGAGGAAGATTAGAATGCAAAAGTTGTCTCTCATGCTTAGTCCCGATTACTGCGCAGAGTGTTTCCCTTCAACCAGCTCCCTAACAACGGTAAATAATGTTCTCTTGGCGCAACATCTTGCAAACCTCTTTGAAATCATGAACATTTGTCGATGGAGATCAACTACTTTCTTTTATTCCAACTTTGCATGTTGTTCCTTGACCATTGTATCTCACCCTGTAAATTCCAAATTACCTCCATGGTTTCTTGATAAACCTCCTTCTGATGCATAGGGTCTGGATACTTGGCATGCAAGAATTCCTCCTTAGTAATGGTAGGATTCTATTGTAGAGCTTCCCTGACACGCGCAACCTCAACGCGTGTAGTAATATTTATAGGTACCAACTTAGTATTTGGTGCTAACTTTGGCATCCATTGATCTTCCATGGCACGTTATACTCTAACCATTCATGTGCCCTTATTTTCCTATTTATGTTTCTTGCTTAAGTGTTCATACAAGTCCAGGCATTCTTCATAACTATGATTCTTTCCATAAAAAGAACACACAATATTATGTGGACATTCGCACCTATAGTGATTAGGAGATCCATATGTATAACAAGTTCCACGAGGGAAATCACTCCTTCCGCTCCCGTGACCTTGACCTCTGAATCAACCTCTGTAACCTCAACCTCTACCATGACCACCATCAGAATGCCCCTCACTGTGATCATAGTCATAATGCTCACAAGTTTCCTTGGAATTATTTACAACACCGGTTATTATACGTCAATATCAATGGCATCATGGATCCGATCGATCAATCTGCAATATTCAATATCATGAGTCGAGGACCTGTAAATATTACGATAATTGGACACATTCTTTCTTATCACGTCTGCAATAATGGGAACCAAATTAAAGCGTATTCCAAGTGACATATTTCGTAATCCAATAACAAGGAGTGCACCAATTTTCGAGGGTAACTATCCTTAGTATGCCCCTCTACTTCACAATCTGTACACCAAATTCCACTTTGTCTCATGTGCTGAATTAGCAGATAATTTCTCCAACTGCTTGTCATTACTACAATTTGAGATTCCAATAATGGGCTTACTCCTATGTCCACACTTCCTACCGCCTTAGCACATAGAGCTGCTTCAAGTGCCTCATGCGGATTTGTATGAGTCTTGTGTGAAAGCACCCTCCTAAAATGCGTGATCGGTACTCCAAAAAAATTATTGTGCATGTTGTCTTGCGTGGATGTCATAAGATAACTTAGAAAAGAGATTCTTGAACCATGCATCATATTCCCAAACAATTTTAGTAGTTCCTTACTTAATATTATGAGCTTGTTTATTCTTTTCTACTCAAATTTAGGGATATAAAAATCCTTTAAGAAATCATCTCGCATTGCTGTATAATCTACACAAGTATGATCGGAATCAACCTTCATGTACTAGCTATGTACGCATCGTTGCAACATAGTTACAAACTTACTTGCCTTGCACTCAAGATCTATAATCCCCTTTGTGTGCCACATTATCTCACACATATGCACGTGTTTGGCTAAATATTTAATACCTCTTGTATATAGGAAGATGAGAGAGACATCTCCATGTAAATTTGTTGAGGTTGGTGCGGCCCTTTCCCACCAAATCAAGAACCTCTTGTATTTCCACGCATCCAAATCCGCCAGATCCACCGAGCCACCTGATCCTCTAGATCCACCCCCTCCAGTAGGTAATGGACCAGAAGATGCACTACCTCATGTTCTGAAGGTTGTGCTAAACTGAACGCCCACAGTCTATAAATTTGCACTACTTCAGATGTGATGCCAAGGTTTTACACGCCTACATTCTCGTGCGGACGATGCGCTATAAAATATACCTCAAAATGGTCCTCCAAATAAGGTAGATGATGATTGCACCATAGATGTATAAGTTCCCGATTAAATCTTGAACTTGACTACATTTTAACTCTATCTACTGTAACTCTCATCGCTCACACTAGCTTGTTGTTTACTTCCCTGTCATAGAAATTGGAAAACAAAGCGCAAGGGCTAGGTCACTATGTAAATTTATATGCGCGCCTTCTCGCCCATGTCGTCTCTAACAACACACTCTCATCTAAGGTTGAAGAGGGTTCCCTACCATGATTTCTCGAATGGGGAGATCCTAGATGTTATGCCTCCATGTATTCTATGTGATCTTTGAATCCTTCACGAGCCATCTCTCTCCACAATGTCATCTATTCTGTAACTTCACGTTGCTTCTCTAAATCCCTCTCGCATGCCTCATTGAACTTAAGCCACTTTTCTTCCCTCTGTCTTTCGTCGCTAGGTCCGCCATCCTTACCAAACCTTCTCCTACCCCCACATGTGGTAGGGTTTAGTTAGCCATCGGATTCTCTTCCAAATCCATGGTTATAATCAGGATCTTGATCGCTAGTGGGTACTTCACAAATACGATCCTCCTGGGCTTGCACAAAAATTGAAACTCAATAACCTCTGGGAAAGAGTAAGTTGAAACAACATACTCAAGAATATAGTTGTTCAAAACACACTGGAACCAAACATCCACAAGAGCGTGTCCAAATAAGATCCGCATCATACAAGGCCTGAAATTTTCTTTCATCCAAACAAGCGTACAAAACCTCCAATTCATCTTAGACGCATAAGCAACCAATCACTCATACAAATCATAGGAAATATAACAAAGAACATCTTGTACAATGTGTCATACAAATTTTTCTCAACTCATGCATGTGCATTAAAATCAAGTTCAATTTTGAATCTTAGAGTGTACTCTTCTTCCAGATCTACTAACCACTCCTCAATACTAGCCAAGGTCAACCGATATGTTTTCATCATGCAACATCCTAAAAATAGCTGAGAAAGAGGTCCCAACAATGAAACCAATGATGTAGCCTAGAACTCACCTGCAAATAACCCAAGATGCGTTGGCACATCACTTAGCCTGAACTAAGAACTCACCTAAAGCATGCAAGGGTACAGATCCTCTTTAGAGTTGGTTTTCTTAAATGTTAGCGTGATTATGCATGTATGTATTTAGATCCATAATGAGATAGTAACTAATCCGTAGTGCATAAACAAGATCTAGATCTAAAACATATGAAATATTGACTAAACAATTATTATAATGAGATTAACCATGTAAGAACCATATTCACTCACATCTAACACCAATATCCAGCCAATATGATCCATTATATTAAATAATGTAAAACAAAGAAGCTTCTACATCAGATCCAGTTTCCATGGTCATGCGTGCTAACAAATTCCTAGCATAACTCTACAATAACTGGTCTCTCCAAACCATGCAAATCACTACATAGATATAGGGGTGAGGACTTTCCTTCATCACCCATGCACCTTCCAAGAATAGAATACATGGAAAGAATATACATGCACCTTTATAGAGAATGCAAAAGCATGCAAGTGCTCTAATAATAGATTTCCTATAGTTAACTCTAAGTAGAAATCCTCTTATTAAACCAAACTACGTATGGCGCTCAAATTGGTGCACATCCCAAAATAGCCTTGCACAAACTACAAGTCTCCATATCTTTGTGTGATATGTCCTCCATGTCATAAAATAGCCTCATACCAAAAATGGATAAGTCTTGATTCGACTATTTCGGGCATGCTCATGTTCTCTGCTATGATTTTTGCCTTTCCGTGCCCTGCCTACGATCGCCCAAACCTTCCGTGCTTTCATCCTTGAGCTATATTTCATCTTCTCAACAACACACATTTGTTGGGGGAACGTGAATCCTCCCATATACACATCTTGCATATCACAACATACCATCACATTCACATAGCATCTACCTATCTTGGTTGCATCCACTATTGTTAGCTTGTAATACTTACATCTTGCACTTTGTTTCCTATTCTAGTTGGATACTTAGTATGTCATTATATTTTTATATACACACATGTGATTTCACATGCTATATTGAGGTGAATGCATGACCTTTACAAATTCTTACATGATTCATGATGCTCAACACCGATATTTACCACTCCCACCAAGGCTCCTGAGGGCATCTACCTTTACTACTCTCATACTCCACACTCACATGTCCTATTATTACAATACTAAATACTTCTTATCACTATCACTTACTTTTCAGTGCTCTATACATGTTTCAACATACTATTTATCTTACTAATAGGATAAAAGGTTCTTCATGTGTAACATTTAACTTGTAGGATACTATACAACCATGGTTATCTTCTTATTTCTAGTTTTCCACTATTTGTGGGCTATTCCTTATGTTTTCTTGACCATTATTTGCTTTGACCTCTTTGTCCCTTATTATCTTATGATATTATGAGAAATGTCCCATATATGTAACCCACTTTTCGAGTCATTCTTATCTTTATATTTTCTTGATACATTGTATTCCATTGCATGTTATATCTTTTACACTAACACTTGTTTCTATCCTATATTGTTTACATGTGCCTTGTTTTCTACCATGCACATCCCCTACCCCTATAGGTATCTAATCTACAATATGCATATCAGTTTCAGGTCCTCTCATTTGGGCTGCCTCCTCCTACATTCATCACATGCACCCCAAATGAGGGGGGAAACTATTGGGTGAACAAATTACCCTTATAGAAGCACAAAAATCCAAAACATAATAGCACAATACATAATTGGTAAAGAAACACAATTCTGAGTGGTCAGATTACACTTGGATCACAAACATAGAGAAAATACTACCGCCTAGTATCAGACAAGAAAAGTGGGTGCTTGTGTCCCACCTAGATGCTTGTGTCCTCGGGCAAGAAAAGGAATTTTTTTTTTTTTAGTTCAACATAGTTTCCATAAAGTTATAAATATGTATATATATATATAGTATGAGACATTTGTCTTCGGCTATAAGTAAGTTACAATTCAGTTATAATTTGGTTATAATTTGGATATAATTCAGATAAAATTCGGTTACAATCTGATTACAATCCAACTTGAATTCAAGTTACAATTTAGCTACAATTCTATTACAATACGGTTACAATTCAATTACAAATCGAGATGTGTCAATCTATGTAGTGGCACTTATCATTTGAGAAGCATTAGAAGGAGAGAAAAATAGACCTCTCTCCCCAAAACTCTTCTCTTGGCGTGAGATCACCCAAAAACTCATCCTTGATATGAGATCACCCAAAACCTCACTCTTGGCATGAGATCACCCAAAAACCTCATCCTTGGTAGCAGGACACTCAAATACATGGCTCAACACTTTCTTGGTTGGTAATTCCCTCGGGAAGTGAGATCACTCCCAACTCCATCTAGAAACATCTCCAAGACAAACATGACAATTTTCTATCCTATATTCTCTCATACATTAGGTGCACTCTTTCCTTAGCTACTACTTTTACTAATTTTACATACTTATACATATATTACTCTGATCTTTCATATATCATACTTTGACTATGCTTGTGCTCTTCTTTTTAGGTCCATCCTTATAAGAAACAAGAAGCAACTCACATAAATAAGAACAAGATCCAAGAACATGATACTACACATACGATTCACCCCTAGGATCTACCTCCTTTCCTAGTTGCCACGCTTCACATTGCGATCACTTCACACTTCACATGACTACTTGTTCACTCAACAAGCCATCAGCCTACACTTCTATTTGGTTTATAAGGTACACATCTTCTATCTACTTTATGTTATGAGTATTCACTCAACAACATAAAGTGGGGAAAATATAGACATAAAATCTATGCACTTGGGTACATTTCTAGGTCCTAAATCATACTAATGTATACATGATTCCTAAGCAAGAAAACTAGTGGTTGAAAACTCCTTTTAGCATTTTGGTTGCTTTATCTCTTGCACTTTATCGATTTAAACATTTTTATAGTTGTTAGAACTTGACTGATTTACAATTTAATGTCCTCGGACACACTAGCAACTATATGTGACTACCTATGACTCATGTCCCACCCATATGCACTCTTGTCCTCTCTTTCTTCTTCTTACTCTTTTTGGTCCTTTTTTCTTCTTGGTCACCTTTTAACACTTTGGGTTAGCCTTTCAGTTGTCAATTACAAAATTCAAATAAGGGAATCATATATATACTTAGTTACTTCTTTCAAATAAAATTTCAAGCACTATAAGCATTATCTATCACCACCTAAGCTTGCACAAAGGCACAAGAGCACTACAAATCATACATCTAGCACATTCATATAAGGGACAAGGGTTGCATTGATCTGTATACACTACATAGGAGGGGATTTCATTATATTCCATCACACACATTTTACATATTTGGGACAATCTAGATCTATCCCGTTATCATCATGTAACTTGCACAAGGGAAACCTAGGGCATGAGACATGGATACACAAAGAGAGAGATAACTACATGGAGTATGAGATGTAGTGCAATGCGCTCGGTCATAAGTTCACTCTTTGGGTGACCATCGGGGTTAGTTCGACTCCACATTATGCATATTTTTATTAGATTTGATGTGGTTTGTGGGCATGTGTAGGTAGTCATTTATTTTATATGTTACAAGTACGACCATGAACCTAAGAGTGAAAATGAAATGAAAAAGAGTGAGTAAAAATAAATATATTTTGACCCATAAAAGGCTAGGTTCGATCATTTTAGTAGACACAAGTGCCCAAATAATTCATTAGTACTTGGGGTATTCCTACCCTCATGCGAGTGAAACTTATTGTCCTTTACATTCTTGGGGTTTTGAACCATGATCGAGCCTTTGACGTTGTTTCCAACATGTTCCAATAGATACATAGTCACGATCACTCTCACGTAGCACAAAATTAGCTAATTCATCATCCCTCTCTCATTTTCTTAGGGTTTTAGATTGTTGAATACTTATTTCTTGCACATTACTATATTTAATCATTTGAATATCATTTGTTATAGTAAGTTAATTTGAAATAAGATTTAATTCATATTTTATTAAATCATCCCCGTTTTGAGTTTATTTTAATGAAGAACCATTCCATTTAGCCATTGTAAATATCATTTTTTTAGTCTTAGTATTGATCAATTCACTTGGAGATGAATATAATCAAATGGTAATTTTTCAAACACACCAACCCCCGCAAGTTAATATCAAGCCAAATAGCCTCAATTGAAGCTATAAATATTGATTATTTTGTACTTATAACCACCATTCCATCTAGGTTCTACGACTTGTGCAATTGATTCTTATTTTCAAAATTCTTTCCAAGTGTGTATAAAACACCCTATAATAGAAGAATAAATAATAGTACATACTTCTTGAAAATATGAGAGATAAGTTTTTGAACAATGTTGATTTTCTCATTTCTAATAATTTAAATCTCTTACCCAATTTTCTTTTCCTTAATTTTATGAATTTTTTTGATTCATATTATTCTTACCCCATGTTTACAAATAGGTGGTAATTATGTTTTTATGCCCCTAATTATGAGTGTTAATAAATGAATAAATTATGGAGTTTGATAGTTTAGAAGTCCTCAAAAATTTTGAGCAAAAATTTTAATATGGTTCAAGAAAAAAATATGGAAACTTCCCATTTTTTTGGAAAGGTAATGAGATTTATGTGGTATAAAAGAAGAGGTGTTTTTGATGGATCAAATTGTCTAGATTTATGAATGAGTTAGGGAGCTTCATATTGAATGGTTTTGTTAGTATAAAAAAGTAGCACCCTAGGATTTGCACATTACAGATCCCTAATTTTTGCTAACATGGGACCATCTCTCAAGTTGTGGACTTGTTACTTGAGATGGACCTCTAGAGAAGGCTGACTTCCTATACCTAATCTAATGCTAAAAATACTCCTAGAAGGGAAAATACAGATAACTAATCCTAAACTAACCATGTCAAGGGAACTAGGGAGAGAGAGAGGGTTAGAAAGATGTATGAAAGGGAAATCCTAAGCTAAAGGTAGTGATAGCACTAAAAAAGGGTGTGGAAATACTCTGTTGAGGGAGAGTAGAGAAGGAAAATACATTTGGAAGAGGCTGGAACAATTGTGACACGATTCCAAGTCTTCGTTCATCACCAAATTTCCATGAAAAAAACAACAAAAACCCGTAAATGAGAAAAACATGCACATAACAAGACAAATAAAAGCGAATAAGAATAAAGAGGCAAGGAGATATAATAAAATCAATGCTAGGATTGAAATAACATCACAAAAAAAAACACCAATTTCATTTCTCTTAGAATATGCATAGTCCATTACATTTGTAGAATAAAGGCACAATTTCATTTACATGAAAAGAGTCCATGAGAAGGGTTTTAGCTAAATGGAATTGAGAAAAAGCATTTTCAAGAGTTTCCTATGTCCTAGAATATAGAATATCCCCCTTCTCAAATGAGAAGTGTTTACAATATATAGAGGAAGGTGAGAGAGAGAGATAGAGTCCCGAAATTCCCCTTTCACCCACAAAAAAATCATTAATTCCCTATAAATCATCATGGAGACCATGTCAATTCCCATCTCTTACTATATTTTGTCTTTTGTAGAAGAAAATATGCCCCATGCCTCCACAAATGCATTTTTACCCACATAGAAGTGATCATTTAAAATTTAGAAGATATCTCTTATTTTTGGCCCACCTACTCTCATTAAATCCCCTGATTTCTCGATTTACGAGTGAAGATGATGAAATCACAATTCCAATGAGTACATTATTGTCCAATTTGATTTAGTAGAGAGAAAGTTATGGCCATATTAGTGTAAGTCACTTTTTATAGCTTGTTCATTGATTCACGAGACTGTGCATTTATTTCTCGTGGTTGTAGATGATCATTTGCCTTTTTCCCCAATTACATTTATTTTCATGATTATAAGGTTTTTATTAGTGATGACATTAAATATGGGCCCCATAAAATCATAATTTCATTAAAAAATGCAAATGGGGTTGTGTTGTGTTGATGTGGCTTCAACTCTTTTACCAACTCGATGAGTTTGCTTCTATCACCCCGCCACGTATCTTGTCTTGTTGACTCATCTACCCGGGCTTCCTATATGCTACACTACATTGCATTGCATAGCTCATCGGCGAAGTTCACTTCCCATGACACCTCCAATTCGGTGAGAGTGACTCACCACTTAGTTTCCCCTCATGTTCACTTTCATGCCTTCATCCCACGTTCAACCCTCGGGTGAACTCACCGGCTATCCTCCCGCCTCTCGTGCATTGCGAAATATCGGTCCTGCAGCTCAAGTCCTGGGAACCCATTCTCCCTGGGTTTGATGTGCCCGCATCGGCCGATACGTTTGCATCATGCCCACCATCCCCCCTTTGATCCTAGTTCTTTGTGGGCTTGACCCCGATTTCCCAACTTTGCCCCGCACCACCGTGATGCCAATGTTTTATGGAATAATCGGGTCAAGTTCCATCTAGACCTCGCATGCAAGCTAGAAAACCCCACATCGGCCGACCCTCACCTCACGAGAACTCGTCTCCGATTCGACGACTAACTCAAATTGGCTAACTCTGCGACCCCGCAATGCGAAAGGCCTCCAACTCTCCCGACCTACATTCCTCTACACCGAGCATGCACCACCCAACTCTCAAGATGCGTTCGATGACCAAATCATTCAAGCTCCAAAACAACTTGGACTCCGCAACTAATTTTTCGAGCCATTTTCAACTCGCCCAACATCTTAGTGAGTTGTTTTCAACCCTCAGCCATTTTTGGAAAGAATTTAGACTTCTCTGGATTTTCTTGAATTTTCCTCAAACCAAGGGAGCCATAGAGATGCAATGGGATGCCCAAAAATATTCTTCCGTTTTTATCCATTTTGTAGCTAAATGTGGGCCTAGGGCCTGCTCCTTCTTAGCTAAGTTGTGTATCTTTTGAAACCTAGAAGAAGAAAAAAAACATGGAATGATCCAAAATTTCCTAAAAGCACTCGCAAGTGCTCCAAAATCATGGAAATTTACTTGAAGAAACCAAATTCAACCTTGAGCCCCTTATCAAATGCCCAAGCTCAAATTTTAAGTTGCCCATTTTTAGCTAGGGGTAAAAATGGATAACATGTTTATAATGCACAACATTTATAGAACATTTTATAAATGATATAACAATGAAGCAAGTTTAATTGCGGAGGAAACTCCATAATTTAATATACTTGACTTAGAGTAGTAGGCATAGGTGAATTCCCAAAAGGTGCTTCTATAAATAACACTTGCATACAATAAGTGCAAAGTGGACTATCTCATGTTCCTTCAAAATATAATTATTTACAATAAAATTTTGCTACAGGTCGTATTTGATAGTCTTCCCAAATAGAATTAACAAGTGGATAATATGCGGATAGAGAGGGAATTCCTTAGATGGAAGTGTAGGAATATAGATGAAACATTACATTTAAAGGTTCTATCTCTACATTTCAAATTTGTTACAAATTAGTACATATGTATACATTTGCAAATCTTATATCATGAGTGGTAGCATTTTACGGACTATTTTATTTGAACTAAACTTGAATACAAATCTAATTCTATTTGTTGTTCTCTGCAAGTTGTATAGCCCCGATGCTCATGTATATGTTTTTCGTCTTGCAAACCTAATCTTTCCTTACCATTGATGTCGACTTCTTTTTTTTAGTACTTCCATTAAACTTGTTTTGTGGCTTGCTTGAATCATTGAATGTTAAAACTTGAATATGATCTCAGGTGAAGACTCTTCAACTCTTGAAAGGATAAGCAATGTTGATGGCGAAAGACAATACTTAATGCAGGAATTTTCCAACCATTCTTCCAAGTCGATTGTTAGTGCAACACAACAGGGGTATTCTCAATTTGCCACAATCGTCACCCAACCATCATTGCATAGAGGGTCCTTTGGAATCCATTGCAAACTCTCCTGGGACAACTCGTTACAAAGAAAAGATGTCAAGCTAATGTCTAGGGTTAATCAGCCTAGGTTATGGTGAAGGCATGGAGACAACAAGATTGTTATCTGATTTTGTAGACTGCATATTTTCTTTCAATGTCATTGCTGACGTTGGATCTAGTACATGTTAGTGTGGAAGGGATGGGAAATCATAAATCGATTCCAAAGACTAAATACTATTGAAATGAATAAAAATGAACATATATCTCCTTCACCCACAATCACAATTTGCCATCAAACCCTTGAAATTGACAAAAACGATATGCAATACCAAGTAACCAATCTATGCCCTTAAAAGTCATACTTTTGAATTGACTTTGGAAATTAATTGAATGAATCGTTAATTAAAAACCATAGATACCGAGGGAAGACTACATCGAATATATAAGTGCACTTCAAAATTAACCCAAACAAAACAATGATCTTACATCCATAACAATAAAACAAATGCAGCGAATCCACATCCTAGACCTAAAATCCTATAAAAATGAACAAATGCTTGCCACAAATTCCCAACCTTGGTAAACTGTCACAAAACAGATAATATCTGCTAAAAACAATGCTTCATAAAATCAGACCTCAATCTAACCCTCTAAAACACCACGAAAAAGTCGTAGGAACTCAAATATAAAGAGCAAAGGAGCGAATTGCAAGACCTAAAAAAACAAGCTTCGACTCTAAAGGTCCAAATGCCCTACTAGATCCATATTACATGAGCCAAAAAAAACAAAATTGCATAACCCTATATACAAAAACCCCAATTGACAAACCCAATGTCTGCATGTAACAAAAACCATCCAAAAGTAAGAAAAGAAAAGCTGAAAATTAGTGGAGGAGGCGATCAAACCTGATTTAAAAATCCAATCGATAAGTTGAAGCCACTTCCTTTGTTAATCTCCAAATTGTAGCCCAGATCTTATCTTGTTGAATTTGTGTAATTATATTGAAGGATCAAAGCAAGTTCCAGCTCACCAATTTGATATTTTGTCATGGGGATAAAAGGAGTGTTGGTGTTCCACCTAGCAGACGGAAATTACACACATTCCACTCAAATGGTGGAGATGTTTTTAATACACATCCCACGGTACTAAATAAATATGTGCCCTCCAATCCGCAAGGTAAGCGTACAGGTGGTAGTGGGCGGGGGCTCCTTCTCATAGAACAAATGCCTTTGGCATAAAAATATTTTATAAATGTGAAATCGCTAAGAAAAATCACCCTCCTCAAAAGTATTTTGAAACGAAAGTTTACTTTCCAAGCATATTTCCTTCTTTAGAACAAACTGCATTAACAACCATACCAATTTTCAGAGGGAAGTGAACCAGCGACAACGCATTGTTATTAAAATGGACATCCCATGTTACATTCTATTTGACTTACTACCTATTTTGAGTATGGATGTTCAATTTTTAGTCAGAACATGCACTTATGTTTATGCACAGTTTTTAAACATAGTTTATGTCTGCACTTACATTTATGAACAATTTCTAAAGCGGGTTTATGCGTGGTTTACCAGATTGGTGATGCAAATTGTTTTTAATGTGTGGGATGAATGAGAAAAATTACACAAGTAAGAGACGAACCTCCTCCCCCCATTGAGCTTAGATACATTCTATTTGACTTACTTCCCATAGTTGACCATGGATGTTCAACTATCATTCGGACCGTGCACTTACATTTATGCACGGTTTCTAAACATAGTTTATGTCTGCACTTGCATTTATGATCAGTTTCTAAACATGGTTTATGCATGGTTTACGACATCAGTAATGGAAATTGTTTTTAACGTGTGGGATGTATGAGAACACTTACATGGGTAAGAGATGAGCCTCCTCCCTGTTGAGCTTAAAATGCTTGGTTTGGCATGACTATTTTTATTTCTAGATTTACTTATTTTTACCTTGGTAATGGAAAACAAAGGCACTAATAACAGTCCCTATGTGACCAAGTACTTGTGATAGAGAGATTGATACAGAGGTGAACGACTATCGCACATGGAATTGTAAGCACTATAAATAGAGCCAATCATATGAGTGGTACTCAATGGAAATTTCTGGATGGTCATAATTTGTTTTCTACTAGTATGATGTGCACTTGCAGAGAAGTCCAAATGGATCACTTAAGGATTGCATGTTCCTTAGGTCTGAGTAGAATTACATGGTTTAAAAATTCTTAGCTTGACAACTTCTCTATAATCTTTTTTATAACTTTGTGCTTATGAATGGTGTGCTCATCGGATACAAGACAACAAACTATTCCCAATGACATGGTACTTTTTAGGTATAGGAGGTCAAATTCTACCCTAATAGTGTGGTTTCTATTTTCTACCAAGTTCAAGAAATATTTTGTCGTAAGTATGGTATGATAATTCTATTATTTCAATTGTAGGGGACCTGGTTTTAGCTATAAAAGCCATAACACATAAAGAAAGAGAACATGAATTTATACGGAGAGGGAGGGAAAACATACATAGTATATAAAGCATTGAGAGGAGCCAAAAAATGTGATGAGGGTGGTGTTGATACACACCATTGGTGAAAACAATGATTAAACTTAAAGAGAGGCCAATCTTTCATGAATGTCCTTCAACATTGATGCGAAGAAATCCTCGTCGTCATCAATTTCCATACTCTCCCAATCAATTTCCATACTTTTGCGTTGTAATAAATGTAGCATGATTGGACCCCAATCAATTTCCATACTCTCCCATTTTGTAATGGATGTAGCATGATTGGACTCATTCATTATACAATAACTAACCCTTCCCATGATATTCTTAGACTCTTTTAAGGTTTTTGTCACTTGAGGGCACCTGCTCTGTCAGACAAAAAATGATCGATAAATAAAATTTGGAAAGAACAATAAAATTTGAGAAGAAATGACTGACTTTCACAACCATGAGATAAAGTTCAAAGCAATTACATGATGATGGCTGAATGACATTATCTGCATACTATGATGTCCGAACATTGCTTTTCCAAAGTAAATTATCCTCAATGATAATTTCAACACCATTTATGTCCGAAATCCCGGAGAAGCAACCACTAATTACTGGATTATCTAATGGAAAATCCGAGTGAAGAGAATCAAAGAAAATATGCGAAGGGTCACATACACTCATAGTACTAATAGAATCCACCTCTTTAATAATATTAGATTCCATGATTTGCAGGGAATTCAACTGGCCTTCTTGAATTTCAATCAGATCACTAAATGAAAATCTTGAATTTCAATCAGATCACTAGATGACAATCTTTAAATTCAATGAGATCATTAGATGACAAATCTTCATGCGATTCGAAGAAAGACACGGTAATTATGCAATCGACCATCCTCCCACTTTGTATCTTTGCTTATATTAATGTCACTTGGATCATCATTAAACTCAAAACTTCAGCTTTTGTAATATCATACACATTCCGCACCTGTTCTGCATGGACAAGCTTCAGTCTGTCTATGTTATTAATGAAAAACAATAATAGGTCCTTGTCCAACTTATAGCTTCTTAGATATTCAACCACCTGTATGTAATTCAATTTATCCTCCTCAAAAAAGGGTTTTTATAAACCAAAAAACAAGAAAAGCAGGAGATTTACACCCAGATTGATTTTTATAGTATGACCTTGAACCATTTTTTTGATCTTTGTTTCTATAGTAATGAGGTTTCTTGGAATAAGTTCATGCCCTGTTATCCTGAAATGTTTAACTTGTCCAGTGTATATTTCAAGATCATGAGTCCAACCACTACATTCCCTAACCTGGATGGGGATAACGTCAAACCTCACCGTATAAGAGCTTCCTTTAAAAGCGAGTGATGTTTAAATGGTGTGCAAATTTTCACATTGCCGGGGTGCAGAGTGATTATTTTTAAAATATCCAGGCTTGATACAAAACATACAACAAGAATATATGTCTCAAGTATTACCTTATTTTTCAATTCCCTCATCATTTACAAAGCACTAACATCATCAATCTCATCATAAATTACCATTATAAGTTACCTTTGAAAGTGGATTTAAATGTACTTATAGTTTTCTTAAGATAGAATATAGGATATATATCTTGTTCAGGTTATCTATTTTGTTGACTAATCCTATTGATTATTTAGGAAAAGATGCAATGTCTTATGTATGTAGGCCATAAATAAAAGATAATTATAGTATTGAGAAAAGTGGAATTGATCAACTAAAATCAAATATGATTTCCAATTCTCTCGCAAGTTCAAAACAAGAATCATCTCAATCAAGATCGTATGCAAAATTTATAACTATTTTAAGTTCATTTTGGAACAGAGGCTTTTTTTAAGAACTCGTAGGTTTATAAAACTAATTAGATTTTGACGATTTTGAGAAATTGTGAAATAGAGAATCTAATATAAGAGAGGTTTTTGTTCAAGAAATTTGATTAACAAAAACTCATTCATATTTTAAAGTATCAATAAAGAGAGATCTAATTTTTGTGCCTTCCGAGGAAAAGTGTATCGATGAGCACTAAAAGTTCCATAAACAAAACAGAAAAATTCAAATGGAAAATATAAGAGAGGTTTTTTTCATAGCAATGTTTTTAACAAAACCTCATTCATATTTTATAGGTGAAGATATATCTAACTTTTAGTGAGTTTAGATGAGGAAAAGTATATCAAACAAGCACTAAAAGTTCTATAAAGCGAAGCAGAAAATATGAGAGATATTTTTGTTCATACAAATGTTTTTAACAAAAACCTCATTCAAATTTTTATGTTTTACCAATGAAGAGAACCTAACTTTTAATGAGATGCAAAGTTTGAGGAAAAGTGTATCGACGACCACTAAAAGTTCCATAAACAGAAGCAGAAAAGTCAAAAGGAAAATATGAGAGAGGTTTTTGTTCATAGAAATTTTTTTAACATTAATCTCATTTATATTTTATACAGTTTTACTAATCAAGATAAATATAACTTTTATTCAACCGCATCGAGGAAAAAGCATATCAAACAAGCGTCAAAATTTCCACGATCAAAACAACAAAGTCAAATGGAAAACGAGAAAGGTATTTGGTCAAAAATCATATTTTGAGGAAAATCCTCCTTCAAATAATGTAGAGGAATAAAATCATTATGATTCTTATTACCAAAAGCAAGGAGAAGATTTGGGAGCAAATCTTCCTAAAATAAGCAAGATAAGATTTGACTTCAATAATATATCTCTCCATATTTTTTGGAGATGGAGATCTTAGTTGTTAATGATTGGAATAAAGATAAGATCAGATTGTATTTCCTAAAATAAGGAGTTGGTTGGATGCATGAATTATAAATGCAACCTTCCACACTTAGATATGTAATTCCTTTCTCCCAAGAAATAAAGATATGTTCTTTCTTTCCAATCTTTTAAAGTAAAGTTATTCTGCAAGTTCTTAATTAAAAGTATGAATTAAGTCCTCTTCCAAGGAATGAGCTGGCCAATCATTCCAAGGAAGATGGATCAATGTGTTAATGTTTGTTTCTTTATTTCTGCAGTTTTTCTTTTGTTGTAGACTTTTGATTTCATGTTACAAATCTTGAGGTATAATTTTTGTTGTGAAGGTAGGTGTCTTTTTATCTTTCAGTTATTTCCAATTTAGAAATTTTAATTTATGCAAGTGTGTTTACATTTTGGCAAGTGTGATTTCCTTTACTGCAAGTGTGCCTTATTTCCCAAGTGTGTTTACATTTCTGCAAGTGTGCCTTTAAATTTCTGCATGTTTGATTTATTTTATGCAAGTTTGGTTTGTGTTTAAAGGAGTTGTTTTCCAATATCTTCTTCTATTAATGCATACAACCTTGAGACACTAATTGACATTATTAATGGTGAGGATTGTCATTGCAGCTCATTTTGAAGATAACATAGATAAAATTCAAGGACACACCTTTAAAATCACTTGAAGTCTTGGCCTTCCCTGGTGTAATCCAATAATGAACAACAACTATTTCATTGGTTTTAGGAAAATCTTGGAATCTTTGACAGTAAATAAATGGGTAGTTAAGTTGTTTTTTGGACATATGATTTCTAGAAATACCGATTCAAACCAGATTCACATACCACTTTCCTTTTTGACCTTCAATCCCTTTCTCGCACTCAAGTACATATGACTTTTTCATTTCATTGTTTCTTTGACTCACTTTTACTTCTTTTCAGAAGGCATTTGACAGGTTTCTATCCGAATGCTTCCTGTAGGAGACAATTCCCAATAAAAAAACACAAAAATAGTTTATCCAGATGGCAAAAAAGAAATTTTTTTCTCGCCCAAGATTTTTGTACAAATTCTGAAGTTAGGAATAAATTAGTTTATCCTGCATATTTCCACTTACCTTTTTCCAAATATTCTCCAATCATTGAGTTTACTGTACTTTGTATGAGATTCACTAATGACAGTTTGTCATCAGTAGTCGATCAAAATTCACACAAGAATGAAGCTTCTCATCACTTTTGAATCTTCTTTGTTATTAATTTTTAAAAAATTGATGTTCTCCAACACTAGAATTTCCGAACTGCTGTCGAGGGCACTCCCTAGATGTGAAGGATTTTGACCCTTTCGATGAACAAGGTCTTGTCCTAATGTGAGGGCATGGCGAGGGGTTGTATTTAAAACACAATCCATGACTCAAATTGATTAACTCCCTGAATAAGTGAATGGGAATATTATTACCTCCATATCTACAATTCTTGTTGATAGTTCAATCACCGCAAAACCCTTCTTCACCATTCATGTAGATTACGCGAGTGTGCTCCTTTCTTGTCATCAAAATTGTAATATACATACCATCTTGCAACCATAATCTTTAAATGGAGATCTCGCTAATAGCCATCCTAAAATCAACACCATTATGCGTTAAATTAATTTTGTAAAAGAGATAAATTTGTAACCCTAATAAAAACCGTTCATAATTTTTCCCAAAAGTGGCGGCCGCCAAATTTAGCTTAGTCGAGACATGTTTGGAAGGGCCTTTGCCATAGAGGGAATGCTTTGCGTAATGACTATATTATAATGCAAATTTTAGACCCAACAATGGCAGAGAGTGGTTGCTTTATATTTGACAAGATCCATTATATTCAAGTTTTTTTATCCACCCAATGGTTGGCCCTACTTACGCAACTGCAGGCCTCACCTTTGTAAGTTTATATAAGATTTCTATTTTCACTTAAATTTTATCATTGTCCCAATAAATTAAATTGTTTTTCCATTTTTTCGACTAGGTGTTTCTAAAAGGGTCTCCACCGGCATTAGTGATTTCAAAGTCATTGTTGGAGCTTTTGGAGAGCCTAGAAATGCAAAGAATACGGAATAAATGTTTAACATGATGGTGTGCACAAAAGTCGGGGCACAAGTGCGTCAAATAGGTTGAGCATGGAGATCTTCTCGCTCAGTGCCTTATGAGTGCAACAACTCAAGGGAAAATTCCCTTTCGCTATTGTATTCCAACTAACTACTTATCTTTAGGTATTCATCTATCATATTTAACTAAGTAACTAATAATCTTCTCTTTAAATTCTTTTACACTCCTTTAATGGCTTCAAGCAATTTACAAATTCATACACCCTTAATTTTTATTGATAATGATAGGAATTACAACACTACTTAAAAGGTTTTGAACACAAAGAAACATGATTTATTCCCAGAGGCGTCCATCTTTGAGGATGCCCTTGCTGGAATGAGTCAAATTCCAACAATTTTTCCAGCCTACCCTTTTTTCAGGGTTTGCTTTCGCTTTCCCAATTCTAGGAGAGTGACATCACCACTACACCTCGCCCTCGACTTCCATGGAAATTTGGTGGATATTTTAGCTCTTGAAAATGACCTTCATTCTTCCTTTACCACCTCCCTACAAAGAAATCACTACCTTTGTGTCATAAAAGCTGAGTATAACAATAATGACCCACTATAAGAGATGCAATTAATGCTCTAAATATCTCGCTAGTTGTATGTATTGTGTGTTTGTTACCTACATTTCTTACATCCGCTATGCATTGTTACAAAATTCCATGTATATTTCATTTACAAGCTTTTACATTATCCCGTTACATGTTTTGCCTAAGTCTCAAAGATGTATCCGTTCCTATTCTGCTAATGCATACACAATGTGTAGTTTCCAAATGTTGTAATGTTATTTGAGCTCACCGAATTTATGATTTCTTGGACTTCCCCTCTTCATAATGGATGGTGCGCAACACCTTCTAGGGGACATATAGCCGCCTTAATTGCTCATGCTATTTTCTACTCACCGACATCTAGGTTGGTATTGTCATAACTATAAGTAGTTGTAATAAAGTGGCCTCCTTTCCCTCAGCCATGAATGCTCCAAATATCTACTTCTCTCTTAAATACCATGTGCGTTCTTTTATCCTGCAATGCCTCCACATAGTTGGTCTATTGAGAAGTTATAACAAACTCTTCTCCTGCTATGCACCACAGATCAAAACTATAGTAGGTTCACATGGTCTTTTTTTACTTTTGACTAGTAATTTCATGCCTATTGTTCCAGTAAAAAAATAATCTTCGAGAGGTAATTGGTAATTAATGTTGGTTCCAATAAACCCAATATGGTCATACTGATTAACCACGCATATGATACTGATTTGGAAATTGTGAGCATGGCCTACAACGCCCACTATTCGATTCCTCTGAGACTCAATCTCAACTATTGTGCATTGCCCACAAGTAGAAGCTTAAATTTCTCTAGACCATTTTATAACTATAGATTGAGAGCAAGAGCGATCTTGAATCCGAAGATTGTAGTGAAGAAGAATGTGCCCCAGAGAAAGAGGTAATTAATTTTTCATCCCATCCATTCGTGTTGGTTTTTACATTATTGTTAGTAAATCTTTCTGCTATAGTTAAATAATGGGAATTTATAAAGAATTTAAAGCAAAAACAATGAACAAATTTAATGGAAAAATAAAATGATGAAAGGGGTTGAAGTTGGATTAGTGAGGATGATGGTGTGCCACAATTTTTGGCAATCTATCAAGGTGCAAATCTCTAGAAATGCATGGAAAGGGATGAGACTGGTTCAAGTCAAAGGGTAATTTGGAGGAATGGATACCTTTCGATTCTTGACATTAAACCGAGGTGAATTTGGTACAATGGTTACTCCTCAATTTTAAATACTAAGCCAACATGAATTTGGCCAGAGCTCTTGAGAAATGCAATATCATATGTTTGGTTAATCAATATGACCATATTGGGTTTATGGGTATGAGGATTGACAAGGGGTGTGTGAGGTGGATCAATCAAAATCAGTGAGATATTTCGAATGGTGGGAGAAATATTATTCCAAGCTCACGATTTGTGGATCACACTTTTCTCTACCAATAATGGTGGCGTGAACGTCTTGTATGGGTGCGATTGGGTCTCCCGACCTCACAAGTGCACAGGAAAATGGAGGAGGTGGTGGTAATAGGATCTTTGATATCACATGAGGGGATTTGGTGGTAATCTGGTGATCTCGGGTGTTGAAAATAGATATACTAGCAATTGCACATGAATTTGTAGGTGCTTGTAAATTTCTTTCTCTATAAATCTTAAAGCGATTGGAAAATGACAATCTCACCCATGTCTATTTGAGTGTTAGAGTTATGAGGGGGATTTGAATTTCAGAAGCAATATTACAAACTAGCAAACTTATTTTTTTGGTTATCTTTTCCGTAGAAGGCAACGAATGCTTATCATAGTTTTGCTACATTTTAAAGTTAATAGTAATTATTTTTAAAAGGTATTTATTGTTGTCCAAGGGTTTGTGGCGTAATATTAATGGGGTATTTGTAATATTAATGGTTCACAAATCTTAAGCATACCCCACATTGAATTAAAGGTCTCATCTCAACAATAAAAGTGATCATTTCTGTCCATTAAAATAAAAGTAACAAACATAAAAGTATGTCTATGATGCTCATTGTTATCAAGAATTCTACAACTTTTCCTTGTATGGTTGATCAGATCCCACACATCACCATTGGTGTCATCTTCTCCTTTCACTGACATTTGATATTTTTTAACCGATGTTGCTTCTGCGAATGGATCTCTTTTTTATTGCATCATATATTTGACAAGTAGTTTAGATGTTTTTTGTGATTTTAGTCATAAAATATTTTATGACTTGATGTCTTAGTCTACTCTACTTTATCTCTAGGCGGTGGCAAGATAAGAGTTATGGAGCAGAGTATAGACATCTCTCAGGGTAAAATGGGAGGTAGTTTTTGTCGAATGTTGTAGTTGTACTATATTGGTCTCTCCTCCCCATCACAAAAACTTTAAACAATTTAAAATAGCATACATTTCATTGAAAATTACAACTCCAACAAACTTAACATTGTTATCCTCTCCGGCGTAATTTGCAACTCATGTGCAATTGCTAGTTTTATTCTTTTTTGTCCATCTTTCTTATTTGTTGAGGCAATTTTGAATCATGGGTAAAGCGGTTCAGAAATGACCTAGCATTTGATGAATGCAATTAGAATAATTTTTTTGAATTACAACTTTATATAGAATATAAGATTTATATATAATTGTAATGTATATAATATAAATTAAATATATCAATATTTAATTGTGTTTTTGTTTATTGTCCTTTCCATACATCTACCTTATAATGTATGTAAATGTGTCAAAGGTTTTTACTAGGTAGTGGGAAGTCAGCTAATGAGGAGTTGGAAGAAAGTGTGCAAACTAAGGTGGATTTCGTTCCACTTGAATCTGAGAGTGGTTCATTATTCAACTACTTTTGCAGCCTGTGATGCCTATTCTTTCCCTTGCCACATCACCATTATTATTTCCAATGAACTTGTTGAACCTCATGTCCATTTTGAGTCCGACTAAGGTCCTGCAATCTGACTACGATGTGCACCTACCCCTGATGTTGCAAATTCCCATTAGATCTATGTTCATGATCCCCATTCTTTAAAACATCACACCCTTCTTCAAGATTCTCATATCAATGACTGGTCAATGTAGAACCTCTACAATGTTTACCTTATGATTAGCCTTGAATTGCGTCCAAAATTGTGTGGGGTTGTGATAACATCTTCCATGGTTATAATCCTCTCTACTTGGCAGAGCTCACCATCGATAGTTTTGTTGCACAACTAGCATACGCATTGGCCATGACATTGCTCACTGACATGTGTAATGTATGTCAGCATCCACTCTTACTTCAAATCGCAAGACTATCATTTCACTACCTCCACCTCCATACCACCATTCACCAAACAACAACTTTGAATGCATGTTAATTGCCTTAAACAACAACTATGAAGATAACATAACCTCCTTGCTCTCACCCATGCCCTTTAAAATTATGCTCGATAACACTGGTTCTTTACCTCAAGCGCATCGGCCCACCACCAATATAAGCTCCTCCAACCAAATCATGGGAGGCATGTTTGACACATTTCAAAATGAGTGGGACAACACATCAGACCAAGTTTCCAATCAAACCCCTTCTTCATCGTCCATCATCCTCTCTCATTTTTTAGCTTCCTCATGTTTTAATTCTACCATCCATCCCCTTCGGCATTTCCATCGTACATTTCATGAACGATTTCTAGTGTAAGAGAAAATTGAGTTAGGAAATCATAATATCCTTTATTTTGTAGAAGATTGAACTCAAAACAATGGAAACTAAGGAATCTTGTTGGATAATAAAAATAATAATGGTTAATGGGGTGAAACATTAGTGTCCAAATCTCTAAAAGTGTTAGTTTAGGATCATCTTTGATATAGCCCTTTTGTATAAGTGCTTTATCTTTTTCAATATTTTAAATTTATCAATTATGTTTAGTAAATATTAAGTAAGATGAATTATAAATGGTAACAAATTGTAAAACCACCTTAAATTAGAAATTTTGTGAATATATACATTTTGTAATTTGTTTTGTTGAATATATTAAGGTTAGAATGGCTTCAACAATGAAGTATTATAGAAATATTTTCTTTCATATATAAGGATGTTTTTGAAATGTATTATTTGTGTTCAATACAATGTTTTGGTATTTAATTAAAAGGATGTATTATTTGGATATTTAAATTTGAGATTCTATTTTAAAAAAGGTGACTAAATGATTTGATAATTTATTCAACACCAACTTTAATTTTAAAAATATATTTATGTGTATGAATTTGTTATTAAGTTTGAGAGGTGCTTTCTTATTTGAGATTATAATCTATTTATTGAAAACACAAAATATTGCAAAGTGATTAGTGAATTTCTAATAGAGAACTAATTTAAAAAAGTTTGATGTAGTCATGTTTATATTATAGAAAACAATCTATTTTTTAAATGATTGTTTTTCATTATTATTAAACCTGTATAGAAATTTCAATAAAGATAAAAAGTAATAATATAATTAAATTGTTTAAAAAAATGAAAAATTCTTGACTAAAAACACAAATATATAAGTATAACACTAATGAAGAAGAAAATTGGAAGGAAAAATAAGGAGACTTACGTGTTGTGATATAATGATCGTAAATAAACTACTACATTTGCAAGATCTTGGCCCACTTAGGTCCACTTAACTCATTAAGAAGATATTCGACTTTGAAGATCCATATGCCCAATAACCAATTATGGTCACTTTATAATACATGCTATGCAAGCCCAACGAAAATTGGAAATATAATGCCTTATGCATATTTTTAATTCTTGGTTTTCTTAAAGTTGCCTGCACCATAAGAATCGTTAACCAAATATAATAGATTATTCATGTACATTGCAAAATTTGAAATAAAGATAACCTAATTTTTAATAGTTAAATTAATATATTATAATAAAAACAACTAATTAAAGAATGTTTAAATTGTGTTTGTATTTTTGTAAAAATCGCCATATTCATTTTAAAAAATAACGACATATTTTCCAAGGGTTACTCTATCTATCTCTTATCAATTATAAAAACATTATATCTCTCATTATGTTTATATGTTATACACGTGCATGAACAAATTCATGCCAATTTACCTTCATTTACACATCTTCATTTGTGAATGACTCTTTTTGTTAGGAGAGGTTACACACATTGTCAACTATAAAAAATCCCTAACTCTTTCTATTATTACTTTAATATATGGTTTATCTATTAGTGTAAACATCAATGTATAATTATTTAGAAACCCTTGGTGGTATATTTTTATCTATCATGTTTGGTCCCAATATGCCTTCTTTTGTTTTTATCGAGTACGTGACAATGGATCATACAATGTGTTGTTTATACATACTCATATTTATAAAATGATAACAATACAATCTACTTTATCATCGTCTAAAATTTGTGCATGAAATATTGGGTCCCCATTTACACTACTACCCCTTTTATATTGATATACCAATGCAAAAAATGTAAATAAAAATTATTCTTGTGTATGATTGCATTTGTTATATACCACCTTACAGTGGTGACTCCCGTTTAACACATAAGAAACAAATATCTAAAGTCATTATCCAACCTCTAAGGAATGCTCACATTAAAATATTATTGCATGATCACATAAAAAGGTACAAATGATCATGTCTTCCAAGAGAATGCCAAGGTTAAGGATCATAATATTCCACATAAGGTACAATCGAGCACTTTAATGTTACACATGACAAAAAAATCCTATAGTGATCTATCTTTTACAAACCCATTATAACCTATTCAAATCCTAATCTCACACATAACGATGATATATACATATCTCAACATGTTGATTATAAAATGATTATGAGGAATGTGATTATTTTATTTCTTAGTTCTTTAGACTAGCCACTTGTATATGACACTAAACCTACCCTATTGATTGTGCATAACTCCTCCTTAGTCATTACTGCACATAATTCAATATGTATTTTATTTTGTACAAAGTATCATAAATTTCCTCCTCTCCCAAATTAATGATTCCTTTCATTCGATATTTAATTTCACTTCTTCATTTCATTTTACCTTCCCTTTTATGAATTTATCTAGTATCAAATTCTTTGAATTTTTCCATGAATTTAATATTAACAACAAATTCTTCTATTTTGATACAAACTTGAGCCATGGCCTTTTTCTTTCCCTTCATGATTTACTTCTAACTTTAAAGGTAACTATTACTTGAATTTCATGTTTTTAGGGTTATTTTTCTTTGTTTTCTCAAAATTTTCAACCATCACCCGTGATTTAGATTTATTTGCCTACATTAACTTCAAAATTTTCCTTCATATTTCTTTACTTACATTGATTGTCTCACATATAACCATATGTCTTATTTTTACTTTTTATACTCCATGTCATGATAGATATGATGCCTTCATTTTTTTATGAATGTGATCACATTTTCCATTATTTATACATATTTGTTTACTTTAATTTCATTATTCCTTATTATACTCCATGTTATGATAGATACGATGTCAACCCTTTTATGAATGTGCTCACATTTTTCATGATTTATACATTTTTTTTTTACTTTGATTTCATTTTTCCTACTTTGGGGGCATGTCCTTTTAATAATTGCAATTTTTAATGTTTCTCTCTATAAGGTCCATTTGTATTTTATCAATATCAAGTTGATTATCATGTTCCTACCTTTTGGCATTATCTTATTGTACTTACATTGAATTATATCCATCTACTTGGGTCACTATATTATTATTATTATTCCATCTTACACCAATTTTACCTTTCCCACATTCGGAAGTGGGGTATATTATTATTTCATTATGAAGTATACAATTTTCATCTTGCCCTACCTTTGGGGTAATGTTATGTTACAAAAGACAAAACAATGGGTGCAACTTTAGGCCCATTATATCATTATTTTATATCTCAAGACTATTACATATTTTCCAACTTAATGACATCATCATATTGTGATTAAATGATCTACATATACCTATATGGGGACATGATTATTCTAGTTGAGTCCTTATTTTCTTACACTTAAGCTTGGTGCATACCTAGGAAATTTACACATTATCTACACCTTTTGTAAGATGAAAACTTTAAAATTTTATATGACATTTATTTTTATATTATATACATGGTGCATGTAATCCTTTTCTTTTGAGACATGTTTGTTCCAATAAACTCATAGCTCAAAAGAGAAAAAATTGAAGATTCAGGGAATATATTCATTTTTATTTTTACTCTCTAGGACATGCTTTTTGCTCTATGTTCAATTCGACATCAATGCATGAAGTACTTAGATTATATCTTATAGAGACATTCATCATACCATGATACACATTCATTTAGATGAATATTCAACACAAAATTTATAGACATTACTAGCTTTTTTGGCATAATCAAGAGGCCTTGTTTCTAGACACATGATCACATATGTTTTGAACCAACTTCTATGGAGCACATTATCTCTTTCATTTTTGAAGTTGTAAATTCTCTCTCTTCTTTAGTTAAATATCATATATACACTAAATTCAATAAATCCCAAGCTAAGATGGAGAAGAAATTGTATTAAAAAGTGTTTAAATAAAGTGTTCATTTTTCTTTACTTTGATATGTACAAAATCAAACACACATTAAAATAGGGAATTATGCAGAGATAAATATTTTTTTGTATGGTGCTAGTTAATAAATATCAATATACACTTGTGTGAGTGTGTGTGTGTGTGTGTGTGTGTGTGTGTGTGTGTGTGTGTGTGTGTGTGTGTGTGTGTGTGTGTGTGTGTGTGTGTGTGTGTGTATTAGTGTTCGGGGTTAGGATCTTATAGGTGTTTATTCCCTTGTGTTATTTCTAAGCGAATTGTCTTTCATGTGTCATGAAATCTCATGTATGTAACTTGTCACTTTCTCGAGCCCTTATGATTTTGTTTGTCCTGTATTTGTCATGTTCATCTCTAATGAACTGGTTTTCCTATTTATCCTTATTCTCTCTTTCATTCCCTATTTTTGGCATGTTATGAGGCTTTGACCATTTTTGTATGATTTCAAGACTTAATTATGTACATCTCTACAATAATAATGCCCTTTTGGGTCTTTAGACCCAAAACAAAATTCATTGATCTTTGTCCCTTTTTGTCTAGGTTTACTTATTGGTTGTGTGTCCAATTGTATATAAGTAGGAGGAGGATTTTTTTAATTCAATAAGTCTATCAATACAAAAGTTTATTGGTGCATTTAGGACACATAAAATCACATAGAAAATCAAAGAATGATAGAGATTGAATGCAAGGGCGATATTAAAATTTTAAGAGCAAAATATATATTATTTATGAAGCATTTCATTCCAAACATACAATTCAAACATGTTGTTTCAAGCATAATTGTATCATATACTAGTTGTTTCAAGCATTTGAAATTTAAAAGTTGGGAAAAATAATAAATTTGATTGATCTGTTGATTCACATCAAGTGTTGCATGTTATTTTGTCAAATCATGTGGCACTTGATAATAATCGAGATATAATGTTCACCGGATGGACATTAAAACCCCCATTTTATGTGTTTTGCAAGTAGTTGAGGGTGGATTAGAATCTTGGAAAATGGTATCAAAGAACCAAGAAAACTAAGACATGTTTTTGTAGATTATGCCATGAAATTGCATTCACATAATCAAATTCACCAATGTGTAACTAGAGTCAATTTCATAGGTTTCATGTTAGTTTTGTTATTTTGGAATCTTTGTGAAACTAATATGCTTAAGTTTTGAGATTGTTTTTTTGAGTTTCTTTTTCACCTTCTTGACATATTTTCAATAACTTTGACACTAATAAATACCTATAGATTCACTAATTTCAATATATTTGTCTATAATCCTAATTATCTAGTGTTTTCAAGTGTTTAATCATTTTAATATATTTTCAAATTGTCCTACACCTTCTATGATATAGATTAACACCTTATTTTTCATACTAAAGTTTAAAGAAAAATCATCCCAAATTTTATGTATTTTAATACTTACTTTAAATAGATTTTTAATTTATTTTGAAAAGTAAATTTGTATTTGCTTAATAGATATAATATATAAAATATGTAAATGGAAACAAAAATGTATCACATACTTGAAGTTTAGGCACCATGCCGGTGTTATTTGTAAAAATGATCGCTGCAATCGCATTGAATCCATTAAAAATCTTCTCTTGTTTAGTACCATATAATTTATAATCTTTCGAATTTGACATACCTACAAACAGTATAAACCAAAATAACATAATTTTTGATCAGTACAAAAAGTTACATAAATTATTTTATACAAATAGCTATATATTACTTGTAAAACTTTTCAATTATAAAAATTTACATGTCATGGTAATTAAATTATTTTTATTTACAAAATTAAAAATAAAAGGAAATATTTTATTTTTAAAATCTTAAAAAAAAAAAAAAACAGCGTACGTACCATCTGATATTGATATTTTGAACAAAATGACAATGTATATGAAGGTGAGGAATGCTGAAATTGCACACCATATCCTCATCGCCGACAAATTTGGTACAAAAAAGAAAAAGTAAAATAAACACTCCCGGAAATAATAATGAACTCTTGAAGATTCATCATGGAAGATGTATCATACGCTAAATATATTTGCTGTAATTCACAAAAAAACATAATCAAGAGTTAGAATAGAATTACACATTAATCCATCACATCATTAATAGAAATATATTAATTTTTTAGCTACACTAATGAAAATAACATACTACAAGTGGACTAGCGATTGGCATACTTCTGATCAAGAGCTCTATGGAATTGTTCAAGCACTTAAAAAATTGAAATATTGCCTATTTCTTAGAGAGTTTGTTTTATAAACAGATAGTTTAGTATTGTAGTTTACTAACAATACAAAAAATTGAATCAGAGATATATGGAGTGGATGGAGTTTCTACACAGATTCATTTGTTTCGTAATATAAAAGTGGTAAGTCGAATAGAATTGTTGATGCTTTGAATAAGAGAATCGGTTTGTTAACTAAAATGAAGGTAGAAGTTATGGAATTTGATTCTCCATGAAGTATTTATACAAGGATGATAAAGAGTTTAAGGAAACATGGCATGTGTATATGGAACCAATGAGTGTAAATAGAATCTTTTGGTTAAATTATTTCTTCACACGGTCTATTGTTTAAGAGTATCCCACGAGACATAATGTGAGAGTATTTGACTTAAAAAAATGTTGGTGATGGTGTGTTCATGCCAGGTTAAAAGTGGATTTTTCCTAACTAGTCAAGTTGTGTCTATGTTCAAACATTAAATCGTTAAGCTTAAATTAAGAGCACTGTTAATAATTTGTGTGCACAAGCATGTTTGCAACATTAATTATTTGACAATATATTATTATTGATTATTACTTATCTACAAAACAAAAATGAATTGTTGGTACTCATGTGCTCTCTATGGCATTACTTAGACATTGGTTTTATGTAGATTGATTAAAGCATTGGAAAAATACTTTATAATATTCTAGGTATTGTTATACTCTTACCAACATCTCACCTTTTTCCTCACAACCCTTCTAATGCCACTCACCACTTGATCCACGAATTGTTACTTTGAATTCATTAATGTCTTTGAATATTCACAAGCATTGATATCGAGTTGTAAAGTCCTTTCCTTTTTGAAAAAGAACATTATTCATTTTGTTAATTTTAATTTCAAAAAATTGATTAAATTTATCTTAAAATAATTTCAATAGCATGTTCTATCTTCCAAGGTGTGAATAAACCTTAATAATATGGCTTAAATGTTTTGTAAAAGCATACGGACATAAGCCTTTGATAAGGCCCTTTTTTATGAAGTGGGCATCTTAAAGGCCCTCTACCTTATTAGGGGATGTTGTCCCAGATCCCCTCTCATGTCTCCTCACTCGGTCATTTTTTGCATCTTGGAAAATTATACTTTTGTAGGTCTATTTCTCTTTGAGCCACTTCTTCTTCAAATCTTGTATTGTTGAAGTCGATGGGTGAGGTCGGCTGATGGGAAGTCATAACTCCTAACATATAGTACTATTTTTCTTCCTTTTCTTTCTTTTAGAATGTCTTCATGTCCTAACCTCCTTACTTTGTAGTCAAAAGATGAAAATAATGGTGTTTCTAAAGTTTATGCACGTTAGGATGATATGATCAAATATGTAGCTCGAAGAATGAGAAGATCGAACAATATAATTCCATTCCCTTCTCTCTCATTTCTCGACAAGGATGCCCTCACTCTCTCCCTATAAAATAAAATTGCTAGCCTACAACATCGAGACAGATACATTGGGCTTACATGCCCTTGCTCCTAGTTCACCTAGAATAACTTTTCTTACATCTATTGACCCTAACTTGTTAATTTATGATTCTTCTCCTATTCATGACGCTCTTATTGATGCACCTTCTCTTTTTGTGCATGTTTATCCTATTGGAGGACATTCCCACTTCAAATTTGTTTTCTTATTTTCCTGGATATTTTAAAAAAGTATACAACTACCTTTGGTCCTCGTGCATGCTCTATTCAATGGGTTATCTTGCAGATGTGTTGGTAGACATATTAAGGGTATTGTTACTCTTATCTAGTATATATCCTAGAATTATTACCACAATGTTGGTTTTGATACACGTATGTCATTGAGATGATTTGATGATAGAAGTTCGATTATTGTTTTATCTAATCCTCGTGAGGATATTGAGAAACACATGTTTTCTACAAAGAGCTTTAGACATGAGAGTCCTAAGATTAATTTTATCACACACGATCAACCTACTAGAACACGTTTGAATATTTTCTCACATGAACTCGTTTTAAATTGTTTTACACCCAATCATATGCAAGAATCCTCATCTACAATTCGTATTCATATAGAATGGATTTACGATCACTTTTGATGACATCGTAAGTGTTCTTGGTGAGGGAACTACTAACATGGCACCACCACCGATGCGGGAGCATAACTTGTTGAGACCATAAATTTTGATCCAACCATTAGATTAGCTTGAAATTTTATAGGGTGGTAGATATACATTAGTAATATGTTGTGGTCAAATTGCTTGCAAGGTTGTGGCCATTTCGACACATTTTCGGGCCCGGATTCCTTCATCTAGTGGCCTAAAATTGGCTCCGAACATTTTTTTCACTTTTGATTAGGTCTTAGAACTTTAATAACTTTTGTTGTTCTTGTTAGAATAAGTCAAAAATTTGCATGAGCCTTAATTTATGAAGGCATATTTGGCACAAAAATTTTGGGGCCCATCCGAGTTGTTTTTCTAGTAGGTAATTTTTGGCATTTTAGGTTTTTGGCATTTTAGGATTTTTAGAGTAGACATTAAATAAAAGGAGGATTGAAATGATGTAAAAGATTAGTGTGGATTCTAGAATGAGAAGAAATCTATTTTGAAACTTCTGGTTTTTATTTGCAAAGTTGTTTATATGTTTTTGGAGGTATTTCAACCTCTTGCGGTTGGATTCGATCAACCACTATTCAAATTCTTAGTCCAATCACGACTATTTTTTTATCCTCCTTAGTTAGTTGAGCTATTATTTTGGTAGTTATCTTTTAGGAGAAACTCTTTTTGTTATGAATAATACCATCTAGAGATTGACAACACACCAAAGTTTCTTACATCATTAGGTGGGTTTATTTGTTTTGTGGGACCTTTTTATAGTCACACTAAGTCTACATGTAGACATGAAGGGATTTTATATCTAACCACAATTTACCCTCGTGTGATGTGCTCCATATTGATAATTTTTCTCTACTTCGGGTTGTATGAATCTCCATCACCACTAGGGCCATCTATATACACCTTATTTTTTGGTGATTACTAATCATTTCTTTTGTTAAGGGGTTGTTGATCCATCTTCCTCCTGAGCGGGGTCCTCAAGGTGCCTACCTGGATTGGGGTGTGATCAAACTTGGTCATGTGGGCTAGACCACAACATTTGAGAGATGTTGTTATTATGCCATAATTACCCTACTCTTGCCTTATTTCTTCCCTTTGTTCATACATTACATCCATCATGTCTACTTGTCTCATTATTTCTATTTGGTCATGCTAATTATGTGCTATTATTCATTCTTTTGATCACCCTAGACCTTTGTCATTACCTCTATTTACCTTATGGCTTCCATCTCACATGTTTTTCACCCCTTTTTCCTTAGGGTTTCTCAAGGACGACACCATCACCCAAGGGTGATAGTATTGGGTAAATATACCCCAACATCATCTTATCATTTTCGTCTATTCACAATAAATTGATCATACATAAAGGCACTTATAGCTCGCACATTTTCACACATTTCACACTACTTTACATCCACTTGGACTTGAATATTTGGAGCTTACCTCTTTTTCATTTGGGTCACCATAATGAGTTAGGACTAGAGATCTCCCTTATCCACCCATATAAATTATCTCTCGGTGTTGTTGTCTTTGGGGAGGATTATGCATTAGTGTTGGGATGAGAAGATGATTAAGTTTGAGAACATGTAGGAACGCGCGCACGTGCATGGGAGAAGAAGGAGTGCACGGAAGGATAATAAGGGTTGTGTGTGGGGTGTGCATACGATTAGATCGAGGACTTAGCCATTTTCCTATGCAGACTAAAAATTGACTTGGAGTTCGTCACACAAAGATTACCTTGGCGAACAAGTATTGGATATTTTGAAAGAAAGCACGTGCAAATTAGATGAAATCACATTCTTGATGTAGCTATTAATAGGATTAATGTAGGATTTAATTAATAAATCTATTATTAGCTGATGGATTATAAAGCATTCATGTAAGTAAGCATGGCTATTTTGAGCAAACCTATTATCAGGAGAGTACACATGGGAGGTGAAGAGAAAGTCCCCACCCCTATATATACTTGTTGTACTTCATTGTATTTGACCCTCATGATGTAGTAGTGTTATGTTTATGCATTATCTTGGCATGCATGACTCTGTGGACACATGTTTTGGATGTTATGAATCAACTTCTTGTTATGTAGATCTTTCGATGTTCAATGGATAATTATGGTTGGATTATGATCATTTATTTGTGTCTGCGAATATGCGCAGATGTGATTATACAATTTGTCTTATTCATGGTTATCTAATATGCTTTCTTGTTATATGCCTATTGGTCGTCAAATAGGACTTTACGAGAGAGCAATGATCGGGGGACAAGAAGTCCCTCCTCTTTAATGGGAGAGGTTCCCTTATTCGAAACGAACTTATTTACAAATGTACAAGACATGATTCTGGTTAAACTTGATATCACGAAAGTGTTTTCTATGAAGATCATCAATTACAAAAGGACCGAGGAAATGAGAGTACGGGAAAAGCAGAAAGATCATTTGTATTGAATAAATAAGATGGAATTTAAAGACACAAAGTTCTGTAAATAACATCTGCTTAGAACACAAAGTTTCTTAACACAGATTCATTAATCAAGGACACAAAGTTCCTTCTTGGTTATACAAGATCACCGAGCTTGCAAAGTTGAAGAGTATGCAATCGGTAAGACTAACGAACTTGAGACAAATGATCTTCACAAAGAAAATAAACGAAAGCTTAGGAATAACAGAGATCAGATAGACAAAGAATGGAAAAGTCCTTTTGTATTGATTTCTTTGTAATCTATTTACACTTTCAGAAAATATGACAAGTTCTTCCTCCCTTCGAATGGCGTAGAAATGCCATTATATAGCTTACAAGTCAGTTACTCTTCGTAACCGTTTCTTTTAACCAAGAATAGTTAAGGACTGCCAACCGCAATACCTCAACCTTTTACAAAGAAAACGGAAAAGAAAGGGAAGAAGAGAAAAGAATGGGGAAGAAGACAGGTGGCCGATCTTTGAGAGGGACCCAGCGACTTTAGAATCCGCTGAACTTCTTTAACGCCTCAGCTATGTCTCTGCCATGAGGGACTGACGTGTTGGTCGTAGACTGAGTCCAAAATCCAAGACACTTCTCCATCTCATTATCAAACTCGACATGAGTATGATAATCTTTGTTTGCTTCTTCAATGGCAGATTGAAGAGAGAAAATCTCCTTCATTTTCTCCTTGGAGATGGAACTTTCCTTGAATAGGTTATCTTTGACAAAAGCTCTGAATTGAGCTTTGATTTCTTGCAAGGAAAGGGAAGTACCAGAAGTCTCATCCTGAAGATGACAGTGTATATCTTTGAAAGCAGAGACCACCAGTGTCTTGAAAGCTTCACCCTTCTGCCAACTGTTCTTCAGTTCTCCCAAAGCCTCCTCCAGGACTCTGATCTTCCACTCCACACTGTAGACCCAGGACTTCGACAGATTATCCTTTGCATCATCAAAGACTTTACTCGCCAACAGAACGTTCTCATCTGCTTGTCCCATGAGTCGGAGGTCTACTATGCAACTGCTCCAGAGTTTGAGCTCTTTATCCATGATATTGATAGTGGAGGAGAGCTTCAGTTGTACATTGCTCACCTTTTCGTGGAGTTTGAAAGCTTCATCGATGAAGTTTAATCCAGCAACAAGCATGTCATCCACCAGGGCTTCAATAGCTCTGCCATAGACAGAATACTTGTGCATATCTTTGATACTCTGCACTTCATCTTGGCTTAGAATTACAGGAGGTGGGAGAGTAGTCAATGGGGTAGGGTCTAAAACTTTGTCCTTAGACAAAAGAGACTTGATGAAACCTGTGAGAACCTGGGCCTGTTCTTCCATTTGTTGATAGTTTGTTGCCCTTTCTCTACCCTCCCAATGACTCTTGTGACTGTTTCCTGGAGGTTGTGAATTTCACCTTCAGGGGTAGACTCTCCCATTGGGATTCTCGAGAGCTCTAAGTCAGATACCTGCAAGTCCTGCTCTGATTTATCCGTTGTAGGCTTGGCAATCTCCAGGAATTGTTGACCTTGAGCATCAGATACTATTCTAGAGGTAACCTTGGCTCTCTTGGCACGAGAAGGAGTGGTGCCCAACAAGGCTGCAACGGCATCAAAATTTGGTCCTGAGCTTTGGGAGGAAAATTTCCTCTTCCTTTTGTCAACCAAAGGTTGCACCCACGCAAAAGAGGAAGAGGAATCAGCAGGAGGGGCAAGGGGACCAAGAGACAGAGAGCTCATGACGCTCAAGGTCTGCGCAGCTGTTGACTCGAGTTGAGAAGTGAGTGGGGCACTTGGGGCAATTGCGGCAGAAGAGTCAACATCACCTGAAAGCTCAGTGCTCTGGATTTCTTTATCTTTATCAGCTGGATCTTCAGGAGCACTTGCAAGAGTTGGTACTTCGCTTTCTTCACTTTCACTGAGAACAATGATGTTCTCTGGTCCCATAGGCAACTCTGCCTGCTTTCTTTGAGGTCACTTTCCACAGGCTCCTTCTTAACCTCCTTGAGCTTTTGGTACACTTGAGTGGATGAAGAAGGAGTAGAAGCCGGGTCCTTGTATTGATGAGCAGGAGGGGTCTTCACTGGTGTTTCTGACCTTGGAATAGATGCTTCTCTTCTTGGTGTTGAAGCATCCTTAGAAGAGGATTCTCCTGAATGCCTCCTGAATTCTCGAACCATCCTGTCAAACCAGACCTTAGTCCTGACTAAGACTGGAGCAAGGATCTCAGCCAGATCATCCCTCTCTTTCCTGTTCCAATCCAGGTCCTCCAAAGGAGTGTGCTTAATCACATTTTCATACTCATACGAGTATAGATCAGAATTGTCATCCTGGAGACCTTCAGGAACTTGGTATAGACCGAGTTCTTGGATCAATTGCAGGGAGAACCTGCCACAATGCCTTCTCCTGGCCTCAAAATCATCTGCACAGTCAGCCCAGTAGTCTTCTGTATCTGCCCTATGATGGTAGATTATCTTGATGTTCATTGATAAACTTCTTCAAGTCAAAGCAGGTTCTTGGCTTGAAGAAATGAATGGTGATAGGTACCAGGGCTCTCTCTATGTTCTGAGCATCCAGAGCTGTTTTGCAAGTGTAGTTTCCCAGAGAGATGGGAAAGTGCAAGCCAGAAATCTTCTTATCTCTGCAAGTTCTGTGCAACTTGTCTAGTTGCCTGCATATTTCTATCAAGGCCATTTTATCATTGCAGAACATGGGAAGCCGCAGAGGAGTGCTCTCATAGCCAGCAAGCCTGATATAAGAAAATTTCCTGAATTGGATGAAATAAGCACCATATTGCGATATCAGGTTCATGGCTTCATCTGAAAACCTTCTAGCAGTATCACCTTCGAGCAGTCTGACCACGTACATGGTGAAAGCATCATTGACCCTTCTGAAATTACGATTCTTTGGTCTCGGGGTGAACTGCGGGCGTAAGCATATACTGGATCATCTTTGTGAGCGTCGATGTAAGAAAAGCCAAACCATTGCCGTGACGCTGCCAGGGTATACATCAGGTACGAAGTCATATAGAACTTCTTCATTTGCTGCACATTGGACAGCTGCTCCGTCAAATTCATGCTTATGATTTCCGCCCAATTGATATTTTGCGTTCCTTCGCACACCATGCTGATGAGCGGGCACATCCAGAAGTGAAATTCGTTGGTAGAGGGCAAACCCATAACCCGAGCCAGCAAGATTATGAAGTCTGACAACTCTTCATTGAAATCTGCTCGGAAGAGGGTTTTGGTCAGACGAGAAGCTCCTTTCTTAGGGTTCTTCAGCCAGGACTTCGCCACTCGTGCCTTATATTTGTCACTGTCTTGGTCGAACAGGGCCTGTGCTTGATCGGGAAACGACTATGGCATTATCCATCTCTGGAATCCTCAGAGCAGTGCTAATGGCGGCAGCATCCAATTTGGCGATGAGTTCCCCATGTATATTGGTCAATTCGCTCGAAGCGGGGTCGAAGTGAGCTCCGCATGAAAGCACGGTGTCGGCACACTGTACTGAGATTGGGAAACCTCCAGCAAAAGCCAAACCACTATCGTGAATCATCTGCGCCATTGGTGTAGGGTTTGCGTCGCCATTCTTGCCCAAAAATCACTGAAATCAAGATGACGAGCTTCGTTGTCCCCAATATTGCGAACGGCAGACTCAAGTGGAGAAATTTTCTCTGTCCCTGAAATTTGATCTTCATATTGATAGTAGCTAGGAGGACAGAGCTGCAAACCAGACTCGGAAAGGAATTACAGAGGGAGGGGAACACGCGCAGGTTTGCAAATTGCAAGGGTTCGAGCAAAAGATAGCATGGAAGTAGTGTGAAAAATGCAAAGGGGAAATGCTCGTTATATAGCCGTTTAGGAGAGAGAAAGGCCATGAATGCGCATTTAATACATAACCACCAATTTGAATAAGCATGATATTCGGGTAGAGCGGGAAAAATAAGCACGAATGACACTTGGTACGCTTGGGACATGTGAGACGTGAATGCGCGAAACACGCGGCTCGGCCGGTCGGGTGAAACAGGGAGAAGACGCACAAATGCATTTTGGGACATTTGGGACGAAACACGCGAAGGACGCGGTTCGGGTGTTTCGGCCGAAAATGGAACAAAAGGCCCGTTTGAACTTGGGACATTTGAGACAAAAAGTTCAGGAGTACGCGACTCGGCGGTTCGGGCGAAAATGGAACAACTTGCACTTTTTGATTTGGGACATTTGGAACAAGAAAGTGCGAAGTACGCGGTTCGGGTGTTTCGGCCGAAAATGGAACATCTCGCACAATAAGTTTTGGGACACTTGGGACAAAAAGTTCCGACGGGCCCGAAAATGGAACAACTTCGGGGATTTCGGCCGATCGGGGAACAGAATGCACTTTCGTACTTGGGACAGGCGGGACAAAAATGTCTGATAGGGCCGAAATACATACAAAATGACCCAAAACACAGATTTTCTCAATTTTCACGACTTAGGCACTTTAGAGAAAAACACTCATAACTCAAAATTTTGAAATTTTACTTTTATCAGAGCAGGGAATTTTGAGTGGACAAGCTGGCTCCTTCTGGGGATGACTTGGCATAAATTCAAGGAATGAGACAAGGCAAGAACTTAGACAAACTCAGGAGAAGCAGATCAGTACCTTATCCATTGGGCCACGGAGTCAAAAACAGACCAATACAGAGGACAACACACCAAAACAGAAAAGGAAAGAAAAACAAAAACACTGTACAGAATATACAAGGGACTCCCTAATCACCTAGGACTTGAACAACTTGAGATATTGCCCACTATAAGGAAGTGGGAGAGGAGAACCATCCATGTAATTAAGATAAAAGGAATTCTCACCAGTGAGAAGTGTACGATCTTGAAAGGTCCGAGCCACGAGGAATCAAACTTTCCATGGCTGCCACGAGGTTCATGTCTTTTGTCCCATGCTTGACAGTGTCTCCAACTTGGAAATCTCGAACCTAGCTTTCTTGTCAAACAGGACCTTTACCTTCCTGTGGTGAATGCGAGATATCCTATCAGAACCATCAATCTGTCCTCATTCGGTTTGTGCAGGTACATAATTCTCTTGTCAGAGCATCTGAAACTAGTATCTTGATGGCCTTCATTAGGTGCGAAAGGTGGAGTTCCAACATCTTTGGCAATTGAGCTTCTACTCCATATACCACTTGAAAAGGAGACATTCCAATAGCTCTCTTTGGTGTAATCCTGTCTGCCCAAAGAGCATCATAGAGCTTCTTGTGCCAGTTTCGTTGAGACTCATTTACTAACTTTCTTATAATAGTCACCAAATTTTTGTTAGTAGATTCTGCTTGCCCATTGCCCTGAGGGTAGTAATCTGAAGAGTGAGCCAAAGAAATGCCATACCCATAGCAGAAGTCCATTATCTCAGCTGAAGAGAAATTCGAGGCATTATCTGTTACAATCTTGTTAGGTACACCATACCTTACCAAGATGTTCTCTTTGATGAAGCTGCATACCACTTCAGAAGTAGTGCTCTTAACTGGAATAGCTTCCACCCATTTGGTGAAATAGTCCGTGGCAGTTAGTACATGAGTGTGACCAGCACTAGAAGCGTAGGATTAAGTGTACCAATGAAGTCAAACCCCCTTTGTTGAAATGGTTCCTCAATCACTGGCTGGCTTGAGAGGCAAAGAAGCCAATTTAGGTCTTCCCACAAAGGTCGACAAGCCTCACATTTATCCACCCACTGGATGCATCTACGAACAAGGAAGGCGGTAGTATCCTCCACGGAGTATCTTATGAGTGTAACCGTTGATGAATAGTGCCCTCCACATGCACGATCATGAAAAGTGAGAGCAACTTTCTCTGTTGTTCCTTGTCCACACACTTCAAAATCTCCCATCTAAGCCACGCTTGAACAAAGCATTTTCCCATATACATATTATACTTGACCTCAATTTAACAGTCCTCTTTTCTTTGGTAGTTAAATGAGAGGGGCATTCCCCATAGGTGAGAAAATGGGCGATGTCAGCATACCATTCGTCAACTGAACTAAGGAACAGAACGGTAGGAAGGTCAACTTTCTCCTCCAGCAACTCATGTTTGGCTCCTTCAGCAATGAGCTCACAAAGACCTTTTCCACGAACCAGCTTGGTCGGCTTAATGTCAATGTCATACTCTTGGACCTTAGCAACCCAGTTCCCTCTCTTGGATCCAAATTCTTGTTGTGTGAGGATTGACTTAACAGTTGTATCCGGGACCAATACCATGGAATGAGAGTTGAGGATGTAAAAGCGAAACTGCTTGACAGCTTTAACCACTGCAAAAGCATGTTTCTCCATCATGGTGTATTTCAACTCGTGATCTTTCAGAATATAGCTCATGAACGCGATTGGTAGCTCATGCTCATTAGAGTCTTCTTGAGTTAACACAGCAGCCAAGGTATTATCTGTAGCATAGCAATAGATGATGAAATCTTTATTAAAATCAGGACAGGCCAAAACTGGAGTTTTAGCGATAGCTCTCTTGATACCTTCAAAGGATTCCTTTCCTTCAGAAGACCAACCAAATGTTTGCTTCCCTTTCATCATCTGAGAAATATTCAAAGTTAATTCTGCAAAATCAGGGATGAATCTTCTCAAGAAATTGATCTTACCGAAGAAGGAGTGCACGCCCTTTTTACTGGTTGGGAGAGGAATTTGCTGGATGGCTTGAACTCGTTCAGGATCAATCTTAATACCATCCTTGGAAACGATGTGCCCTAATAAATTTCCCTCAGTGACACAAAAGATAGATTTTTTAGGGTTCAGAGAGATCCCATGCTCTCTGCATCTCAGCAGAACTGTCTCTAGGTGATCAAAATGATCCGCTCTTGTCTTGGAAAACACTGTCAGGTCATCAAGGTAGATGACAATACACTTCCCTTTTAAGCTTCCAAAAGCCAGATCCATAGCCCTCTGGAAAGTGGCACCAGCATTAATAAGCCCAAAAGGCATTCTCTTGTAAGCAAAGGTGCCCCAAGGAGTAGTGAAAGCTGTTTTATGTTGATCTACAGTATCAACCTCTACCTGATTATATCCAGAAAATCCATCAAGCATAGATAACATTTGAGATCCTTTACTGCTGCTTGCAATACTTGATCCATCATGGGCAAAGGATAATTATCTTTGAGAGAAGCTTTGATTGAGTTCTGAAATCAACACAGAATGCGGATCTCACCATTTTTTTCTTCCTAACAGGCACAATATTTGCAATCCATGTTGAATGGTGAATGGGAAAAATAATTTTAGCCTTCAACAACTTCTGTATCTCCTGAAAGATGGTGTCAGCTATTTTGGGGTTGTATTGCCTCTGTTTCTGCTTGAAAGGCTTAATCCCAGGCTTAAGAGGAATAGAGTGCTGCATATCTTTTGGTTTGAAAGCTTTCAAATCTTCATAAGAGTAAGCGAGAACATCCTTATACCTTCTTAGAAGATCAATTGCTTTTCTCCTCTCATCTGCTGTGCAACATTTTCCAATATTTACTAGCTTAGGGTCATTAGAACTCCCAATATCAATCTTATCATACTCAGCTGATTGCTGAGGTCCAGTAGAAGCTTTAGATTTCACATACCTGTCATGTTTATCAAATAATTCCTCCAAACTCACCAAACCTTTAGGAATCTTGTTTCCTTTGAGATTGATGCATCCATCTTGATCTGTTTCTTCCCCTTGGGCGACTGCTTGGTCAAAGGGCACATTCTCACGAGGTAGGTTGTCACTTCCCTCAAAATACAGTTGTTCGAAATTACCCTTGAGTTCCAGGAAGGAAAGCAAATGTTGATCATTATTGAAGACTTGCCAGTTATTGGCATTATCAGGTACACTAGGCCGATGGACCATCTCAATGGTGAACTTATCCTGAGAGAAATCAGGATGAGGAATCAGTAGCGACCCTGAGACTGCTAGTGAATCAGCCCTGTTGTTCTTCTCCCTAGGTATTGCCTCAATGGAGAAAGCATCAAGGAATTCAATGGAATCCCAAACCTGATTCCGGTAATGTTTCAGCCTCCCATTTTTACTTGGAAAAGGCTTCTCACTTGCTTTACAATCAGTTCTGCATCACCACGTGCCAGAAGATTCTTCACACCTTGTTCTTTGGCCACTTGCAATCCAAGAATGAGAGCCTCATACTCTGCTGTGTTATTAGTATTTTGAACTGCAACTTAAATGAAAAAGGATGTAGGCATCCTTCAGGTGACACTAGCAAGACACCAGCTCCAGAACCAGCTGAGGAACAACTTCCATCAAACTCTAAAATCCAAATACCATTAGGATCTTTAGGTGACATTCTGGGAAGTTGGATTTCATCAGGGGACATAATCATGTAATTGCCATGACCCATATCCTCATAGAGTATTTGTGCTTTAGGATCATCCGTTTTTGCACAATATACTCAGATTGCTTCTCAGGCATCAACTTCTTCATTTGTCCATTGACAGGTACGAGTGCATGTGACCAGTCCATTTGGATTTCTCCACCCACATCTTTGCAGAAGTTCCTACTTAGCAACATCCCGTATGAAGGAGGGATATCTGCTACTAAGATGGTAGCCAACACTTTCTTTTCAGGCAAGGCAGCAAAAGCCACTTGTGCATCTTTAATTCTCCCGACCAGGGGCACTTCTTTACTCTCCATGGAGTAACAAGACCCATAAGTGCGTGTGAGGGTCAGGCCTAAAGCATGAGCTACTTTAGCAGGCATTACATTATCTGAGGCTCCTGAGTCAATGACACAATTACTGAGCCTATGACCAGCTATAAGAAGTGTTACATAAAATGGTTTAATTTTGTCACCAGGCGAGGTGACAGCAGCTACCAGACTAGGCTGTGGTGCAGAAGGAGGAGTAGGTAAAAGGCCTTTAGAAGTGGTTTTGGAATGGGAATTAACAAATTGAATCATTTTGGCAAAAGCTTTGGGATGGGTTTGGTAATACTCAGCCTCTGAAATTTGAACCTTAGTCTTTTTAAGATGATCAATAATATCAAAAGACCCAGAAGTGGATGGACCATCATCACTTGAAATTCTAGGCTTATCAACTTTAGGAGAAAAAGAAGGAACTTTACTAGTAGGATTGACAGGACTCACCTTTGGTGCAGATGAAGTAGGGATAGGAGATCCTCTTTTTGCAATTACAGGAATAGTTGCCGACTGCTCCTTAGATTTCTTTATGGGCTGCGTTACTTTCTCCCTCTGATGTGTCTGTTCTCGAGTCATGACAGCAAATGATTCGCTATTCATGTCTGCTACCACTTCATCATAATCATCTCCATCATCGATGCCCTCAGTGGTAAAGAAATTAACCCGAGATCCCTCAAGTTCTTCTGCCTCATCATCAAATTCCTCCGCATACTCCTCGCAAGCTTCATTGTCCTCATCATCATCTGGCTCTTCAACCTCACAGGTTGCATTCACAGGAACTTTAACAGGAGGTCCTTCAAGTGCTAGTCTTGTTTGAGAAGGAGGTAAATGATTTCTGGGCTGAAAATTCCTTCTTGGAACATCTGCATAAGGGGCATGCTGAGCCAATTGTTTCTTTATAGCAATAAGATCATTCGCAAGCTTCTGAACTAATGGATCAGCATTAGGTCTAGGGGTGGAAGAGGAAGAAGCAGCAGACTTAGATTTGGGAGGGTCTCTTCTCAACTTCCCTGACATGATCAAGTCATCCTCGATACTAACAGCGAGAGTTTGATCCTCGACCAATGTTGCGAGATTAGCCCTTCTTAGTGCATAACTAACTTTGGGCGATTGAGCATTTAGGAAGAAACATTTTTGAATTTGATCAACAGGTCGGGTAGGCTGCGGAATTTTATTGATCAATTTGTTGAACCGGGCCACAAATTCTCTCATGGGTTCTGATGAATCTTTCTTTATCTGAGAAATTTGGGCAAGCAAGGCATGCACATCTTCTGCTGGTTTGAAATGGTTTTCAAACTGAGTTCTCATTGTGCCCCAGTCGGTGATAGCACCAGCCGGAAGGTGGTAGAACCAATCAGCAGCATTATCTTGTAACGTCTCAACGAACAGTCTCACGGAGACGTCTTCATGCTCAACTCCCAGGACTCCACATGCAACAATGAAGGCTGCATGATGTGTTCATCCGGATGCACTTTTCCATCGCCTCTGAACTTAGGAAAGTTCTTCCGGTTACCTCTGGGTAACTCATGCAAAGGCTGAGGAAGGGCAAGGGGCCCGACACGATGACCCCATGGTAATGGCGCCGCCATTCTTGGAAAAACGGCTTGGAGAGGAACTGCAACACCAGCAAGAATCAAAGCTCGCAGATTAGGGCTAGCTTGCTCTGAAGGAATACCACCCGTAGGACTTCTATCTTGAATAGGTGGAGTGCTTGTCGAACGAGTTCTTCTATTTCTCGTTGAAGGGAAAGGAAAACCCTGCTTTGCTCAAAAGTGGCGAGAGTCTTCAATACCAGGGTCCTTCTCCCTCGAGTAAAGCTTGAGTCGCAGGATCAAAAGATGATCAAAAATTAGAACTGGAATATGATTTTCCCCAGCGGAGTCGCCAAAAACTGTTGGTCGTCAGATAGGACTTTACGAAGAGCAACAGTCAGGGGACAAGAAGTCCCTCCTCTTTAATGGGAGAGGTTCCCTTATTCAGAAATGAACTTATTTACAAATGTACAAGACATGATTTGTTGGTTAAACTTGGATATCACGAAAGTGTTTTCTATGAAGATCATCAATTACAAAAGGACTGAGGAAATGAGAGTACGGGAAAGAGCAGAAAGGCAACATGTAGAATTATAGATATCAGAGTAATTCTTTATGTATGCGAAAGTCACAGCGAATTGAAACAAGATCATTTGTATTGAATAAATAAGATGGAATTTAAAGACACAAAGTTCTGTAAATAACATCTACTTAGAACACAAAGTTTCTTAACATGATTCATTAATCAAGGACACAAAGTTCCTTCTTGGTTATCAAGATCACCGAGCTTGCAAAGTTGAAGAGTATGCAATCGGTAAGACTAACAAACTTGAGACAAATGATCTTCACAAGATAAGCGAAAGCTTAGGAATAATGAGAGATCGAGATAGACAAAGAATGGAAAAGTCCTTGTATTGATTTCTTTGTAATCTATTTACACTTTGAGAAAATATGAAAAGTTCTTCCTCCCTTCCGAATGGCGTAGAAATGCCATTATATAGCTTTACAAAGTCGGTTACTCTTCGTAACCATTTCTTTTAACCAAGAATAGTTAAGGGCTGCCAACATGCAATACCTCAACCTTTTACAAAGAAAAGCGAAAAAGAAAGGAAGAAGAGAAAAGAATGGGGAAGAAGGCAGGTGGCGATCCTTTTGAGAAGGACCCCGCGACTTGAGAATCCGCTGCTGAACTGATTTATCCGTTGTAGGCTTGGCAATCTCCAGGAATTGTTGACCTTGAGCATCAGATACTATTCTAGAGGTAACCTTGGCTCTCTTGGCACGAGAAGGAGTGGTGCCCAACAAGGCTGCAACGGCATCAAAATTTGGTCCTGAGCTTTGGGAGGAAAATTTCCTCTTCCTTTTGTCAACCAAAGGTTGCACCCACACAAAAGAGGAAGAGGAATCAGCAGGAGGGGCAAGGGGACCAAGAGACAGAGAGCTCATGACGCTCAAGGTCTGCGCAGCTGTTGACTCGAGTTGAGAAGTGAGTGGGGCACTTGGGGCAATTGCGGCAGAAGAGTCAACATCACCTGAAAGCTCAGTGCTCTGGATTTCTTTATCTTTATCAGCTGGATCTTCAGGAGCACTTGCAAGAGTTGGTATTTTGCTTTCTTCACTTTCACTGAGAACAATGATGTTCTCTGGTCCCATAGGCAACTCTGCCTGCTTTCTTTGAGGGTCACTTTCCACAGGCTCCTTCTTAACCTCCTTGAGCTTTTTCTGGTACACTTGAGTGGATGAAGAAGGAGTAGAAGCCACAGGTCCTTGTATTGATGAAGCAGGAGGGGTCTTCACTGGTGTTTCTGACCTTGGAATAGATGCTTCTCTTCTTGGTGTTGAAGCATCCTTAGAAGAGGATTCTCCTGAATGCCTCCTGAATTCTCGAACCATCCTATCAAACCAGACCTTAGTCCTGACTAAGACTGGAGCAAGGATCTCAGCCAGATCATCCCTCTCTTTCCTGTTCCAATCCAGGTCCTCCAAAGGAGTGTGCTTAATCACATTTTCATACTCATACGAGTATAGATCAGAATTGTCATCCTGGAGACCTTCAGGAACTTGGTATAGACCGAGTTCTTGGATCAATTGCAGGGAGAACCTGCCACAATGCCTTCTCCTAGCCTCAAAATCATCGCATGCAGTCATGGCCCGGTAGTCTTACGTATTTGCCCTATGATGGTAGATTATCTTGATGTTACATTGATAAACTTCTTCAAGTCAAAGCAGGTTCTTGGCTTGAAGAAATGAACAGTGATAGGAACAGGGCTCTCTCTATATTCTGTGCGTCCAGGGCTGTTTTGCAAGTGTAGTTCCCCAGAGAGATGGGAAAGTGCAAGCCAGAAATCTTCTTATCTCTGCAAGTTCTATGCAACTTGTCTAGTCCTGCATATTTCTATCAAGGCCATTTTATCATTACAGAACATGGGAAGCCGCAGAGGAGTGCTCTCATAGCCAGCAAGCCTGATATAAGAAAATTTCCTGAATTGGATGAAATAAGCACCATATTGCGATATCAGGTTCATGGCTTCATCTGAAAACCTTCTAGCAGTATCACCTTGACGATCGACCACGTACATGGTGAAAGCATCATTGACCCTTCGAAATTATGCTTCTTTGGTCTCGAGGGTGAGCTGTAGGCGATGGCATATCTTGGATCATCTTTGTGAGCATCGATGTAAGAAAAGCCAAACCATTGCCGTGGATCATTTGCAAGGGTATACATCAGTGCGAAGTCATATAGAACTTCTTCGTTTTTGCACATTGGATAAGCTGCTAAGTCAAATTCATGCTTATGATTTCCACCCAATTGATATTTTACGTTCCTTCGCACACCATCTTTGATGGCGGGCACATCCAGAAGTGAAATTCGTTGGTAGAGGGCAAACCCATAACCCGCAAAGCAAGATTATGAAGTCTGACAACTCTTCATTGAAATCTTCTTGGAAGAGGGTTTTGGTCAGACGAGAAGCTCCTTTCTTAGGGTTCTTCAACCAGGACTTCGCCACTCGTGCCTTATATTTGTCACTGTCTTGGTCGAACAGGGCCTATGCTTGATCCTGGGAAACGACTATGGCATTATCCATCTTTGGAATCCTCAGAGCAGTGCTAATGGCGGTAGCATCCAATTTGGCGATGAGTTCCCCATGTATATTGGTCAATTCACTCGAAACGGGGTCGAAGTGAGCTCCGCATGAAAGCACGGTGTCAGCATACTGTATTGAGATTGGGAAACCTCCAGCAAAAGCCAAACCACTATCGTGAATCATCTGTGCCATTGGTGTAGGGTTTGCGTCTGCCATTCTTGCCCAAAAATCACTGAAATCAAGATGACGAGCTTCGCTGTCCCCAATATTGCGAACGACAGACTCAAGTGGAGAAATTTGCTCCTGTCCCTGAAATTTGATCTTCATATTGATAGTAGCTAGGAGGACAGAGCCGCAAACCAGACTCGGAAAGGAATTACAGAGGGAGGGGAACACGCGCAGGTTTGCAAATTGCAAGGGTTCGAGCAAAAGATAGCATGGAAGTAGTGCGAAAAATGCAAAGGGGAAATGCTCGTTATATAGCCGTTTAGGAGAGAGAAAGGCCATGAATGCGCATTTAATACATAACCACCAATTTGAATAAGCATGATATTCGGGTAGAGCGGGAAAAATAAGCACGAATGACACTTGGTACGCTTGGGACATGTGAGACACGAATGCGCGAAACACGCTGCGGCTCGGCGATTCAGGCGAAACATGGAGATGGCGCACAAATGGATATTGGGACATTTGGGGAAAGCGTCGAAGGGCATTTAGGTTCGGGTGTTTCGGCCGAAAATGGAACAAAAGGCCCGTTTGAACTTGGGACATTTGAGACAAAAATTTCTGAGTATGTGACTCGGCCGGTTCGGGCGAAAATGGAACAACTTGCACTTTTTGATTTGGGACATTTGGAACAAGAAAGTGTGAAGTATGCGGTTCGGGTGTTTCGGCCGAAAATGGAACATCTCGCACAATAAGTTTTGGGACACTTGGGACAAAAAGTTCCGGCGGGCCCGAAAATGGAACAACTTGGGATTTCGGCCGATCGGGAGCAGAATGCACTTTCGTACTTGGGACAGGCGGGACAAAAATGTCCGACAGGCCCGAAATACATACAAAATGACCCAAAACATAGATTTTCTCAATTTTCACGACTTAGGCACTTTAGAGAAAAACACTCATAACTCAAAATTTTGAAATTTTACTTTTATCAGAGCAGGGAATTTTGAGTGGACAATAATGCCACATGTGATAAGATGAATGCATTAGTCTAGTATAATTGAATGATTACTTTGGTATTGATTATGATGATTATAGATGCTAACTACTTGACAAAAAAATACAAAGGAGGGACTTGGTAGTTGCGTGCACTTCAGGTGAGAATTCATATTTGCTGGATGAGGTGCCAAAGTGCGCATAACAATTAAGTGGAAATAAAAGACTATATTTTGGTTCCATTGTTGGGACCTCTTCTTGAAAGTTTTTCGAGGATGTTGCATGCATATGGCGTATCGATTGAATTTGGAAAACATTGAAATTTGGGTGGAGAGATAGACGAGGATAAGTTTTCTTTGAGGTAAGTCTCGATCTTGGACCTAATTTCAATGCGCAAAAGTGGGTGGAAGATAATCTCTATCATGAGATCTATGAGATGTTCTTCAACTTCTTTCTAGTAGAATTGTATGAGTGGTTGTCAGCATATGCATCAAAACGAAGTTGGGGACCTAAGCCAAGGATCGGATGTAGGAAGATTATCGAGACTTTATTTTATGCGGTTGAAGATTGGACTGTTTGTAGATCATTGGTGGGATAGTGCGGTGCGCAATAATACCTTGAAGTATGCTATTTCTACGTATTTATGTCCAGAGAGGTAGTGAGTTTGAATTTTTACGTGAACTTAGAGGATCCTATTTACACGCTATTCCTCTGGAAATTATTGGGACACAAAATATTGGCTAAGTACAAGAAGGCATGTGGGCACGCGGGACCTATTTGAATAAGGGTGCGGGTTGAAGGAGCGCATGGCAGGGTTCTAGTAGGGTTTTTTAGAACACACGGCATGCATGTAAGACAAGATGGGTTTTGGGACTTAGCCATATTTGGAGTTCAGACAACACATGAGGAAAGCATGACCCATCTAGCATGTGGAGTGGATAAGGTGCCAACTGGCAGCTATAGGATCAAGAATGGAATATTCCATGCATGCGATGGAAGGATCCTAGAAGGACATCATTGTAAAGAGTGTAGAGCTTAGATCAAAGGAGGCATGCTCCATTGGAGGACCACTTGGACACTTAGAAGCCAATCTGTTACCTCATAAGGCATGGCGGTGAAGGAAAAAAGATATATATAGAGATGCACGGGTGGTAGAAAGTAGCTAGTAGAAGAGTAGAAGAGGTGGTGGAAAAGAGGAAAGCTCTACATAAATACTATGGAGGATTCTATGGGTTGGGATTAGAGAAAATATAGGAGTGATGGCATATCTAGAGGGATGGGTTTGTGTTTATCCTTGTAATGTGAAGGATGTAGTATAGTTTTGATGCATGACCTTGCTTTGCATTATTATATGGGTCTATTATGACCTCAAGGAATGTAATGTGGTTATTGAACATGATAATATGAATATAAGGCTCTATTCTAAAGAATATATGTGTTCATGAGCATAAGTCTAATGCATTTCCTTTGTGTTATGAATCATTTTATATGTTGTTTGATACTCCTATTTTGCTATCTGAATGGATGCATTAATATGATAACTCATCCTAGGTTCTCAAAATGAATGCATGGTTCTTTTCCATTATTTTACACTTAAGTATCTATCATAGATGATGTATTCTCACAAGACTCACATAAAGGAGGGGCTCGGCACCCACGCGTGCCTCGGTGAGCACCCAGCACCCACTGGGTGATAGGATGATGCGCATGGGATTAGACTATTGTTCTAAGGGTATAAAAATGACTACATCTTGGTTTTTTTGGGACCTCTTTTTGAAGTTGTTGTGAGAAATGACATACATATTTGTCCCTGTGATGCGTGATGATGAGAATGTCTGACCTTGGAAAGTGTTGAAGGATGGTTCAAGAGCACAGAGGACGAGTTTTCTCAAAGATTCAACATTGGACCTGAGTTCGATGCACGTAGATGGGTAGAAGAGAACCTGTACCATGAGTTGTATGAGACATTCTTCTGTTGTTTTCCAGTAGAACTATATGAATGGCTTTCAGCATATGCATCTAGATCGAGTTGGTACTATAGATCATGTGTATGGACCCAAGATGATTACCGAGAGGCTGCACAGGATGTAGATCTAACTTTGATGTGTATTGTTGATCACTAGTGGGAAAGGAGTGCTTAACCAGTTATACTCTAGAATACGCCATTTCTACATATTCTTGCACAGAAGTTATTGAGTTTGAGTTTCTGAGGGAGCCCAAAGGATCATTTTTGTGTGTTATTCCTTTGGCTATGAAGATCTTGGTCATTACCTTAAGTTTAGAGGCATTTCCCATGGCAGCTAAGCTTCTCTGAGCGTTGGGAGAGGAAGCTAGGGTGGAGGAAGATGGAAGACATTGCGGCTGAAAAGAAAAGGGAGGAGAGATGACTCAAGTATAGTGAAGCTCGTGAAAGGGAGATGACTAGACAACGCAAGGTTGCAAGTGTGATGGATATATGGAGGAAGACATTGCGGGAAGGAGTTGAGGTTCGTAGAGAGGGACGAAGAACACGAGTAGTCTATGCTACCCCATCTTGGAAAGCATGGGAGAGAAGCCCCTTCGCTTCTGATGAGAGTTCTTCACATGGAGAAAGGAGAGTCATCGGTGTGCATCTGAACCCACCTGGCGACCAACCCCTGGCACTTGGTTTTCCATATCAAGGGAGAAGTATTGTTAACCCAATTGGTATCGGTGGGAGTAATTGATCTGCGCCCAAGAGATATAATTTCTTGTTTGGAACATCCATGGCTATGCAAACCATTCTAGTATTTGGAGAATTTTTGGACAAGGTGCAAGTACGCAAGGTTTGGGTATCACGTCTGGACGGGAGTGGTGCAATATCACAAACCATCGAGCACAATTCGGTGGGATGTTGGGAATGCTAGGCACAACCACTTCAGGCCATTTTCCAGTTGTAGGAGGTGGGTCTAGTTGTATAAGGGTGGAGGACTGGTGGACCTAGTGGATCTAGAGGATCTTGTGGGTCAAGAGGAACAGGACCAGTGGATCCAGTGGATCTAGTGAAGGAGGAAACACCGAGAGGAAACCAAGGCTCAGATCGAGAGGACAAGGGCCTTAACTACCTCCACAAGTATTTTTGAGATGTCATTGCACTTACTAGACTATAGGGGTATTGAAGATGTTGCAGAGCATGTGCACAAGTGTGAATTACTATGGCATGTGAAAGGGATCACTACCCGGAAGTGGAAGGAAATTTAGTTTGTAATAACATTGTAGGGGCGCGTGCATAGTTGGTAGACTATACGCATTGAAGAATGCCTTCCTAGCAGAATTCCATATCCTAGAATTTGAACAAAAGAGCATCATCACCTTGAAGGAGATCCAACAAGGAATGGAAGAGAGTGTGTGGGAGTACGATGCGCGTTTCAAGACTCTCTTGTCAAAACTATCCTATGACATTCACCCTTCTCAACATGCTTAATGGTTTGTTGGAGGATTGATAACACCGTTTAGAAGGGCTCTGTCACACAAAACTTTCATAGACCCGTGCAAGGCATTGGAAGCCTCCCTACATATTGAGGCTATTGGGAGCATTGATACTAGTGTTATCCCTTTTCTAGAGGCTCAAATTTCTGCAATGCCCAAGAAGTTAGAGAAGCATCTACAAACTTAGCGTATGAGGTTCGTAGTGGGCTTTGGTGTATAGATTGTGAAGTGGAAGGGAATGCAAAGGATAGTTTCCCTGGAAGTCGGTATGCACTATGGTGGTAGACTGTGAAATTTTCCATGGGGATCATGATGCAAGTAGGTGCCCTCTACTACAACACACAATCCGTAAGAATGTTTCTTGCTATTGCAAGATCTGTACCTCTATGACCCATGATACCAAGGATTACAGTGATTGATTAGATTCATGATGTTATTGATCTTGGTGTGTGCTAGACTAGTCTTGCAAGTAGTTCCAAGGATGATGGATCATCGTTATGAAGGGCGCAGATGGAGGAGCACATAGAAAATGTTTTCACGGAGGATTTCGTTGGTCGTGGTAACCACGGTGGAGGACGAAGTGAATTTTGAGAGGAACTTGTTATAAGCGTGGATCTGAGAGCATTACAAGCGTGAGTGTCTGATCTATTACACCGCTCATGGTGTGGGAAGAAACATAAGTATGAAGAGTGTCCAGAGCTTTATGAGCATATGAACCAGCAACACCGGAAAGAAAAAGGCGCTAGGATGGTAAGCATCAAGAAGGATGATTCACAGTGGATGCCAAGAGTGGCGCGTGAGTCAGGACTAGAACCTATATTGGTGACGACGTGAGCAGAGGCCACGCATGCCAAGGAGATGCCAAGATAAAGGACATTGGTTTCAAGAGAGGAAGTGGTACATGGGAAGTATCCAAACCCTACTCATCAGAAGGAGGTGTATCAAGAGACTATGGACGTGATTCAAAGTTTGCAAGGGGAGATCTAATGTCTAAAGGAGAAATCAAAGTAGTTGGAACAAAGGAAGAATGCCGAGGCTCCAAAGGATGACCTGGATGAATTCAAGGAAGTATGTAGGATGTTAAGGAAAGAGAATATTATTCCCTTTCTAGGAGAATGGTGAGGGAGAAGGTATCACGCACTAGAGCAGAGCGCGAAAGGTAAGTTTTACATGCAAACCTTCCTCCTCACAGCCTTGACTATGATAAAGAGATTACATTGAATGTAGTTGTTGATGGCTAATTTATGAGTAATATCCTCATCGACACAGGAGTGGAGGTCAATGTTCTTACCTTGGATGTATGACATCAAATGGGAAGAACCACATTACAACCATCTTGAATGTGTTGTATATGGAAAACAAGACAAAGGCAATGCCCATTAGAGTCTTGAAGGATGCGGTTATCACTACTCAAGGGGCTCAGTTCACTTGAAGACTTTGAAGTCTTGGCGCTCACCGAGGTGGATAATTTCCAAAGCATTTCTTGGGTGCCATTGGTGTTATAAGAACAATTCTGACCTGCGGTTTAACAAGGGGTATATCAATTTTGAAAACATAGAAGAAATGGTGATTATACCTTTAACAGATGGGAAATCAATGCCCTATATTGAGCCCTTAGAAGAGGAAGTCCTGCGAGAATATATGTGAGATCCATCAGAGATCTGGAGATAATTCATCCCACAAAGGAGTTATCAAGTTTGAAGATGCTCAATCCTTGAGTGATACCACTAGCATGGCATGTGACAATTGGGCGTATGGACTTATGACTTTGATTGAGTGATGGTTGAGAGGATATGTAATAAGGGTAACAAAGGTGAGTTTGGTGAAGCACCTTGGAGGAAAGAAGATGCCAAGTTACTTTGGAGGGGCATACCCTGAAATGTTCTTGCCATAAATGGAGGCTCAATGGAAGAATAAGGATGAGAGAAGGGGAATGCTCAGTTATAACCTGCTTAGAACTATAGCGCTGGTGGGATACACATCAAGAGAGCCTCCTAGAATGGCGTGAGGTAAGAATCACATTTTTTGTAAGGTTATCTAGGAGCAACATGCCCATTTCATACAAGATTACCATGGTAAAGAGACCACCTCATTTCATATCCAAGCGTGTGAGAAGTCTTGGATGGGAAGTGCAAAAGATTTTTACCACCTTTGTTATGGGTACATAAGTTGTATTCCACCTTACAAGGTTGTGCACATGCATGGTATATTCATTTGGAGATGCATCGTCAAATAGGTAATTGGCAGGAGTTAGCGGCTGATCTCATTCAAGCTTTTAAGTATAGCAGTACCAAGCCATCAGTGGATAAGGCATTGAAGTAATCAAGTGCCTTATAATGGAAGATAGTGTTATGGTAGAAGATAAGCTACTAGATTTGCTGGGTGAGCCTTATTTGGAGACGGGCCTCAATGAAGAGGAATCAGATGAAGTACAGCTTGAGCATGCGTGCATGGAAAAATAAAAAGGAAAAATGGTCTATGTAGTAGATGGTGAAGAGATAGCTTCCTTAGGTTATTGTCTCTGTCCCAATGTTAACCTTCTTTGTTTTCAAGGGCTCATGGTAGGCACGTGCTCACTCATTAGCACTATCTATGACTTCACATGTACCTTTAGAATGGTTAACATCTAAAATTTCTATCTCTTCACCGTATACTACATAGACCATTTTGCAAAAGGAAGTCACGAGAAAAAGAACTTTTGCCACTAAATGGGGAATTTTTTCCTACATGGTTATGACTTTTGGATTGAAGAATGTCCTGTTGTGTTCTCACGCACCATGGTACAAGCATTTCAGGATTTCATCATAACTTTCTTCAAGTTTACCTAGATAAGCTGGAATGTATATGGGTTGGTAAAAGACCATTATGACAATTTGAGGTTGATGTTTGAACGATGTCGGCAATTGAGGATATCCCTCAACCTTAAGAAATGTGTCTTTGCTACTCCATTTGGAACCCTGTTACGACATATTATATGTAAAGACATCTTACTAGTGGATCCTGCCAAAGTTGTAGTTATTGTGGGATTAGGAGAGCCTACTAGTCAAAGCGTAGTGCATAGATTCCTTGGGCATACGGGGTACTATAGGAAATTCATCAAGGGATATGCCAAGATTTCTGTGCCTTTGGAGGAATTGCTAAAACACAAGAGTTCCTTTCATTGGGGAGAGGCGCAGCAGAAGGAATTTAACACTTTGAAGGATAGGATTGTCACGGCACCCATACTACGTTTTCCTTCTTGGGATAAGCCTTTCCATGTGCATGTTGATGCCTCAAGGATAGCTATGGGAGTAGTACTAGCACAACCTAGTGAGGGGATTGTTGATCATCCCTTATGTTTTGCAAGTAGAAATTTGACACTAACAGAACAAAATTACACAACTACTGAGCACGAGGCATTGTCAATGATCTACGTGTTGCACAAGTTCAGACAGTATCTGTTGGAAACACCATTTATATTCTACACGGACCACATGGCATTGAAGTACTTAGTCAACAAGCCCATTTTGCAAGGGTGCATATGTTGTTGGGTCCTATTATTCCAAGAGTTTGAGTTCACGGTGGTTGTAAAACCAGGAAAAATAAATTCAGGACCTGACCACTTATCAAGGATTAACTCAAGGGAGGATGCGCAAAGCATTGAGGATACCATGTTGGACATGTAACTATTTAGGTTGTTGTGGTGTGCACCCTCAGACTTGGAAGATATCGTAGTATTCTTGAAAATAGGTGTGGCACTAGAAGGGATGAAGGCTTTGGAGAGGAAGTAGTTAGCAATACACGCCACACCCTACATGTTGATTAGTGGAGATCTATATAAGTTAGGATGTGATGAGGTTCTGCGCCGATGCATATTAGAACATGAGCGCATGGCAATTATGGAGGAAGTGCATGGTGGGATTACAAGAGGACACTATGCTGCAATAAATACTACCGTGCAGAAGATTCTACTAGGAGGGATTTGGTGGGAAATCATCCACCAGGATTGTATTGAGTTTTACAAGGCACCTGTGACCATTGCAGTGCCTTGGAAATCCCTGAAAAAGGGGTGACATGTCCTTACGACTAATAGCCAGTGCTGAACCATTTGAAAAATGGGCAATCGACTTTGTAGGGCCAATTTCACATGACCACACGAAGGTAGTTCACGGTATATCATTACTTTTGCATTGTTTAAAATTTCCATTACTTGACACGATGGGTAGGCAATGCCTATGAAGGATTTCACCTTTGCATCGATCGAGGCTGCTAGATTTTTATGGGAAAAAATAATCGGTAGGTATGGTTGTCCTTTATGCTTAACAAGTAATATAGGTATACACTTTCTTAATGAAAATGGTCAGGATTCTACTAGAAGAATTTATGGTGGCCCATCACAAGACTACCCCTTATCACCCTCAAGTGAATGGAACTGCTGAGGCATTTAACAAAATACTAAGTCACACGTTGACTAAGATATGTGACGTTGGAAGAAAATATTGGGATGACAAAGTATCAGTCGTTCTTATGGGCATACATGATAACCTATAAGAGGTTGAACAAGGCCACACCGTTTCAATTGGTGTTTGGCGTAGAGGTTGTTTTACCAGTAGAATTCATGTTACCATCGCTACATATAGCGCACGCGTAGGAGGATTAGCTGATGAAAAGTGCTGGAAGAGAGGATTGATAAGTTGATGTAGTTAGATGAAAGGTGATCACTTGCTAGATGGAGTCAGAAGATAGAAAAAGTAAGACAAAAGGCATGGCATGATCGTCACATCAAGAACAAGAAGTTTGACATTGGGTAGATGGTGTTTTTGTATGATTCCAAGTATCTGCGCCATCTAGGAAGTTGAAATTCCATTGGTTAGGCCCTTACATCATCTTGTACATTCTTGATTCAGGGGGCTTTCGATTCAAGTGCTAGATGGGACGAGGTTACTAGGTCATTTAATGGGAGTAGGCTAAAGCCCTACTATAAATAAGTCTTTTTGTTGTTTGTAAATAAGGCAGTATTTCCAGTTAGCTTATAATTTCCCTTTATTGCTTTTTATTTTCTTGTGTTTCCCTTTCTCGTTGTTTTTCCTTTCTTTTTTCTTTTTTGCAAATTGTGCAAGAAAAGTAACCACATTATTTTTCTAAGGTTGTGTATGTGCAAGAGGACCTGCATCTATCTATTTTAGTGTGGGGTAGTAATGCAAAGCAAAGTATAGGCCAATAATACAAATTGAGTGGCTCAGTAGAAGGAAGCGTTGTCCTAGTGGACAAAAGTAAGATTGAGAAAGTGCATGGGGAAATGGTGGATAATGAATTATGGTGTCAAGAAGGTACTCATTATGGAAGTAACAAAAACCATGTACAAAGGATGAAAGAGCGTAAGAACAACATGACCATTTCACCAAAGAAACAAAAGGCAAGGAAAAAATCAGGTAAGGACGAGAAGAAGTTCCTTTGACGTTGTAGACATGTGAGTGATATTGATAAGAGTCTTTAGTCAAATTGGTATTTTTATGCGCTAAGAAATAGACCACTTGAAGGTTGTAGAATAATATCATTTTTGTGCAAGATGTGGCACGTGGGTAAGGGTGCTTAAAGTTGTCCTAGTGGAAAAAGCCACATTTAATGTTAAGTACATTGGTAGGTGGTATAGCATTTATTGTTGGAGAGGAGCAAAAACTATAAATATGAGGTCGGGCATGTCATTATTTTCTTGTGGATTTGTAAATATGGAAATGGCTCATTTGAGGAGGAAGGAGTACATGGCGGTAGAAATGTGAGAAATGGTTGTTTGAAGTGCGTTGTCTTATGGAAGGTTTTCCTAGTTAGAGTTTGGCAGCTAGGGCATAGAGATAGAAGGATTTCTTCTAGGAGTTGAGTTTTGAGATTGAGCAGAGTAGTAGTAAGCAGAGCAAGGAGATTTAAATTTTTAAACCAAACACCGCGAATGTAGAAAGAATGGCACAAAGAAGGTGACCATTTCACCAAAGAAAACAAAAAGGGCAAGGGAAAAGGAAAACAAACCGCTATATCCATCATGAGTTTCCAATGAGGAATAGTATGCAAGATTTCAAAAAAAAATGAAGTACCTAGATGGAGTGTTGCATTAGGAAGCGAGTGGGTATCGCACTTGAGACAAATGACCGTGAGTGATTTACAAAACATAAAACGAGCACTACGAGAGAAAGAAATGGTGTTGGAGCAGAAGTTTTCCAACTAACAAGAGGACATGGAAGAGATGGAATGCCATATTAGTAATATTGGATATATAATAATGAAGAAGATATTCTATTCAACAAGGTGAAAGTAAAGTTGGAAAAGGTAGGGCTATTGCAACTGTATGAGTTGCCTTACTTTGGAAAGCCCAAGCGGATTTATCAATGGTTGATGTTGTGCGTGCATGAAGACCATTTCTACTTTGCAGGCCGCAAGATGCACATAACACCATCATTGATATCCAAGTTCACTAGCTTGAATTGTGAAGGGGAATCCATAGATGATGATTTGAGTGATAAGGAGGCTATCAAGGAAACAATAACAACTTAGGACTACAAAAAGGGTTCATGGTATTTTGATTTCACAAAAATTCTAGACCCTATGATGAGGATGGTCGCGCACTTTGTCACCAAGCTTAGTGATCAAGAGAGATGGACACAAGTGAACAAGGCATGGCTAAATGTATGCCAAAAATATCAGAAGGGACCATCTATAACTTATTCACCTTTATCACGGATGAAATCATAAGCAGCGCATAGGAAGGAGAGAAGATACTATTTGGCAATGTCCTCCTCACCATCATCTTCTCAAAGATTGGAGTACCAGATGGGCTAGAAAATTTTGTTTGGGAGTATCCAGAAGAGAAATCCTCACCGTGAAAAGGTTCAAGAAGTATAGTGAGACCAATCCTCACAAGGTGCACCTAGAGAAGTGGTATAAATGGATGAAAAGGTTCAAGAAGTATACTTGTGAAACCATGATGGTACCAACACTTTTGCATTGGTAGGTTTACTTTGAAAAATTGGACTAAGAGGCCAGTGTGCACCTAGAGAAGTGGTATAAATGGATGTTCAAGGAGGCAAAAGTCATTTGGGGAGAGTGGAGGATGCCCGTGAAAGATTGTTTACCCTAAGAAGCGCATGCACGTGGATGGAGAATGATAAAGTTCCAATCACCGGTCTGCAACGAGGTATATCTTCACATAAGGCCTTTGTTTAAGAACCTATTTGGAGAGTGAGTCTCCATTGAAGTAAGTTAGAAAGTCTTGATGAAGGTGAAGTGTAGGAGAAGAAAAATGGATTAAATCCCACTAGAAGTGAATGCTCAACAATGCAAAGAAGTTCCCAATCAAAGAAAGGATGAGCAGAAGATCCCCTCCCACATGAAGGATCACCAAAGAAGATGTCGCCTGTTAGAGGAGAAGGAACAAAGTTTTAAGTTTGAGGTGGTAGAAGAGGGCCAAACTATTCATTGGTGAGAAGGAATGATAGAGTGAGATTCTTGGAGGAGGAATTGGAGAAGGAGAAGAAGGAGCTTGTTGAGAAGAGAAAGGATTCCATGAAAGCAAGAAGTGCTTAAGGATTGAGATGCGAGTTAAGGTGATGAACTGAAGGAGAAAGAGCGTTGGGAAAGAAGACATGGGGGAATCCCAATTTGGTGGTAAGCTTCGAACAGGTGGGAAGATTAAAATGATTATGGGTGTTATTGTGTTAAAGCATCCTATGTCATCTTTTATGAAGAAGGCACATATCCCACCCGAGAACATGCTATCTTGGGAAAAATATGAATCAAGTTTTAAGTTAGAGAGTGTGATGAAGGTGGAGGATTAAATGACATGCATCCTCATGATGGAAAGGCAGCCACAAAGTTTGCCTTGAGAGTCTATTCGAAGAAGATAGAGTGAGATGGCTTGGAAGAGAAAGAGGAGAAGCTGAGAAGAGAAAATTTGTCAAGATTGCTTATGCATGCGATATACTAAAGATGAGAGGTAAAGGCCACCGAAGATTAAAAATTATGGGTGTTAGAATCCGACTATATGAAAAAATGAATCAACCTTGTAATGATAGAGATAGAGTGGAAAGCATCTTGTTAGAGTCACACATGAAAAAGAGGAAACTCAAGGAGTTTCAAGAAAAGAATAAGAGTTTCAAGAAAAGAATAGGAACAGGCGTAAAGAGATAAAATCCTAGCCGAGGTAAAAAAGAAGTCAGAAGCTATCGAGACCTTGAGGCTCGATCAAAAGTCCAGCTAAAGGAATTGTACCCAGATCACCCATAGGATGGATGCACTTGAGGACTTGGGAAAATAATTGGAAAGTATTGTTGAGACCATGAGCACCAAAGGGGAGGAATTAAGTTTTGAGGAGGTGAGTACCTTAGTTAGAGACCTTTGTTAGCAAGCGCAAAATGAGGTTGATGCTTGGGAAAAGCTTGAGGCAAAAATAGGGAAGGATTTCCCTCTCCTCCTTCAAAAATAAGCATTTGTTTCATTCATTCTCCCCATTATTTCATTCTTTCTCCCAATTCTTCATTCCTTCATTCTTTCTCCCCTATTCGGAGCCCATCATTCTTTATTTGTTGAAGATAAGTGTTTCCAAGGATGGAGAATAGGCGTAGTGTGGGGTGATGTTGGGCCATAGAATATTGGCTAAGTATAAGAAGGCGTGTGGGACCTATTTGAAGAGGTCATGCGAGTTGAAGGTGCGTAGGGTAGGGTTCTAGCAAGGGTTTAGCAGAACACACGGCGTGCACGTAAGACAAGATGGTTTTGGGGCTTAGCCATATTTAGAGTTCCAGACATCACAAGAGGAAATCGTGACTGTCTAGCATGTGGAGTGGATAAGGTGCCGGCTTTGGTAGCAATTGTAGGATCAAGAATGGAATATTCCACGCATACGATGGAAGGATCCATAAGGACATCATTGCAAAGAGTGGAGAGCTCAGATCAAAGGAGACATGCTCCATTGGAGGACCACTTGGACACTTGGCATCTAATTTGTTACCTTAGAAGGCATGACGGTGAAGGAAAAAAGCTATATATAGAGATGCGCGGGTGGTAGAAGGTAGCAGTAGAAGAGCAACAGAGGTGTTGGAAAAGAGGTGAAGATCTCGCATAAAAACTATGGAGAATTCTATGGGTTGGGATTAGAGAAAATATAGGAGTGATGACATATTTAGAGGGATGGGTCTGTGTTTATCCTTGTAATGTGAAGGATGTAGTATAGTTTCTGATGCATGACCTTGCTCTGTATTATTATATGGGTCTATTATGGCCTCAAGGAATGTAATGTGGTTATTGAAAATGATAATATGAATATAAGGTTCTTTTCTAAAGCATATATGTGTTCATGAGCATAATTCTAGTGCATTTCCTTTTGTTATGAATCATTTCTATATGTTGTTTGATACTTCTCTTTTGCTTATTTGAATGGATGCATTAATATGATAACTCATCCTAGGTTCTCAGAATGAATGCATGGTTCTTTTCCATTATTTTACACTTAAGTATTTGTCATAGATGATGTATTCTCAAAAGACTCACATAAAGGAGGGCTCGGCACCCTCGTGTGCCTCGGGTGAGTGCCCAACGCTCGCTGGGTGATAGGTTGGCGCGCATGGGATTAGACTGTTGTTCTAAGGGTATAAAAATGACTACAGATATCAAGATTCTGATGGTAGAACTAACTGTGAAAGACTACCCAAGGTTATCTAAACCCCCGCCATGTGCGGAGGCAGGAGCGGGTGTGGTGAAAGATGGTAGACTTGGCGGAAAATAGACAAAGAGAGGAAAAATGGCTCGGAGTTTAATAAAGCGCGAGATAGGAAATGGCATGTGTGCATGACATTGAGGAGTCACTTAGGTTGAGGGGAATGATGGCTCACAAAGGTTTTGAATCTCTCGTGGAAGACGAGGAGCCATGAGATCGTGTACTCCCGAATTTGGGTAAGCACAGTAGAGATTCCCCTTTGGATTTGGATGAGAGCATATTAGAGGAGAGATTGAGGACCACAGCACGCATTTGATCCCACCTAGCCACCTAGCCCTTGTGCTTGGTGTTTCAAATCCAAAGAAGTAGGCTAGTGTAGGCAAGCAAGATGATACAGTAGATATCATTTTGCGTTGAATTTAAAAGGGAATCCATTAGTAGAGCACGCCCATGACAACACAATAAGGTGTCAATGTTTGGAAGTTCGATTGGAGGGTTATTTTAGGAGCATCATCAAGACATAACGTTGGCATGTAGACCGTTGGAAGAACTTATGTGGGTGTTGCGACCACGCAGACCATGGGTGTCCGATTCAAGACTACAACCGGGAGATAAGGAAGTATGTCAACCTGGTCCGGATCTTGTACTTAGGAAGCGTGGGAGGATCAGGAGGATGAAATAATGGTGGAAGTTCTAGTTCGATATCTAGAGGATAGGGTCCACATCCCCAACAACCACCAAATCAACCTCTTCAACCATATCGGACACATCGGTTTTATTATGAGATGTCTCTCCACTTGTCGAATACGAGAGGTATTGAAGATGCAGCGGAACATGTGCACAAGTGTGAGTTACTATGGTGCACTAAGGGAATTACAACTTTAGATAGAAAGGCAAGTCGATTATCACTACTCTTAAGGGCATGTGCATAGATGGTACATGAAGTATGATCCAAATCAGACCATGGTTGATTATAATTATTTGCGCACTACATTTTTGGTAAAGTTTCATATCTAGAATTTGGGTAACAAAGCATCAACATGTTTAAGGATACTAAACAAGACTTATCTAAAAGCACGAGGGAGTATGATGCACATTTTAAAACACTTCTGTCAAATTTGTCTTATGATATTCATCAAATTCAGCATGCGCAATGGTTCGTTGGAGGATTGTTAACTCTGTTCTATAGAGCTTTATCTCATAAGATGTATATCGACCCGCGCGAGGGCTGGAGGTAGTCTGTGTGCCGAGGCGGTTGGGAGTGTTGACATCTTGTAGTGAGCCCTTCTAATTGTAATAGAAATATATTTCACTAGAACCTTACATGTAAAAAAAAAAAGATGTGCTCATATGAAAGCAAAGGGAAACAATTGAAGCTCAAATATAAGATTATTCGGAGGAAAGATAATGACAAGCATGTTGGATGGGGGCATAAAAAATAACATTATGGGGGCAACAATACATGGATCTCTTATGCAATAGTCACACAAATATATTGAAGAAGGAAGGAAAAGAGGAAAATAAATTAAAAAGTTGCACCAAGAAGAAGAAAAGGAGGAAAGTGGATTGAAAAATATGTTGAGAGAAGACTACGGAATGGCCGAGCAAAAATGATTACACAAAAAGGGGGAAAAAAATCTAATAGGGAGTTCATCCAAATCAATGGGGAAAATAAACTTGCAAAGAAAAGGGGACATTGAATAAAGGACCATAACATGAAGATAGCCTAAAAGGGAATGTTATATTTTCCATAAAGAAGGGAGATGGAGAAAATGAATAAAGAGGAGTTTGGAGGAAGCTTCACATAAATTTAAAAATTAGAGAATGATAAAAATAATAAACAACAAAAGAAGGGAATATGGAGTTGTTAGAAAAGGTTAAGAAATAGAAAAATATAAGAGAAGGAAGGGAGAAAAATAATAAAAAATAAGAAATGATGAAAATGAATATAAAAAAGTTGTGAAAGTTCTAGATATATTATGTTTACATAAAAATATGTAATATTTTATTTGAAGTTTTAAATATTAAGTGGGTTTTAGTTTAATGGTGAGGGATGATGGTGGAAAAGGTGTTGCCTAACCATCCATCAAGGTATAAATGTCCGGAGATACTAAAAAGGAATGAGGCCGAGGTAGTCCCCGAGTGAATATAAGAGAATAGATACTCATCAATCCTAAACACTAAGCAAAATAAACATTTTGTACACTTAACCCATACAAAACTAATAATTTCAATCACAAACAATTACAAATCTTAATTCATTTTTTTCAAGTGTAGTTAAAATAAAAAAAAATACTACAAATAATTTATGCAAAACCTTGTTTTCTTTTGGGGAACCTCAAGACTCTTAATCAAAACAAAACAGTTATACAAATACACTAGGAACCAATTCCCATCCACTTTACAAATTTTGTCCCGGCTGTATCTTTGAAAAAATAATAAAATGGAACTAGTTAATGTGTTATTGCGTAGCAATGCACGTCATCCTATAACTATTTAACAATCATTTCACAATGAACTATTTTTTAAATGGGCATATGCCTCATGAAGCTTAGTTACAAGGATATAAAATAAAACATTGAACAAGTCAATTGGTCATTCTTTAATGGGAGCATGGCATCCATCAATCATAATATATTTTGTAGGTCTGTTTTGTTTAAATTTGTTGTATCTTTATTTCTTATATTTTATTTTGAATATATTCTTTATAATGTCATCTAATTTAAAAAATCCAATGTGCTGGTTAATAGAAGTACCTTCAGGGCCCTTCCAGATAGCACAAGAAATCCCATATTCCCCAAAATGAATGAAACAAACTGCAGAATCCAAGTAATATAATACATCTTCCTCCCTGCAATACAAATTATCATCCATATACAACCACCACCCTTTAAAAAATATGCAGAGAGCATCAGATTCACATTGAAGTCTTAGTCATTGAACTAAGGAACACGTCCAAGTTTGAATACATTTTCACTTACCAAAAGCATAGCCCATCAAATCTCTGTATCTGATGAACCTTCTCCCATCTATTATATGCAGTTTTGCAAGCAACCAATTTGCATAGACTGATATCACAGCCAGAACAGCCATTAAGATTGGCCCCATATCCATCCCAAGGGTTTCATGATAAGATTTGAGAATCCCAGAATATACCCACAGTTGAAACTCACAGCAAGCAATACACCCAACTGGTACCATGGATCTGAAACACAGTTTCACATGAGCAAATTATCAACACTACATATACATATGCATATCTTATCCAGCCAGTTTCGGCTGATAATCTACTGTCAACATTCAAGCAATGGGTTGTTTACCAATTTATGTACGTTTCTCTGTTAAATTACGGAAAGGCGGCCGGAATACGCCAGACTTACTCTCATTCATGATAGACAAACCATTTCGACGAAAAATAGATCATGAGAATGATACTCACCATGATCAATTTTGTGTGCAGTCTTTGGGTTGTCATCCTGCAGGTCGGTCAGCTTCACTGCGGAGGCTTCTTCTATACTAAAGTGGGAGCCATTTTCATAATTTGTCCAGAACCGTTAGAATCCATGACACCCATTTCAGTATCAGAAGCATTTTTGGCCATGATTTTTCCTGTCGGAGGTACGAGAGCTTATGCAATCAAGGAAAATTAAACCAGCTCGTCACAAAGCTTCATTTATTATCACGATGGATACATGAAGATTTGAGACAAAGGGACAGGAATCCATAAATAGAAAGACTTAAAAGAAGATATAATAGTCATGCAGAGGAGAAATGATTTAGTAAAGGGACAATACTCCCAAAAAAAAAAGGGGCAGAATACAAGATTTAAAATAAGGTATAATAATCTATTTTAGAGGATTTAAGATTTAGTAGAAGGTTCAGCGATCCACTACAAACCAAACAGAAGATATAAAACAAGGCATAACAATCTATAGAGGATCCAACTTGAAGTATATTGATACCAAACTTTAAACGGTAATTTTATATTAATTGTTTGTTTAACTCTTACGTAAACAGTTGATTATTGCCGGAAAAATTATATATATACAAAATTTTTGGCCAAATTATATATTGATTTGATTGAATGTATATTTCTATTTTGTTTTTTTTTGGAACTTGCAATTATATTATTATAAAAAAAAAAATTACAATACAAAGTGGTCCATATTGCTTGGATTGAATGTATATTTTTTATTTTTTTATATTAGAACTTGCAATTATATTATTATAAAAAAAAGGTTACAATATAAATGGTGGAAAATGTCACCAGTCAAATGGCAAATCAATAAAAATAATTAATTCACCATTACAAATGGCAAATCAACAAAAATAATTAATTCACTATTACAATAGAAAATTGGGTATAGCTTTGGGAGGAGAAGGATCTTTCCGAGGGGAAACTCTATGACAAACAAATCATTATTCAAAAAGATTTTGGACAACTCAGTGATCTTGAAGATTCGAAGTGGCAAGCCAAACTATAATTCCTTAATTAAGAGGCAAAGAGATGATAACATTGAGCTTTTACCTAGGAGAAGACTATCAAAACGAAGTAGCAGTAAAGGGACCACCCACAAACTTCTCCTCAGATGGTGGTAGGCTCTAAACACCTTACCACTAAGGTGACAGGTTGGTGAAACAACCACAAACTGAAAAGAAACGATAACAACAGTAGATGTGGCATGCCCAAGTTTATCTAATTTATAAACTCCCAAAAATGCTAATATTAACGTTTTAATGAATTCAACTGTATTTTATTTTTTTTGTTAATTGATATGGCCGCGCATTTCCATTACAAATATATTGTTTTAAATTAAACAATGCTTAGATTTGAATGATTTGAATGGCTTTACATATATGCGTGTGTGTATTATGTACCCTTTATCAAAGTATTAATAAAGTTCACTTCTACAAAGTTGGACCTTTGGTTGAAGTTTTTGTGTTTTGACATTTATAAGGAAAGAATTTTTAGATTTAAAATTTGACGAATATCGTGCTTTGTTATTTCTATGACATTAATGAATGGTCTCAGTGCCATATGCTCCACTTATAGTAATGGTTCTTAATGGGCTTAAATGACTTGTTTTTGCATACTCCATTTGGATTACTAGTATAAGTGAATTCAAAATTTGATTCTTTTAAAATGAATAGTTGGTGACATCATACCTTGATTCACCTCCCCCTCCCCTTTTTATGAATAAGATCTTATAGTATATTAACAAGTAAAATGAAGCAAGATAATTCAAAAAAAAAAAAAAAAAAAAGGTGATATGGAAGTACATCCTAAAGCTATGAGTTAAGACTAGCTAATTTATTCGCAAATATTGTAAATTTTAGATATAATTTTTATATAAAAGAATGTATTCTCAAAATATATATTTTATTAATTTTTAGAGTTGTAAGTATTTATTATGTTTGAATTTTTAATTCTATTATAAGGGATTCATAAGCTAAAACATTAGTTGTCACTTGAGTTCATATTGGAGTTTTAAATATTAGTTAATATTAAGGGATATATCGCCGATGGGGTTTGGGTGGAGCGGTTAAGTCGGATGGTTGTTTCCGGCTCCACCCAGGTTCAAATCCCACTAAGGCACGATCCTCATTCGGGGTGGTAATGTCCGAGGTGGTGCGGCTAGCAGGTTGGTTTCACTGAGGTAGTTTTTGGATCAAGAAGACCTGGACTAGATGTGTGTTCAAGCATGGCGGCTCATGGTTCACTTGTGGTGTGTGCATGCGTGGTGGCTCGTGATTTTCTAGACGTGTGTTCAAGTGTGGTGGCTTGTGGTTCGCTAATTCAAGCATAGCGGCTCATGGTTCGCTTGAGATGTGTTCATGCATGGCGGCTCATGGTTCACTAGACGGGTGTTCAGTGTGGTGGCTCATGGTTTGCTAATTGTTGAGCTTAATGATATATCTTGGCTGATTGTACTCCAGTTCATAGCTCTATTCAAAAGAGCCAATCGGTTCATAGCTCCGGTCAAAAGCATTCATCTATCAAAAAAATATTAAGGGATCTATAAAGGATTAAAGTATACAAGTTTTCAAATATATATTATATTGTAGAATATGCAAAGTAGTAAGAGGGAGGGAGGAGGAGTTGTTAGGCAAACGAAGAAGCCCTAAATTTAGATCATTTTTATTATGTATTTTTTCAAAGTAGTGGCATAGTTTTTAGTGGTTTTTTAGAGAAGCAACAAGTTTTTCCGAAGTAATAGCACTAAATAACTCTCGAAAGTTGGGACATCCTTCATAGTATCATTGCTAAGGTATACTTTTTTCATTTGATTCAATTCTTTAGGAGAAATGGATGCCAAAAAGATTAATAGATTTAATCGTCAACAATGTAACCACACATGACACTCGCATTACTATACAAAACTTGATTAGTGTGACAAATGTAGATAGAAAAGAAAGAAAGAGATATCAAATTACAAAAATTGGGAGTTAGTACTTTTTGAGTCCAATATGAATTTCAAAAAAGTTTTAAGTGAAAATATAATTAAATTTAGTGAAAGTGGAAATGAAAAAGGGGTATAAAAAATGTCATAGAGAAAATAAGTAGTTTGGATATATGGTAAAATAAGGGGTATTTTATAATTGAAAAGTTGTATTGGGAGGGGATGTATATAATAGAATATTGAGATGTAGATTTGAAAATAGGGGTATTATTTATTATCTTACGAATGCACATGATAGGCCATAAGTTTACATAGTGAATCCTTTATCATTAATAAACAATCTAAATCATAATTTTCAAGGCAGTTGGTATAATAGAGGATTCATAAGAAAATATAAAACTAAGGAAATTTTGAATGTGTGAGAATGTGTGTAATCCATTATCGGTATAGATATTCTATACATAAATTCATCAATATAGATATTAACTTACATGAAAATAATTTTGAAGTTGATTGTATTTCCCATTTCTTTAATATTTTCATAAGAAAATAGTGAATTGTACTATAAATGAGTTTTTAAGTCTTGAAACATATATAGTAGGTAGTTCCATGCATGAATGATACAAGTGAAAAACAGAAAAATAAAGCTTGACATTAGATTTTACCTCACAAAAACCCAATACGAGAAAACTATAAGAATATAATACATTTCATTCTTCTATCACCATCTCCTTGCAATATTACAAGTCAAATTGCTTTATAAGATTTTTAAGAATAGTATCGACATATGAATAATGTTTTCTATTTTTCTCATGTTGCAATACGAAACACGCGTTCATGCGCACGCACACACACACACACACAATTTTTGAAAATACATGTACTATGTACCTAGGGATATGATGTTATAATGTATATGGGATGATGTAGATGTTGTGGTACACATCTCCCTTGGTTAGTTATATGATTATAACATGTGAGGTCAATTGGATAACTTGTGGAATTAGTTATATTAGGTAATCAATCAATCAACATTAAGATTAGGCATTACCAACCCAATTAGAATAATTTATTCTTATATAGTGGAGATGAGGATCACTATATGAGATGTGCAAGTATGTGAAGAGTCTTCTATTTGGTATAATAATATTGGAGGTATACCTTTAAAAGTGGCATTCCTATATTGGGAGATATTGTGGATTTTTTTACGTAAGGAGTATTATATGGTGTTGCAAACATTTAAGGGTATTATTCTATTTCTATTTTATTCTCCTTTTGATTGAGTTTCTTCCCCATCCTTGATTGATGGATCACATGCCAATTCACCACTCTTCGTATATCCTATCATCTTTTGTTCCCAAGATTCATCATTGTAACCATCACCTTTCCTCAAAGTCACTTAGTTCTTCTCCTAAAAATACTTTTACTTGGATATTTTTCCCATATATGTGACAACTTAGGGTTTGTTTACCATTTTTGGTCATCATTAGAAAGGGGTACAAAAATTTCTTGTTACTTAGATTTAACGGATGAAGGGATAACATACAAGAAATCAATAGTTTGAAGTGCGGTTTTAGGATGCGGTTCCACACATATGAGGTCATTCTAGGATGTTGTCTTCACCAAGACCATGCATTAACCCTGAAAGACTACTACGGGGCCTGTTTAGAGATGGGAATGACACCACACATTAGAAAATTCACTGGAACAACAAGCTAAGTTGCATATTTGAGGTGGAAAAGGAAAGTACAGTTGTGTCATGCATTATTTTTGTGTTCTTGGCGATCAAATAGAGGTACAAATAATTCATATTAATTCCTTATGATTATATAAAGTTGTATTATTGTATTAAGCTGGAGAGGTTCATTTAAGATTATGTAATTGAAAATAAAAGTAAAGAAGACACCATACAACTCATTACATAAGGCAATTGCATATATTCGTAAAGAAAGTGTACAAGAATCCCACACAAGCCATGGGATATGAATGAAAAGAAAGAATGCATATAAGTATGAAACTAAAAATGTATGGGAGAAGGAATCTATCATTCCCGAGGTGAGGGTCACCTTCCAATATACACCATATTGCTCAAAGTTGTTGCTTTGTCATACACGAAAGTGAAAAATGAAACATGTTAGAGTTCAGGGTTCTTTGATTCCTTATATTACCAACTTTATATATATGTGCATTCTATCACTATGGAAATGAAAAGGAAAGATTCCAAGTATAAATCAGAATGGAAACACTTTCAAAAAAAGGTTGCATAATTTATGTGTTCATCAAAGAATCAAGCACAAGCATATTTCAAGTATCTTTGTCACATTTTGTAAATGAGGAATCAAAATGACCAACAAAAGAAGATCGCAACATACCATGAACAAATTTCATGTATTTACAAGAAGTACATATTTGCAGTTTAAAAAAGGTACATAATTGTCATCAAGCCTCCATGATATACTTTTCAAGTATGAATTATCAAACAAATAGTTCATTACATCCATAAATTGTCAAATCTAGAGATGTAGAGCTACAAAATAGATTTTAAACTGTTAGTGTAGGTTATTATTTATCCTTTTATTTATTTATTAGGATAATTCTTACACTTGTGTTAGCCCTACACTTGTTGGGTTAGCTTTCTTATGTGTATTAATTGTGTGGAGTTAGCTTACTAGTCTTATGGAGTTAACTACCAATATCAATTAGTGAGAGTTCTTCACCACTAATTTAGGTAGTAGTTGCACTTCCCTCCTCCTATATGTACATCTTTCTTATTAAATAATTCAATTCATTGTATTGTAATGTATTGAGCATTATGGATTATGATGGATTTCCATATATGGTATTTTAGCTCTTCTATTTTACAAATCTAATGTGGTGTACTATTATCATCTGAGATCGCGGCTTGGAACAATCTTCTTATCGTTCCTTTCATAAACCATGGTCAAAAACATTATTTTCCAAATTGCACAAAGTATGAATTTTAGGTACTTAAAACAATCTCTAAGTACTCATGTCGAGCTGAAAAAAACAAGTTCCCGTAAAAGGCTCCAAGAAATACATCTTCACCATATGATTCAATAAATATGAAGTACATGTGTTTATCATGCTACATATCTAAACAATTATGAATTTTCAATATTCATCAAGCTTTCAAGATATATATACACCCATGAAGCCGAAATCAGCTACATATTTACAAGGTTTGCAAAGGAGTTTAAGAGTGAAATAGAGCTATATGTTCTACAATTGAAAGCTACATATGTAAAAATTAATACAGGTTGCATATATCTGAACTTTAAAATCAATTTTCAAAAATGTGAATAATTCAAAACTTCTCTTAAGGATTGCACATAATGGGAAAACAGTGGTAGAATTTCAGCTACAGCCATATAGTTTGTAGAGTACAATACCAATATTCAAAAACAGGGTTTCTGAGTGTATAAACAAAAATGCATTTTATAAAGACAGTTCCAGTCATCCAAGATCAAGGAAAACATAGTAAGGATAAGTACAGAGTAATGACATAATAACATAAATTTTGTGATCTAAAATGGTTTCTTTTGCATTCATGACAAAGACACATTTATATAATGAAATATGGCTATGTTTTCCTTGTTGAAATTCAGCATGATTCAAAGCACTCGAATGCAAACCATTACTTACCTTGAAGCAAAATAGAGTTATGCGAGAAAAATTCACCCATCACCGAGTTGAATGCAACGCCACTCATCCACCTCTAATCCCGGTTCGGCCTTAGCCTTTAGCCCAAGCTGCAGGAAAGACATTTCCTATCTTGAGATAAAAGGTGAAGGACGAGCTCATGGAGGTCCAAAATAATTGAGCCAAGGGACGTGTCATAGCACCGATTTACATGCAAATCAAAGGAAAAGTAGAGTACAAAAGGGTTGAGTTAATGCTAACTAAGCTCGAATTAACACGGGAAGAAGAAAACCTTAATGGCTAAGTTGAACATTACACTGGTGAGACGGGTTATACAATTAATCTGAGCTACTCAAGTTGGATAAAACAAAGCACAGAATAAATCAAGTTACCAAATTCGAATGGATCTCATGAAATACAGTGGCCGAGTTGCTTTAAATCCTTGGCAAGTTGTGGAGGTTAAACATGGGAAGATTGGATGAAGGAACATAGATATATAACAAAGCCCCATGGCCAAGCCCAGAAACACCAACTGTCAGGTCTTCAACGAATGAAGTGCGAGTTTCAAAACAGAGTAAGATACAACACCAGTAAACCCCAGCCGAGTCACAAAAATAGCACGGCGAATCTGATCCTGAAAATTCATAGAGAAGAGTGGGTAACATCACAAACCAGTTCCAACAATTTAATCTCACATACTTCAAATTTTGAGCTACAACAGGCTAGTTAACGGGTTTACGTTGAGCTACGAGTGAAAGTTACCTTACTCTCCAAGGGGCGAGTTGAGCCAACAAACCACCAAGACAATAAAACTCGAACACGTAAGAAAAAGCAAGAAATAAGTTAGGCCAAGTAGAAGGGTATCCATAAAACTCAACCCACGAGCTGGATAGGAAAATATTGAACCACATTGCAAAGTAAAACAAAGAAGCAAAAGTGAATGCACCAAAATCGACCCCATGAGCAAGTTCCAACCAAAGTAAGAGAGAAATGAAGTCTAGTAAGACTCTGGTCTGTGAAACCACAAACTTAAACGCAAGAAGATATGGGCATATGAACCAATTAAAATCCAACACGGCCAAGCTAAAATAAGACACTCGTGATGGCTGAGTTCTACGAAGCATGGAAGAAAGATAGGTTGATCTAAAATATCCGAGCTTGATAATGGTGAGCTCAACTCAAAAACAATAAATAACTGAGAAGGAAAATAGAGCCATGTTACAAGAAAAATACAGATCTAAACCACCCCAAATGGTGACCTAGAAGAAAGAACGACTCAACCACACAGAAAGGCAAAAACAGAGATCGGTGTGAAACCATGACAACCAAAGGAAATACGAACCTCCAATGTGAAAAACATCTTAAAAAATAGTGAAAATGGCCGCCCAGAAAAAGGAAAATTTGACAGTCTCTCCATATCCACCAAAAACTTCCAGACCCAGAAGTGCAAAATGACAACAATCAGTCAGGGTTTCAACCTTAATCCACACGATTCCAACTTGGGTATTTTTACCATTGTTTAATTCGACCATAGGTTAAGCTAATTTTGAAACTCATGGTTACCTTGCCTTGCCCACGCTGGCTAAGCCTTGCAATGATTTAATTATTTCCTTTTTCATGAGGGATAAGTTATAAATAATGCTTTTACCAAAGTCAAGGATTATTACCTTGGCATGCTAATCAAATAAATCAAAACAAACAATTGAACTCATGTATTCTATGCCAAAAAAGAAAAAATCCAAATTACCTTAAACTCCCCAAAAGGTCCGTATTGTTACCTTGTTTCTTACAAAAGGAGATTTTGACAAGCATTTGACCAAGTCAATAAAAGAAAAACTAGACCAGGTGGTCATAATTTTAGCTTTTCCAAACAATATGCATGATGTAAGTGACTTATTATTATTAGATTTTGCAAGAAGGGTTTGAACCATGCAGAAATAGTCTATTTTTGGCATACATTGGATTTGTTTCCAACCGGCTATTTTTAGCTAACTAGTCAAACTGAACTAGTGAGTGTTATTTTTGGAGCAAGTGGAGTTAAATCCTTGGGGAATTTTGTTATATGTACTTGGATTTTGCAAGATAAATGGGGATTATTCATTATGTGATGCTCGGGATTTGCAGAGATTTGTACATTAATTCACCTATTTGATGGAATAAAGACTAATTTCCTCCACTTACATCTTTTTGAAGTGTGTTACAATAGTTTATTAGTATGTTTCAGTGAATTTATTCTTTCCTTGGCATGCATATGAACTTTTCCAACACCTCCTTTAAGTTTTTGTGAAGATTTTACAGATGATGCTAAGTGCATATTTAGTTTCTCAATCAACTTGGAAATGGAGATCTTCCTCCCATGCTTGACTGAAAGCTTGTGCATGCCTTTTGTGAGTGTCAAAGCCAGCCAAACATCAATGAAGTGAACATTGCAGGTATTTAGCAGTCAATTAGTGTGTCCTCTATAACTTTAAATCTCCAAAACATTTGTGTATCACCTAATTTACATATTTTATGTAAGTTTGTCTATGTTTCTCTCCCTCAACCCCACTAGAGAAGTAGTTTGGATGATCTATCCCTGGGGAACCAACCCGCTTTGGAGGTTCTCCTCAACCCAAGTCACACATAGCTCGAGATGAGTTCCCATCAGATCGGCCAAAGTGAATAGTTTCTTACACTTTCTTCATCTAGGGTTCACTTCAAACCGATAATAGTTTTTAGCACACCTTGTGGAATCAAATACCAAATTTTAGTGTTATTTTTAGCATGAAGATGAAGATAGTATTTTAAATGGTCATTCTTTAGAAATCAACAACCTAATCTAGTTTTTGCAATAGTTATCAGCACACAAGAAGACATTAATGCAGATCTAAGAGTTGCAATTAACCAAGAACCATTCGGCCGATACCAACTCTCTTGCTGCAAGGACAATTTTGGATCAAGATTTTGACATATCAACATTATTACACCAAATATTGGTTGTTGCTAAGAGGAATTAGTTGCATATCTCTTCATGTTCTATACCTAAAGTGAACACAAGGTCATCATCAAGAGGTATTCCTTCTGAATTTTTTCAATTACCTCTTAATTTTGTTAGAAGAAGAAGGGTTGGGAATACTACACCTTATAATGAGACCTAATATTTCCATTCCCTTAACTCCAATTCACAACTATTTTATTCATATTCCCATCTTTCTAATGGCCAAAAACCACCCTTTTGTGACCTTGATAGGTGGTAGTCCTTTGAAACTTTTTGTTTTTAACGATATACCAACTTCTACCTTAAAAATTCTTCCTTATTTTAGTGGTTAAGACCAAACCACACCCATGAACACAATAGAGGTGGTGTGGCCCTATGTTCTGTCTATAATGTTACTCATGAGAATGTTTCCTTACTTGGATATTAGTTTATTCTTGTAAAGGCCAAGACCTCCAATGGTATAGAAGTTTGTGAATGTGGTCTATTATTACTTGGGATCAATTAGATGAAGCCTTATGTAAGCAATTTAAAGACAAATCAAATCACCTATCCTTCATCGAACAACTTACAAAAATTAAGAGAGCACCTCAAGATTTTATGACCAACTTCAATTTGAGATTCATGAGAACTTGAGAAAGGATAACGCAAACAATTAAGCTTTCAATTGAACATGCATTTTTGTGCTACTTGCATGCATTGAATAGTGATATTGTTGTTATGATTCAATCAATAGGTGGTACTATGCATCTTGTTATATTTGGCATGGTAATAAAGAAGAAAAAACTACCTTATACAAGCTGAAAAATTGGCCCTTAGACCTTTTATGCCCATTTTTCATGACCTATCTCATATTCTACATGTTGCAAAACCACCACTACCTCCCACAATTCAGCCTAATGAGTTTGATGATTTCAAAAACTCTATAAACCATTGCGAATGAGGTAGTAAAGTTGAAAATAAATCAATTTCAGGAAAATAGACCATACCAACCACCTTTCCATCCCTATAATAATTTCAGACCTCCTCTTCAATGTTATAGGCCTCCATATCAAGCTCAAGGAGTTATTATAGTAGCAAAACCACTTATATATGTTGATCCTAATGTTCCCTCAATGTCTAGAGCCATGGTTTCAAAGTGAAACCCTACAATAACATGGTTTTGGATCCTTACTTGTAACCTATTGAGCCAAATGCAACATTGGAAATGGTTTCATAAGGTTTTCCCATGCCATAGATGACACAAGAGGAGGCATATTATTAGGTTTAGTAGATTTCTTAGCTTACATCACAAGGTGATCGAAATTTTATGCATGGGCAGCCATATACAGCTATGGTAAATTTTTGAAATTAGTGATCATGTAGCTCTAAATCAAGAAATGTAGCCAAGGAAAGAAGTGAGTTTGTTGCAGCTATAACAAGGTCAAGAAAGAGAGATATATATGTAGATACAAGTGGTCAAACTCAATATACAACTCAAGAAAATCATAATATTCATGCTTATATAAGAGTTATTTTTCACCCCAAGTACAAGAGCAAGTTGTTGTTCCTAAAGTTTAGTTTAAGGTAAGAGTTGTCCCTTTCAATATTGTTGATCATATGAAGAAATCGCATGTTAGTATGGCCATGTGGGACACACTATCCATTCTAGGAAAAAATTATTTGCTTTTCAAAGAGCTTGCACATCTAAAAATATCATCAACATCAGCAAAAATATAGAAAATATAGCCAACATGGTGATGACAAATGCAGACCAACAAGTGAAAACTTTAAAACATAAACATCCAAGGTGGTAAAAATTGCTATTGGTTAGGTAAAATTCGTAAAACCACATCCTTTTTATCTTTCATTAATCATTGGTAGATAATTGCATGGTGGATAGTGGAGCGAGCAACACAATTATTCCCAAATGGATGCGAAAATTTGGGGACGAAGTATAAACCAAGTGCCAAGAGTGTTTTGTAGATAGACGATTCACAAACTAAGATAATAGGCATAATCGATTAAACTAAAATGTGATTTAGTAGCCTAATATAATGTTATAGGAGTAATAAATAAATGATTAAATAAATAAAGGAAATAACCCAAACAACTAAGCTATGAAAATGTGCAAAGAGTGTTAAGAAAATCCTTAGCTGATTAAGTCGAGGTGGGACTATGTCACAAGAGATATTGGCTGAACAAGAGGAGGAAACCGCCATATAGGAGCTTGAAAAAATTAATATCTAAGGTATTTGTCTAGACCGGGGCGCTGGAAAGAGATTTGGGCACGGGGTGCCCGGTCCGAGATATGGGTGCTTTAGTCTATGAAAAATCTCTGTAAACCTCCTCCGAGGTATTGTTAAATGTTTGCGTGTGTTCACTTCCTATCGTTTGAATGTCATTGTGTGATCACCAAAGCATTGGTAAAAATGGAATAGAAAAATCACTTGGAAAACCCTAAGCAAAGCATCAAAAACATAAAAAATAAATATGCATATGAAGGGGTCAAACTGTCCTCAACTTCCGAATGGATGGACTTATCACTGAGCATTGCACTACATCTTAGACCGAATCTAGTTCTAGGTGTGTATGTGTGAAAATTATGCCCTATGTGCTCTTGTGTGTGTCGTCGACTCTATAAGTAGCGAGAAATAACTAGATGTAGAATGTAAATAATGTGTACATGGAATAGAATAAACTCCCCTCCTATAAAGTGTGATGCGAAAAACAACCTTTGTCCCTTGTGATGGAGCTAGATGGATGCAAATGGAGTAATAGAAGCCTTGATGGATGCAACCTTAGGTGGTGATAGTAAATGCTTAGTGCTTGGTCCCTCATTATGGTATCATAACTTTATATTTATATGGTTCTCTTACTTGAATTTTGTAATTAACCCCAAAAAGGCCAACCACCAAAAAGATAGAAGATCAAACAGCTAGAAAGTACCCAAAAAGTGAGAGGAAAATGCAAAGAGGATCAGGGCGTTCAAAGGGAATCAGGGCACCTAGGGCACCCTAGTCCTAGTTGGGCACCCTAGTCCAGAAATAGGAAAAATGCAAGTATAAAAGTAAAGACTTGGCAAGTAAATAGTGCAATATTGAAAGTAGCAACAGATAACAATGCAAAATGGCCAAATACATGGGTTAATTAGTACGGGTTTCCACTTAAGAACCATATGAATAGTAGTATGAAACCGGGACTAAATAATTACCCAAAGTGCATGATTTAGTGTCTACATTTTCCCCACTTTTTTGTGAGTGGAAATCCCGGTAACATAAAGTAGATAGAGATGTGTACGTGATATTCATGTAGATCGATGTAGAAAGTGTTCTCGAGGACTAGAAAAAGCATGAAGTAAATAAAAAAGATGGAGTGTGGAGACTAAAGATGTAAAAGTGTAAAAGTAATCGAGTGAACCTTAGGCGAAGCATGTGTAGATGTTGATGTGTGATGTACCTACATGTTAGTGTCGATGTGTTTGATGTCGAGTGATTTTGTTGTTGATGTTGATTGCTTTATTCCCATGTGGACAACCCCGTAAAAGAGAAGACGCTCAAGTAGTCAAATACACATGTATATGTGTAAAAGGTGTGTAAAGATGCATGTATATATGTATAAACATGTAATAAAAGTATGAAAATGAAAAAGTAACATTTGCACCTGATCGTGATGAGAAAAAGGATATAGTAAATATCATGTTCATGTCGTGTGAGTTTTTCACGCGATCTCATGCCATCGTGGCCGAAGAAGTGTAGGGAGAAAAGTCTCGATTTATGCTTCAACCTGTAATTTCTTCACAAAACTAAAGAAATCTCTATACTTGTCTAGTTTTTATGGCGATATGATGCCACTGGCCAAAGTAGTGCAGAGAGGAAAGTTTGATTTATTCTCTAACCTGTAACTACTCCCCAAAATGCTAAGGATAATCTTCCCTGTAAAATCTGTCGTGTATGGATTTCTATAGACTGTGTTGAACGCACTCACTGTATAACCCATTGTGTCATGGATAAAAACTAAAAGCTGAACTATACGGATACTATGTTTTGTACTGTGTGTAAACCAAAATGATGCCCCCTCTTTGGGGACACATATGACATCGCGGTAGGAGAATGTGGCCCCAAAGAGAGGACTAACCACTGAAATTGTTCCCTTTATGGGGAAGGGAATGTTTTTTGTAGAAACCAAGGCACCCACAAACAATTGGCTAGGAAAACAAGTCTTAGTACAAACAAGCATGCATGTAGAAGACAAGTGTAAGCTAGAAGGACAATGTGTAAGCTAAGACACAAGATGATAATGTAAACACACAAGAAGACAATGTAGGCCACGAAAATTGGGTTGCAAACATGGGACACCACTCACAATGTCGCAAGACACTCAATGTCATAGTATCCGCAAAGAAATAAGAAATTGTACACATAAAATAAAGGGAAATGCCCGCATACAATGATAAACAAAGACACACAAGTATAAACAAAAAAATAACCATGCTAGCATATAATCCTACAAAACAAATATTGCACATGAAGCACCTGTTAGCATGTTAAAAGATAAATTGTATGTCAAAAGTGTGTATAATCTAGAAATTAAATTTATAAGTACAACATGAAACAATAACACTGTAGTATACGAAATTGATACCCCCCAGTAGTAGGTATTACGGTGAGCATCCATGTTGTGTGTAATGGACCTGTATAATCTATGATCACAACTAGAAAGCAAGTGAATGCACATGTGTATGATAAATATAATGACATACAAGATATCTATCTAGCATGTGTAATAAGACAAACACATGTAGGTAAATGTATGCAATAGTAAAAACAACCAAGATATGAAATATGCCATGGATGGATGGAATGGAATGTAAAATGGATGATAGGATCCGTGTGCCCCCCAAGTGAATGGAATTATCTACAGTGAGGTTCAGTTGGTTATTCCCCTCAGCAGTCAAGAATGAACCATAAACGAGAGTTCGTCATCAGGAAATGGTCATCATGTGTTGTGTGAAGCGCACTATGGTGAATGTGTAGTGATGACATGCGACATAAAGATGAAGTGTGTGTGACAATGTATCCTAAGCGTATATCATGACAATATGATTGAAGGAGTGATGATTTAGCCTAAAGCGTATATCACTAAATGATTATCAGAATAGGTGATGATGATGCTAGGGTAAGTGATGATGTATGCCTACGGTGTTTATCACTACAAGATGAGTAGAAAGAGTGGTAATGTAGCCTAAATCGTATACTACTAAATGATGTAAGTGGAAGTGATGATGTAGCCTATGATGTGTATCACTATTCTATGAATGTCTCATGAGGTAAGGATTGAATGATGAACATGTAAGGGTGATCATATATATATGTGATGTATACCCTCAATAGTCCAGTATGGACCGCGAGACTAAAGTGCGTCATAGGGTAGTAGTGATGTAGTGCATAAAAGTAAGTGTGTAAGATGCGTAATATGTGTAGTGGATGTAGTGATGATAAAATGTCATTTGGTGTGTATAATGCACAATGTGTAATGTAGAATGTGTATTTTCTAGTGTGTAGTGTGTGAGGTTCATGTGTGTAAGATGCCCTCAATAGTCAAGTGTGAACTAAAGCACAAGAGTGTGTCATCGGGAAATGGTCAAGCTATGTGTGAGTGTGATGAGTGAGTGGGAGTATTGCTAAAATTTTGATGTGTGGTAATGTGAGTATGAAACATGAATTTATGCTAGGGTAGGGGAATGTGTGAATTCTATGCCCCAAGTGTGTAGTAGTGAATACAATCATGTGAAGTTGTTTAAAATATCATCGTTGTCGTGCTCAAAACCTACTTTGGAGAAACATTAAAGATGTGATAAGCAATAGAATGAGGTGGATCGTACAAAGAACCATTACAACGTGGTGTGTAGGAATTCATTGCATACTCTTCATCAGTGAAGGGTACTGGTGGACAATCATGTGTGTACCAACGAGAAATATTCATAGCATAAGTGGGAGATGAGTCATTACCGATGGAAACATTTCCAAATGGCATAGGAAACATGAGAGAAGTGTGATCTATGTCTAAAGTACCTCTAATATTGTTAAGCCAAGATTTTCCAAGTGTTAGTGGAAAATCGCAAGGATTACGCGATAGCTAGATTGTAAGATGGGAGACACATAAAAAATAAGCAACAATAATAGTGATGAAGCCATAATATAGATGGGGATGGTGAGTAAAAGGATAAAGGTCCTCAAAATCGAAATTGATTCGAGATAGACCATCATGTGAATATATAGTGACATCGCAAGTAGGATCAAATGGAATATGTTCCCAATATGAATCATTCATGAAAACATGCATGTAAATGGCGGGCATGTTGATGGAGATGGGGCATGTGAAGGTGTAGGGGATAAAGTGACGTCCATTGATTGGAAAAACCCTCGATAAAGAATCATAATATTAGTAGTAGCATGTGGAGGAAATGGTGCGAGAAGAAAGAACGCGTCTATAAAAAAATATCACCTTCAAGTGGTGGAAATGAGGTGGTTTATCCATAGGTTGAGGATCATATATAGTATCAGTGTGTGGAGTAGGAAGAGTAGTATTAGGATCTTGGTCACAATATTTGTAAGGGTCATGGTCATGAAAAATAGTATATTCAATGCCTTCATGTATGAATTTTACACAATTATGTACAATAGAAAAAATGGCTTGGATGGCATGGAGCCATGGTTTACCAAGAAAAGAATTATAGGAGATTGGAAAGTCGATGAAAAATAACATAGTCTTAACAATTTTTGGCCTTATAGTAATAGGTAATGTAATGTGACCAATGCATGGACAAATAGAACCATCATATGCACGCAGTGAAAGACAAGATGGATTAACATCACAAGTAGAAATACCTAACTTTTCAATGAATGACATGGGACATAAGTTGAGTTCAGATCCATTAGTCAATTAAAGTGTGCTTGACACCCATATTGTAAATGTGAATCATGATATGCAAGGGTGGGTCATTGTCAAAAGTGTTAAGATCAATAGGAGGATTAGATTTGAATGTTATGTGTTGAGAAAATGCATCAACAAATGAATGATAGACCAATTGGATGCATATCTATAGGAATGCAAGTAGTAGCAAGAAGATGTTGGACTCTACGCCTTAAATCAAGATTTGCAAGCAAGTAATCATTGATTGAGATACTCATGATGATTAGACTCTAGGATGACAAGCAAAGAATGAGGATCCTAACATGATTAAACAAAAATGTGATATAGTAGCCTAATCGATGCTATAGGAGCAAAGTAAATAAATGAGTCAAAAAATAAAGGAAATAACCTAAGCAACTAAGCTATGAAAATGTGCAACCCTAATGTGCAAAGAGGGTTAGGAAAATCCTTAGTTGATTCGCCGAGGTTGCGAGACTTTATCATAGTACTGAGACTAGCTAAACAGAGGATGAAAACATTATACAAGAGCCGAAAAAAATCATATATGTGGTATATGGCTAGGTGGGGTGTTTGGAAAGGATTGGGGCACCAGGGTGCCACGGTTTGCAAAAATCTCTAAACCTCATCGAGGTATCGCTAAATGTTTTAGTGTGTTCAATTTCTATCGCATGAATGTTGATGTGTGATCGCCGAAGCACTAATAAACTTGAAATAGAAGAATCACCTACAAAACCCTAAGCAAAACATCAAAACCCTAAAAAGAAAGATGCATATGAAGGGGTCAGACTGTCCTCAGCTGCCAAATGGATGGACTTATCATTGAGTGTTGCACTACATCTCATACCCAATGTAGTTCTAGGTGTGTGTGTGTAAAATTGTGCCCTAGGTGCTCTTGTGTGTGTCGCACTTTGTGAGTAGCAAACAATAACTAGATGTAGAATGTAAATAATGTGTGCATGGAATAGAATAAACTCCCCTCCTATGAAGTGTGATGCAAGAAAACCAACCTTTTCCCCTTTGATGGAGCTAGATGGATGCAAATGGAGCAATATAAACCTTGATGGATGCAACCTTAGGTGGTGATAGTAAGTGCTTAGTGCTTGGTCCCTCATTATGATCTCATAACTTTATATTTATATGGTTTTCTTGCTTGAATTTCGTAATTAACCCCGAAAAGGTTGTCTACCAAAAAGATAGGAAGCTCAAACGGATAGAAAGTTACCAAAAAGTGAGAGGAAAGCGCAAAGAGGATCAGGGCGCCCAGAGGGGATTAGGGCACTTGGGGCGCCCCAATCCTGGGTGGGCACCCTAGTCCAGAAATAGGAAAAATGCAGTATAAAAGTACAGATTTGGACAAGTATGAGTTCAATATTGAAAGTATCAATAGAAAACCATGCAAGATGGCCAAAGACATGGGTTAATTAGTACTCTTTTCCACTTAAGAACCATATGAATAGTCGTATGTAATCGGGACTAAATATTTACTCAAAGTGCATGATTTAGTGTCTATAATAATTAAGAATTTGAAGCTTGCTTTACATGCTTTTCAGTGTAACCATTTTGCAGGATGTGATGGTAGTGGATTTTTTTGCTTTCTTTTTATGTGTTTATTAAGATATTTCATATCTGAAATTGGAGGTTACCTTTTAGCTTATTTCTCTTATCTTATTTTTAGAACCATGTATGGAACCAAGTGATAATAAAATTCTAAACCTTTGTCAAATGTTCACATTGAGCCTCATAAAAAATAGCACATAAATGAAAATTATGATATCAATGATGAAAAGTTAGGTGAGATTAAATCGAAACTCTTCACGCATTAGAATGCATTCCATATTTGTTTAAAGATGAAATAACTAACGAAGTTTATGAGCATGATCCTTATAGATTTATTGAAGAACAAGGCCTTGTAATCTACTATTCACGAAGTTAACATTGAAATTATAGCCATGGAAAATAGAAATCAACAATATGATGGTTTATGGAAACTATTTTTTTATGGCTTGAAAAATCAACATGGTTCATGAGTTGGTCAATGTTGATTTCACCCACAAAACAAAGTTATTTTTTACCTATTAAGTTTTAGTTTGTATGTTTTAAAAATGTATCAGAATATGAGGCACTTACTCATGGCCTTAAGTGGACAAGAAAGAAAGGAATCAATAATTTTCAAGTTTATGGTGACAACGAGCTAGTTATGCATTAGGTAAGAGGCTCTAGTTCTTGCAAAAATCCATTAATGAGGACGTACAGACATAGAGTATGAGACATGTTTACATATTTCCTTGCTTTTAACATACAACTTGTTCCTAGAGATAGAAAAAAATATGTTGATAGACTTACATCCATTAGATCTCGGTTTGACATACTGCGAGATATTAGAAATGACAAATTTCAGCCTCATATCAAGGTTATAGTGAGGCCATCCATTTCGGATAACAACTCACATTGGAAATTTTTTTATGACGATGCTCACATAGTCAGATTTTTAGAGAAAGAGGATGATTTTTCTTCACAAAATCAAGGAAAACTTCAAATCAGTATGACGATCAGATTATGTAACTTAAAAAAACAAGATTCCAAAATGCCTTATAACTTTAGAAATCGTCTTTGGAGAGAATGCTGAGATGAAACAAGAGAGATTTTTCTTACCACAAGTACACTTAGCATGAAAGTGTTACCATTATTTTCGGCAAGAACCTCAATCTTGACAAGGTATGATTAAAATCTGAAAAGGATTCATTCATTGAGTTATGTAGAGAATATGTTTATGTATTTTCATGGCAATACAATGATTTAAAGGGGTTTTATCCCTTGTTAGCTTAACACACCATTGAATTAGAAGTTGATGCAAAATCGGTAAGACAAAAACAAAGGCCAATCAACCCAAAATTGGAACCATTGATGAGGAAAGATATTGAAAAATGGATTGATTCATCCATTATCTTTCCCATCAAGTATTCCACTTAGGTACCTAACCTTTTACCAATAATGAAAAATAATGATAAGATTAGATTATGTGTTGACTTTCATGACTTAAACAAGGCCTCACTCAAGGATCATTATCCTTTTCCATCCATGGAGCAAATACTTCAGTTGGTTTCTGGTTCATAAAGGTATTCTTTTCTTAATGGGTATAGTGGTTACAACTAAATACTTATCAAGGAAGAATACTAGTTCAAAACGACATTCACAACTATGTGGGGCACCAATGCATACAAAAATACCATTTAGTTTGTCCAATGCAGGTCCAACATTTCATAGAGCTATGGACATGGAATTCTAAGGTATTATTAAACAAAAAAATCTTGTTTACATTTCATTTATCACTTATCTCATCTCAAAGAAGTGTTTGAAATATGTAGAGAATTTGGAGTATCACTTAGCTCCAAAAAGTGTGTCTTTTATGTTCATGAGGGTAGGTTTTTGTTCATGTCATTTCAAAACACGGTATGAGTATTGATCTCGAAAAGGGTAAGTTCTATTATTGCATTGTCATTAACAAAACATAAGAAAACATTGCAAATCTTTCTTGGAAAAATAAATTTCATAAGAATATACATCACGGATTTTGATTCATTATCAAGGCCATTGACCAACATGTTGAAGAGAAATCAGAATTTCACATGGACAAAAGGAGTGAATAGTTTTGAAGCTATCAAACAAGCTATTGCTTCAGATCTTACACTCATAAATCCTAATTTCAAAAAATATATCATTTTGTATGTATATGTTAACGTTGATACCATCTCAAGAATATTAACACAACTGAATAAATAAGGTTTGGAGTAGCTAAAAGGAATGATAACTTAACGTACCAAGCCAAGAACGCAGATGCTAATCAAACACCACGATTAATAAGATGAAAGCAATTTGCCAGAATAACTTTACATAAACCTTTGCAAACAAATGAGCAACAATATCATATATTATTATGGAACTCAATGCAATACATTGAGAATGGGCCTTGCTTAAATATGAAAGGAATAACAATCTAAGAACCAGTCAAGGTCATAGATCAAGCCATAAATCAAGGAAATAACTAGTCATCAAAGAACTAGTCAAGACCATAGATTTAGGAGAGAACTAGACATCAAGGATCTAGTCAATACCATAGATCAAGGAAATAAATATACCTAACAACTAGATGATATCTCCTAATATCCAAATAAGATAAAATAAATATCCACACACATAAGTGGATGAGGATAAATACAATAAAGGTAAATAAACTACCTAGGTGAGCATGAGCTAAGGTAAATACCTACTCTAATAGTAGCCAATAGCATTCTTCACCAAATCTTGATGAGTATGAAACAAGGTATTCTTTTATTGAGAAGTATGTTCTTTCCATTGTTAGATCCGTCAAGAGGTTTAGACATTTTCTATCTAATAACAAAATTCACTTAATTGTTTCTCACAAAAGAATTAAAGAATTTTTGTTGAACAAGGACATATGTGACAAGAGAGCAAGTTGGATCATGAGATTCATGGAATATGAAATCAAAATAAAAATGAAAAAGCTAATTAGAGGAAAATGCTTGTGTGAACACTTGGCTCAAGAATTTTAAGAGAGAAAAGAAGTTAATAGTTATCCTATTGCTGCAAAATGATCCCGAAGGAGAAGAAAATCGAAGCCTTCAAGTTAGCTTTTAGACATTACAATGTATCTTCAAGTATGGTATGTATCCACCAAATTTAAACAACTCAAAAAGAATATATTTCATATTGTAATTAATTCCTTTCTTGTTGGTTGATTGTGTTTTATTCAAAAAGGACATAAATGGTGTGTTCTTGAGATGTCTTGAACCAAGTCAAATTGAAAGGATACTTGAACAGTTCCATGATGGAAAAGGTGGAAGGAATTATTTTGTAAAAACTACATCCCTAAAATCATGAAAGGTGGGTATTATTATCCAAGCATCTTCAAGGATTATCATGCTTAGGTAAGAAGGTGTCAAAAGTGTGCATTTTTCATAGGTAAAGAGACATTTATTGCCTTACCTCTAGAACCAATTTCAGTGGACCATCCCTTTGGTCGATGGGGTTTGGACTTCATAAGCCTTATAAATCCACCTTCCAACTTGAGGCATAGATGGATTCTCACCACAATTGATTATTTTACACGTTGGGATGAATCACTTGATTTGAAATAGGTGAATGAAATAAACATATTAGACTTTTATAACGGTATAATAACCAGGTTTGGTGTTCCTTCCACCATCATCTTAGATAATGCTAAATCTTTTGTTGGTGGAAATATTGTTGAATGGGCTATTAGAAATGGTATTTATCTCAATACTTCTTCCAATTATTATCCATAAGGCAATGGCCTTGCTGAATAAACAAACAAGAATCTTTTGAGGATAATTCTAATTCTGATGATGAGAATCAAAGAATTTGACATACAAAATTGAAGGAAATCCTATGAACTGATAGGATCACTCATAAGAGGTCCATTTCTAACTCACCATTCAATATTTTTATGGTCTTTAACCCAAGCTACCTATTTCTCTTGAGCTTCCAACCTTAGAATTGATGCACCAAGTAGATTTGATGGAAAACGAAAAAATGGAAGTAAGATACGCCTAACTCATGGAACTTGAAGAGCTTACAAATCAAGCAATGAAGTCCATGGAGTTAAATTAAGAACAGATAAAAAGGAATTTTGTTAATAAATCTATAGCAAGAATTTTCAATGAAGGTGATTTAGTGCTGAAATAGGATGAGGATAGAGAAAAATAAGATGCTTGCACAAATTTTGATTCCTTGTGGAGTGGGCCTTACATGATTATCATCTACAAGCCTCATAACGCTTTCTAGCTTACAAGAATGGATGGAGAAGAGCTTCCGATCCTATTCAGCGGGATCCATCTCAAGTATTGTTTCTAAAAAGATAATTTGACATTGTACATAGTTTCCATGTTTTCCTCTAAGTTTTTTTAAACACGTCTTTCTACATTTATTTTTCTAGTAGGTGGTTTCCATCTTAGTTGGCTAGCCTTGTAGGAGTTTATCTTTCCTCCAAGTGTAGTTTTACATAGGTTTTAGTTGTTGTTTAGTTTTTGTGGAGGATTTTTAGTCTTTATCAGTGCTTTTGGCCTTGGGCACACTTGGTCAAACTTGAATAAAGTTTTCAGATTTCCTTCATGGTTGGAAAAGATTACACTCGAGGGTTATTACAAATTATCGGAAATCAATTCAACAAAGTCACCGAATATGTTAACCATTTTTGTCATCATTGGAAAAGGGTACAAAATTTTCTAGTTACTTAGATTTTATGGATGAAGGGATAACATCTAGGCAATCAACAATTTGAAGGGTGGTTTTAGGATGTAATTCCACACATATGAGGCCATTCCAGGATGTCATCTTCACCAAGACCATGCATCAACCATGAAATACTATTGCAGGTCCTTGATGGAGAGAATACTAGCATCACACATTTTAAATTACATCTTTGGAACAACAAGTTAAGTTACAAATTTGAGGTGGCAAAGGAAAGTAAAATTGCATCATGTGTTAATTTTTATGTTCTTGGTGATCAAATAAAGGTACGAACAATTCATTTTAATTCCTTATGATTATATGAAGTTCTCTTATTGTATTGAGTTGCAGAGGTTCATTTAAGATTATGTAAATAAAAATAAATGCAAAGGAAACACCATACAACTCATTACATAAGGAAATTGCATATATTCGTAAGGAAAGTGTACAAATATCCCACACAAGCCATGGTATATGACTGAAAAGAAAGAATGCATATAAGTATGAAACTGAAACATGTTAGAGCTCGGTGTTCCTTGATTCCTTTGATTACTAGCTTTATATATATGTCCATTCTATCACTATGGAAATGAAAAGGAAATATTCCAAGTATAAATCAAAATGGACATGCTTTCAAAAAAAGGTTGCATAGTTCAACGAATGCAAGGTGAGTTTCAAAACAAAGTAAGGTATAACATGATAAAACCCCAACCAAGTCACACACAATAGCAAGGTGAATCGAGCTCGAAAACGCACTAAGCCGAGTGGGTAACATCACGAACCAGTTCAAACAAGTCAATCTTGCACACTTCAAATGTTGAGCTACAATAGGTTGTTAATGGGTTTACGTCTAGCTACAAGTGAAAGTGGCCTTGCTCTCCAATGGGTGTGTTGAGCCGAAAAAAAAACCACCAAGTCAATACAACTTGAACATGGAAAAGAAAGGAAAATCAAGAAACAATATAAGCCAAGTAGAAGGGCAGCCATAAAACTCGACCCATGAGCTAGATTGGAAAATTTTGAACCAAATTACATAGTAAAATAGAGAAGAAAAAGTGAATGCACCCATAATCGACCACATGGGTGAGTTCGAACCAAAGGAACAAACCAATGAAAGTTAGTAATACTCTAGTTTGTGAAACCACAAACTTAAATGCAAGTGGATCCGGGCATATGAACTAATTAAAAACCAAGCACAACCAAGTTAAAACAAGACACTCACCATGAATGAATTATATGAATCATGGAAGCAAGAAAGTTTGATCTAAAATAGCCCAGCTCCATAATGGAAATATCAACTCAAAAACAATAAACAACCGAGTAGGCAAACAGATCCATGTTGCAAAAAAAATCAGATCTAAACCACCTCAAATGGCGACCCTTAAGAAAGCACGATTCAACCACATAGAAAGTCAAATAAACAAATCAAAACCAGAGATCAAGTAATGAAACCATGGAAGCCAAAGGAAATACAAAACCTCTAATGTGAAAACCAAATCAGAAAATAGTGAAAATGGCCTCCCGGAAAAGGGAAATTTGAAAGAGTCTCTCCATAGCCGCCACAAACTTCCATAACTAAAAGTGCATAATGAAAAAAATTGTTAGGGTTTCAACCCTAATCCATACAAGTCCAACTTAGGTATTTTGAACATTTTTTAATTTGACCATAGGTTAAGCTGGTTTTTGAAACTCATGGCTACCTTGCCTTGCCCACATTGGCTAAGCCTTGTAATGATTTAGTTATTGCCTTTTTCATAAAGAGGGTCAAGTTAGAATTAACGATTTTTACAAAGTCAAGGATTATTACCTCTACATGTTAATCAAAGAAATCAAAACAAACCATTCAACTCATGCATTCTATGCCAAACAATAAAAAATCCAAATTACCTTAAACTCCCCAAAAGGTCTGTATTTTTACCTTATTTCTCGCAAAAGGAGATTTTGAAAAATAGTCAACCAAGTCAATAAATAACAAAAATAAACCAAGTGCTTATATTTTTAGCTTTTGCAAACAATATGCATGATGTAAGTGACTTATTATTATTATATTTTGCAAGAAGGGTTCAAACCATGTAGAGATAGTCTATTTTTTCATGCATTGGATTTGTTTCAAGCTGGTTATTTTCATCTAACTAGTCAAACTGAACTAGTGAGTGTTATTTTGGAGTAAGTGGAGTTAAATCCTTGGGGAATTTTGCTATATGTACTTGGATTTTGCAAGCTAAAGGAGATTATTCATTTTTTATGCTCGGGATTTGCATAGATTTGTATTAATTCACCTATTTGATGCAATAATTAATACACTCCACTTGCTGCTTTATGAAGTGTGTTACAATAGTTTATTGGTATGTTTCAATGAATTTATTCTTTCCTTTGCATGCATATGAACTGTTCCAACACCTCCTTTAAGTTTTTGTGAAGCTTTTACAGATCATACTAAGTGTAGATTTAGTTTCTCAATCAGCTTAGAAGTGGAGATTTGCCCTCGATTCTTGAGTGAAAGCTTGTGCATGCATTTTGTGAGTGTCAAATCTAATCAAACAACAATTGAAGTGAAACTTGCAGGTATTTAATGATTAATTATTGTGTCTTGTAAAACTTTATGTCTCCAAAACGTTTGTGTATCATCTAATTTACATGCTCTCCATAAGTTCATGTTTTTTATCTCCCTCAACCCCACCAAATAATTAGTTTAAGTGATCTATCCTAGGGAACCATCTTTCTCCTGGAGGTTATACTTAAGCAGAGTCACCCACAACTCAGAGGATTTCCCATTATATCAATCGAAGTGATGATTTTCTTACACATTATTCATCCAGGGTGCACTTCGAACCGATAATAGGGTCTATTAATGCTTCTTCATGGTTAAATAAAAAAATTTATGTTGGGCCCACCATTCTTAGTGCTCTATTCTAGTATATACTTCTTTTATCGCTTGCCTCTTTTGATATCTAACTAGTATCATCCTCTAACCATGCCAAAAACATCATGGTGGAGGTAGTTAGCTATTTTTGTGTGAGTGGTTCTTCATTCTCATTTATTAGTATCATCTTAACCCATAATGTGAGACTCTTCAAGAAGTGTTTCCTTGGGGAAGTGAGAAGTTATCCATGATATATTCATTACAAGATATAAAATTGATTTTCTATTTATCTCTTCATGAATGTATCCACGTTGTATGTGCACATAATATCTTGTCTTATCTATAATTCAATATTTTTAGGAATCCATTTGATCTCTAGGTTGTGCATCACACATCTTCTCTTCCTTCAACCATGTAGAAATTCACGTGAACATATGATTCATAATTTTTGAGAAAAATACTTCGTAAAAATAAATTGTATCAATAAGTAGCACTCAGGCATCCAAATCGATTCTAAAAATAATATCATGTATTTATAAAAATTTAAGGTGATCTATCTCTAAGAATTGATTTCGTCTAAGGTTTACCTCTAGAATATTGTTCAAATAGTAAAGTCATTGAGGTTATTGGGAATAAAAATAATGAAATCTCAATTTATCAAGTATCCTTTAATACATTAAATAACATATTTCCAATATGTGTTTTCTTATTGTCTTTATAGGAGATTCCCGAGGCACATAATAGGTTGTTTTGGACCATGATACTTAAACACTTGCACCATATCCTATGAGAACAAATGAATCATAACCACAAAAAAACCAAGTATAGTACACACAATTATATAAATATACTATAAGGAAACATAATAATAATGAGTTTTACTAAGATTAGATTCTATTAAATTATTTTAAAAATGATTACAAAATCTAATACAAGAGGGAGAAAATTGTATATCTTTTGTATATCTTTCTTGTTCATGTAGCAGGATGCTCTATATAAGCATGAACATAGTACATCAACGGGTACACTTAGGTAAACCTAACCACACACTCTACCTATAACATCAATAAACCCTAGCTAACATTTTGCATTTTCTAGGAGCAAGGTCCATGTGCCAAAAGGGTTCATGCATCCCTAATATGTCATTAATAACTAGTGTAACCAAGTCTAGAAATATTTATTGTGGGTGGTATATGGTGCCAACACATAACTATCATGAATGTATTTCCATCTTTACTATTTCTTATATTCTTATTTAAATTCATCTTTACTAAATTCACCAATTAAGTCAGTGACAATCTTAAAATTGTATATTTAGGTATTATGAGTTACATTTAGAATAAATTTGCATAATTTTTAATAGTGCATGAATGTTTATGTTGAATTTATAAAATTAGGGAATATATATTATGTTGAATTAATAAAGAGGAAATACATTTTTTTCAATTTTAGAAAGAATATAAATGTATGTTTATATTTCATCAGCCCTAATTGAACTAATGGGTTATTTTGAGTTGATAATATAGTAACTAATGTTATAAATACATTGTAATTATACTTCAGATTATATAGAAGGCATATACAATGTAACAATCATTCCAAGTAGAAGATACAATAAATCACAAGTGTATATGGGACAGAAATAATCACATAACTACTTGGATGAAAAATTGGATGTGTCAAGGTGGGATATGGAGTTCAAAAAAACCCTAGAAACTATGCAAAGCAAGTCTTGTGCCTCGATGCCTTCTTGGTCAATCTTTTGTAAAAATGGGGCAAGATCGTATAACATAATTTAACCGTATTGTACATTAAACATATAGAAAATGGGGTTCTGGGAACTTCAATGTCGTTATTTTCACCTTTTAAAATCTTCATTGTTGCATCAAACCCCGAGATTTGTAGTTGGACCTATAAAAAACACCATAGCTTCCGTACAACACACTCAAGAAAAATCATTTATATTTTCATGACTCTAAGTGATCTGATATTATGATTGATCGTATGTAAATGTAACTCGCTATTCAAACTGCTATTCAGAGTTCCTAGAGCTCTTTGTACAGCTTGGCATGAAATTTGCTTGCGGAATTTTTAATTACTCTTTGTTATTCAAAGTGAACAGTATCATTCTTGAAATTCTCTAATTGTTTTAAATTACAAAAAAATACAAATTATTGAGCCAAAATGACCTCGTCGATCGCCCCTTTGTGATTTCATTGAGAACTATACTACATTACGAGACTCCATGTAATTATCCTAGTGCTTTGTGCTAATGTACATGCTTGACTATCCCTTATCCTAGATTTTCCATTGTGTTTCCATACTAATAACAAGATAGACTACTTCATCCCAATCAAACCCTTGTGTGAAAATGAGGAAAACCAAATCTATGCCCTTATATGTTGTGTATGTTGTATACAAAAGTATTCCTTGCCTTTTCAACTCAATATGTGATAGATAGATGGGTGATTGCTAAATAATAAATGAAGCCTAGGTTAGAATTGTATACATATAAGTTATTAATTTGAAATTAGGATCTTAGTGGTTAGAAAGGATTACCCAAATGAAATAAATTGAAAGGTAAAAGAGTGAAAAATGGGCCCATATGAATAAAAAATTGAAATTCAAGGGGTTCAAGACCTTACACTACGGTCAAGACCCTATATATGGTCATGGCATTGTTGTATAGTCTTGGCCCAAGCTTAAATAACAAATAGAGGCAAAAATATGGTGTCAAATATCTTTGTTTAAAGACTCACAATCCAATAAAATAAGAGAGCTATCAATAGTTTGATTTCAATTCAGTTAAAAAGAGCAAATCAATGAAGGATTGATGTCACTAAGATCTTGTTTCATTATTCAAAACTTGCGTATACATAATTTTAACAAAAGCATAGTGTAATAGTGATTTTGTACAATTTTTTAGTGTCTACATTTTCCCCCTTTATTCTAGTGAATGAAATTTACTAGTGCAAAGGAATAGAGTATCATACCTATGAGAGTGCTAAAGAAAGAAACATATAAGCAAGTTGAGAAAAGATAACCAATCATGGTAAACAATGTGGGTAATTGGATGACCCATGTGGAGATAAGGGAGAAGTATGTTGTAGGTGGAAAAAGTGGATATCATAGTTATGGAGAGAAGTGTTCAGTAAAGATGGAGATTCAAAATTTGTGAGTTTGTATAATTAGGGTTGATCAAATCCCAACAGAGTGCTTGGTTTTATAATAATATGGGAATTGAGTGTTCCTAAAAATAAGGGAAGAATGTCACATGGCATTTTAGTTTGCTCCTAATAAAATTTCCCAATAATGATACCACAACATTGTAGACAAAACTAGGTCTCAAAAATTTTCAGAAACCCTTATAAGGTGAAAGGGAAATGACATCTCATTTACCCCACCATGCATTATACGAGTGTACTAATATAATATGTAGTGTCAGTTTCTTTTGTATTTGAATCTTTACAATTTTCCCCTTGTATTCACAATAAATGTAAGGATCTCTAGTGTTTACCTTGTTTTGGATAATCACGAGTGACCACTTGGGTGTTTGAGATTGCATTATATTGGATGAGAGAAGTTGGCCTTGCATAACCAACTTTCTATATTTGCATATGAGTTCATGTAGAGGAGGATAGCCTTGCATAACTATTTAATTGTTCTTGCTTAGTGATTTGAGATAAGGGGGAAAGAAGGTGAATTTACATAGTCATCCCTATATATTTTCCCCCCTTTTAATGAAAGGAAGAGTGTAAGACACGATTACTTGAGATGAAAGTAAAGATTCATGAGAAAGTCGCATAAATAGTGGTGCAACACAAGATGAATTAAATGTATGTAGTGGTAGTTGTTATATTGAGTGAGATATCAATGATAAGTAGTGGATGGAAAATGTACCAATAGAGAGGAGGATATATGCATTGATAAGAATTGAGTGAAAAATGGTCGTAGTCCCATAAATGACATGAAAAAAGAGAAGTAATGGGCCCTAAGATATGGGTCATACCACCACAAATGTATTAGTAAATGAGTACCATAGGCCATATGTAAATGGATGACAAGACACCATTGGTTTCTAGAATATTAAAAGTGAAATACAACTTTCATTTGTAATTGTGAAGAAGTGCAAACAAAAATCTGAAAGTGTGATAATTTCATGATTGAGGGAGGTGATTTCTGCATGTAGTAGAGACCATACAAACCTAGATGGCAGAGGATATAGTGAGTGTCATTAATTCTATATTTTTTTGAGTTTGGCATGTTTTTTAAAAAAGGAAAATTTGAGTTTTGGTATTTTTTGTGTAGAAAATTCAAAAACAACCCAATTTTGTCTAGTTTTTCACTTGGGGCTAAGACCATACAAATTTGTATAGTTTTGATATATATTGTATAGTTTTGACCCAAAGAAATAGTTTTATAATTTTTGGATTTAGAAGGTATGTTTCCGAATTTGATACGTATGTGATGGATTTTTACTATTTAGAGATATAGATATGTTGATGGTGCGTGTTTTTGTTTACAACGAGATGTGCATCCACAAGAATTTTGTAGTGAGAGGCACAAGCATATTTTATTTCCATTGGTTTTATATGATACATAGTGGGATTTTTTTTTGGGTAGATTCAAAATACGAAGATTGGAGAGCTTCCCCTGAACATGCATATGATCACCACACATTGTGAGCTATGGAATGTTGATACATGCACATTTTGGCTTCCCATAGTGGAGATGAAAATGACTCTGGAGGACGTATACTAGATATTGAAATTTCCTATTATTAGAGAGAGAGTATATGTATTGCCACAAGATACACCATTTCATATGCAACAGGCACATAGGTATTTATTGGGATGGGGTGGTGCAATAAATTCATCTGTAAGGCTCAGTGTAATTGTGACAATTCCTATTCTATGGTTGTAGAATTATATTATCATGTATTGTTAGCATATTTTCTATTGGTGGATGGTGGTGATGTCTTGATATCATACAAGATGTGGTAGATATGTTATTCTATTAAGTATTAGGGGACCCAATATGCATGGGGTCGAAGCATGCTAGTGTAATTATATAAGGATTTGTGTATTTTTACTTCAAAGAGAGTCATGGTGTAGGCATGTTAGTTAATACATTGTTACATGTATGGGTATATGATAAAATTTCTTGTATGTGACTGATTGATCTATTATAGATAGATTGGGTCTACTTAGAGACTATGATAGAGATATGGGTCATGCCCAACTGGTGGGGATTTGGTAAAATGACTTACAAATCTATTTTTGATATGATGGCAGGTGTAGTTATCATATGGAGACCCTACATATAGTATAGGGGATGGCCACGAGGATGATGTACAACTATGCAAGATACACAAGACCATGTGGTTAGAGGACCATTTTTCCCAAGGGGAACTTTTTAATTTGAGAGGTTGACTTGGAAGTTTGTTATTATACAAGAGGTTCCCCAAAAATCTATTCATGGAGGTGGTCAACACATGCAACACGTAGATAGGGGGCATACTAGGCCAACTCTAGTGGAGATAGTCCCTCCACTTGTAGGTGATATAGATCATGGGGTAATAATGGGTGATAAAGATGATGCAAGGTGCACACCAATCTATACTGACATGGTGGGCTAAGAACTATTGGGTTCTATTATTCCCTATAGTGGTTGATGGACTATATGGGGTGTAACATTTGGAATTTTAGTATTGCACATGGTCCGCAACCCACAAGTGGAGTATGTGTGGGAGAGGTTCTTAGGGATGATTTTAGTTCTGTAGTAACACATGGTAAGTATTATTTAAGTAATTTTTTTAAAGAAATTATTTCAATTAAATGATTAGTGCTAATGTATATGTTTTCAAAATTACATGCGATACATATTGGACTACCATTGTTGATACATCAATGCACACATTTATTTGAAGTATTCTAATGAGATATAGTGACTGATGGTCTACTTGATTAGGTTGATGATATTAAATTCAAGCATGCCTATATGTTTGATCTAATTATGGTTGTGTAGGCCACATATGCATTGTTGTAAAATCAACGAGATGAGAGCCATGTGGAACTTGATAAACAGGCCAAGTCCCATCCTAGTAGTGAGGTGACACGGGATCTAATCATGATATTAGTTGATTCTCATGCCTAGTACACCTAGGTGTTAGCGATTGACACACCTTATCGAGTGTGCTCACGATCTAGATATTGTGGAGTTGTAGGAGAGGCATCAATATCTTGATCCCTGTATTTGTGGAGAGAGTAGTGATGATGAGTAGTAGTGTATTCATGAAGGGATATACTCTCTGTATAATTGAGTTTCATTTATCTATGAAATGTTGATACACACACACACACATATACATGCATACATACATACATACATATATGGATATTGATTTCAGATTGTGTATAACTTGTGTTGTCATGATTGTGGAATATAGAATTTTGTAATATATCTAGATGAATGTAGATGAGATTTATTTAGACATTTTATGTATGTATATTTGACGTGATGTGATGTGTGAATCGGGTGGGTTTTGAATGATGTATGTTATGTAGAAAGATATGATGATTAGGAAAATATATGTGATGTACTATAGAATATAGACGTGATTATGATGGAAGTGAATTAAATGTATGTGTCTAAGTGTTTGAATGTGTATTATTAGTGATATTCATATAACCATGAGAGGACACATTTCATGGGCTATGCCTAACCCTTATATAAGTTCTTGTGAGCATATACGATGAGGAAACTTATTCTAAAGAAAGAAGGATGATCTTGAAATATTCCCATAAGAAACTTAGGTTGAAAGGGAGTTAACATGAGAAGTGTGGGATAGGAAAGTAACTATTAAAGCATCAATGTACTACGTGATCTTAATGTTGAGTAGTCACATAAGGTACTTATAATTCACTATGAAATGTAAACGTGAATATTTATCTTAACGATACACACAATGGATATATCCAAAGGATTTTTGTAAGTTACATGTGTAACTTTTAATACAATCCCTTGGTCCTTGTTTATTTATTTGTAGATGGGATTAGATTTCCCTTGTGTAGGAAGAAATTCAGTGTGAGAAACATTGCTAGATGCAACAATAGAAGAATGCTCATCAAATGTAACATTTTTTGAATGCTTATTCCATGGAGGAGGTGAATTAGATTTTTTGAATTTCGTGTCTCAAAATATATAATGCCTTTGTCTTCCAATAACTTAATTTTATGATCCAATCCATAAAAATCGTTATCATGGTGTCCATTCATATAATGAAAATTATAAAATAAATGGTCATTTTCTTTATCAAACCAATGAAAAGGGTGATGATCATTGAGTGGTGACTGAATCATCCTCTTGTCTATTAGTGTTGACAATATTTCATGAGGCCAATCAATAGCTTTTTCAAAATAGTCAAGTGTCCTTTTTGAAGGTGGTGATAACTTAAAGTTGTGTTTAGGAATAAGATGGTAAAAAGTATTGCCATGATGTAATAGTGTTATTGTATGATCATTGGGTATAGGATCTAGTTGTTTTCATAATCATGTGTCATTATATGAAAGAAATATATTATCTTTGGTGTTATTGTAGTTTCCACATATCTTTCTCTAAATCAAGAACATGTAAGAAAATATCATTAAATGAGTCACATGTATCATAAAGTACTTGCTACTTGAGGAATCATGAGAAATTCCTACATAATATAAATTACATTTTTAAATAACTTGGTTAATATAAAATTAAGTTCATATTTTCTTTTAAGTGTAGGATATAATCAGCCATGGGATTGGTTTCACCTTCATGTAAGGAGGATATGTGCTCATATGTAACCCTAGGGCCTCTATTGCAACTAATGTTTTCTAGAAAATCATCTTCAAGGTTGAAAAAATGAAACTAATGAACCTTAATTATGCTAAAATGTAATCTTTATAGCCTAATATAATGTTATAAGAGTAGTAAAGAAATGAGTAATAAAATAACCGAAATACACCCAAGCAAAAAAGTAATAAAAATATGAAACCCTAATGTACAAAGAGGGTTAAGAGAGCTTTAGTGGATTTGTCAAGGATGCGGGACTATGCCATAGTGGAGACCGCTGAACAAGAGGAAACCTTTGCACAAGGACTGAGAAAATGCATATCGAGCTATATGGCTGGAATGTGGCACCACGAAAAGGGATTAGGGTGTCCGAGGAACCCCGGTCTCTAGTCCTGGGCATCCTAGTTTGCGAAAAACTCTACAAACCTCCTCCAAGGTGTCGTTAGATATTCACCTATGTTCGCCTTTAGTCACGTGTATGTCATTGTATGATCGCCAATGTCGTTGTAGACCTACAATAAAGGAATCACCTACAAAACCCAAACAAAGAATCAAAACCCTAAAAAATAAAGATGTATATGAAGGGGTCATACTTTCCTCAGCCACCATAATAGTGGAATTATCATTGAGTGTTGCACTACATCTCAGAACCAATGTAGTTTTGTGTGTGTGTGGAATTGTGCCCTAGGTGCTCTTGCATGTGTCACACTTTATGAGTAATGAGAAATAACTAGATGTAGAATGCAAATAGTGTGTACATGGAATAGAATAAACTCCCCTCCTATGAAATGTGATATAGAAAACCAGCATTGTCCCTTGTGATGGAGCTAGATGGATGTAAATGGAGCTATAGATGCCTTTGATGGATGTAACCTTAGGTGGTGATAGTAATTTCTTAGTGCTTGGTCCCTCATTATGGTTTCATAACTTTATATTTATATAGTTCTCTTGTTTGAATTTCATAATTAACCCGAATAGGCCGACTTACAAAAATATAAGAATCTCAAATGGCTATAAAATGCCCCAAAAGTGAGAGGAAAGTGCAAAGAGGATCAAAGTGCCCAGAGGGGACTAGGGCACTGGGGCGCCCAGTCAAAAATAGGGAAAATATAGTATAAAAGTACAGTGCAAGATGGCGAAAGACATGGCTTGATTAGTACTCTTTTCCACTTAAGAACCATATGAATAGTAGTATGAAACTAGGACTAAATAATTACCCAAAGTGTGTGATTTTGTGTCTACATTTCCCCCACTTTATGTTGTTAAGAAAAAGCTCGGTAACAAAGTAGATAAATATGCATACTTGATATCGACATAGATTGATGTAGAAAACATGTCGAGGGACTAGAAAAAGCATGGAGTAATAAAAATATGGAGCGTGGAGACTAAAGATGCAAAAAGTGTAAAAGTGATGAGAGTGAACCTAGGGTGGAAGTGGGTGTGTAGATGTCGATGTGTGTGATGCCGAGTGATGTTGTTATTGATGTTGACTATTTTATTCCCATACAGATGGACTTATAAAAGAGAATATGATCAAGTAGTCAAATATGCATGTATATGTGTAAAAATATGTGTAAAGATGCATGTATATATGTAAAAATCATGTAATGAAAGTACAAAAATGAAAAAAGAACATGTGCACCTGATCCGTGATGAGAAAAAGGGTGTAGAAAGGATAATGGCAATGTCGTGCAAATTTTTTAAGTGATCTCATGCCCTTTGGATGAAGAAATGTAGGGAGGAAAGTCTGATTTATCCTCCAACCTGTAACCGCTTCCCAAAACTGAAGAGATCTCTATATTGTCTAGTTTTTTGGGTTATCCAACGACACTGGCCGAAGTAGTGTAGAGAGGAAGGTATGGTTTATCCTCTAACCTGTAACTTCTCCCAGAATGTTAAGGACAATCTACCTTGTAAAATTCGTTGTGTATGGAGTTCGTAGACTAGTCTGAACCCACTCATTGTTTAACCCACTGTGTCATGGAAGACACTTGAAAACTGAATTGTATTGATACTATGTTGTGTATTGTGTAAACCTAAATGATTCCCCCTGTGTGGGGAACATACGACATCGTCGTAGGAGAATGTGTCCCCAAAGAGAAAACCAAACACTAAAATAGAAACTTTTGCCTACATGGGGATGTGCTTGGTACAAACCAAGGCACATGCAAACAAGTGGCTTGGAGACAAGTGTTAGTATGAAAAATCATGCATGTAGAGAACAAGTATAAGATACAAAGATAATTTGTAAGCTAGGATGCAAGTAAACACGTAAGAAGCCAACATAGATCGTAAAAGTGGGTTACAAACATGGGACAAAAATCACGATGTCACATGAAACTCAAGGCCATAAACAAACAAAAAATGTGCACAAAAAACAAATGGCAAGGCCTGCATACCATAAAAAAAAGAGACAAGAAAGTAAAAAAAGACATATAGCCATGGTAGCAAGTAATAATGAAAAAAAAGGTATCACTTGAAGCACCTAGTTAGCATGTTAGAAATATAACATGTAAAAAATCATGTGTAACTAATGATGTATAGTGTTAAGTACCTGTTGGCAAGAAAATTTGTCATGTGGAAAAATTGGTGGGTTTCAAGCCAATGCTATGGGAATCTAAGTCCCTCTACTTGAACGGTGCAACTTCTGTATGTGCATGCATAAAAGGTGGATTTCAATGGTGGCCTTTCGACCAGAGATCCAACAGGGGCACTCCACTGACCCTGTGGCAAAGCTAGCAATGTCTCACTAGAGAAGAAACTTTGTCTTGGAAAGGGGAAGGGGAGTGGAAATGGAGGTAGGAGAAAACTAATGTTGTGAGTAGAATATCAGATGCCCACACACATTAATTAGAAATTTCATTTACATGCATTTATAGTTAGAAGAAAAAAAATCCGCAGGAGAAGCTACAAGACCGAATAAAATTCATTGGTCACAAGGTACCAATCAATCCCTCAATCAAAAAGGTGAAAATTCCTTCTTTTATTATTGAAGCTAAAGCAAAATTTGTACAGAGCTTTGAGAATAGAGGAAATTCTAAGGAGAAGGGAAAATCAAAGAAGTATAGTGTCTTTTGTCTTTTCAGTACAAAGCACTCTAGTCCTTTTTGAAATCAATCACCCCTACGGAATGGCTCGAGGAGCCATTATATCCTATGCCAAACGGTTACAACTTTACAAATCATTTATGCCTCTTCAAAATCCTCCATTGTGAAGAAAACGCTCGTGGCGGGTTAAAACCAGATCTTGCAATGTGAACGTTACATTTGATTTTCCAGTTTGAATACAGACTGTTTGATTTTCTCTCATAACTTTGAAATCAGGCCTTCCACATGGTAGGAAGAGATTGGAGCGGGTACGGGGGAAATCCCTATGTGTTTTGCAATTTTTTAGAGATTTGGCAATTTGGAACAAATTGGCCCGCACCCCCGCTTTGACTTTTCAACTTAGGCACGTCACACATTTTCATTGGAAATGGGGTCGCAGCCCCTTTCTCAACATTTTAACCTTTTTGGTAAAAGTCTCAAAACGCAAAGTTCTCCGTCATTCCGCTTTCCCACTTTGACTTTTCAACGGCGAGTCCGAGACCTTGATGGAGCCGCAGAGTATTCTAGAACTTTGACTTCACTTTTGGGAATTTGGTTAAATTTCCAAAAGTGCCTGATGGCCCACTCATCTGCTTTGAATTTTCAACTTAGGCACATGGCACATTTTCATTGGAAATGGGGTCGCGGCCCCTTTCTCAACATTTTAACCTCTTTTGGAAAACGGCTCAAAAACTCAAAGTTCTCCATTGTTCCGCTTTCCCGCTTTGACTTTTAAACGGTGGGCCCGAGACCTTGGTGGAGCCGCGAAGCATTCTAGAACTTTTACTTCACTTTTGGGAATTTGGTTGAATTTCAAAAGTTCCCAATGGCCCGCTCGTCCACTTTGAATTTTC
>CM031243.1:611654295-611939662 GCA_018340775.1 Taxus wallichiana var. yunnanensis
ACATTGATATGAAAAACATGGCATATAGTGAAGAATATTGTTTTCCGTGATCTCTTGAATATTACAGTTGTCAAAACCCTATTTTGGCAAAACAACTTAAACTTGATTTGATCATTGCTTGAAACCCACATAAAGGAAACCTTTCAAACTTTACCAATGATCACTACCACAAAAACCTTTGTTTTGAGATATCACTCACGTGCTAAGGTGAAAATATTTGTGTTATGAATAAAACCATTTTTGGCTTCCAAAACCACTCAAAAACTCTCTTTGCTCTAAAAATTATGTTTGTATTTCCTTCAAAACCCTACAAGAGATATTCCTCAAATTTGGAGCATTGATTCCCTTAACCATAGCTGTCCAAAAATCAAAATCCAAGTGATTCAAATTGTTATTTTACCTAGAATGAAGAACTACTTTTTTTCCCATACTCCATTAAAACCCATTTTCCAAGCTTACCTCTCATTTAAAAACTATTTTCTCATTTATCTTTGTTTCCAATCATGGATTGTCACCAAATTTAGAGCATCTCTTCATCTAAAAATACATTTACGAAAAATCAAGTCCCATCCATTTGGATTTGTTTTCCCCAGAAATGGACTAAACAAGAATTAATTTAGTAAAACTATTGAAAAGTATTAAAAATATTGAATTCCAATAAATTGAATTGGAATCCTATTCTTCTTTTTCCTATTAATGTTACCATCATTCTCAAATCCGTGATACCAAAAATTACAAAGTGAAATTACATTACTCCGTATATGATTCAATCTCATTCATGGTTTTTAATACCCATATATTGAAGATAGCAATGTTGAACATGTGGATTTTGAAACCATTGAAGCTACCTAGATAAGAAGGAAAAATCCTTTACTAACATGAGTCAAAGTGTATAGGATATTTGTTGAGCATAAAAATCTATTTGAATCAATCGAAGGATTTTGTGATGGGAATCATGGCCTTAGTGTATTCTCAATCTCCTCATCATTCTCTATTCAAGAGATGTGATAGGGAATGATTATATTCATCAAGAATATATTGATCTTTCATCCATTTCTTGATTCCATATTTCAAAAGGAAATGTTTCCATTCGGAGGATTAATATATTTCTGCTGGGAATAAAAATAATCTCTTATACCATTAAATCCAAGAGAGATCAATGTTACCAAGTCCAAGGCATGTATGGTGTGAGTGTCTGCTTTATGATGATTTCAATATTTTTTTCTCAGAGTATGGAAGAAAAGATATCATGTTCATGACAAAGAATTTTATTTATATATCATACCATTTCTCACATAGATGAATAGTTAAAACACGATCTTACAAGAATGACCAAAGATGATTAGTCAATATAAGGTGTGGAGCATCATTTCTAGGTCCAAGAAAAGACATACTCTAATCATATAAGCAATCAAGGAATATTATATCAAATTACATCATTCATCTCTAAAATGAATAAAGAACATAACTTCATCCTGTAGCATCATCTTTTGATCATACCTCTCTCTTATTTTCTCTCTCTAACATTTTATCCCTCCATTGTGATTTTTTTAAAAAGTGGCTTAAGTCATTTATAGTTTCTATTTATTTTTTGAGATTTCACTTTAATTTGAAAGGTCACATGGGAATGCGAAGGGTCATTTTCTTTGGACATAAATTGTAAGGGTCTCTCCATTCCAAGGGATCAGTTTTTTCCCTTTCTAGCAAGTTGTATACTTCTATTTCCACCTAAGTAATTTTCCTCCATTCTCATCTTTTCACTTAGCTGAGCACATGTTGGAATTTGTAAGAATTTCAAGGACTTTGTACCTTATTTTTGGAAATAATATGTCTTGATGAGGCTTTGTATTTATCTTACATTATTTGTTTCACTATCTTGTTTTGATGTTGTGTTGTTCTTTTTTGCTTCCTCTAATTGAAACTAGAATCACCTTTGAATTATAGTTGATGAAATTTGTCTTCATCTCATCAATATAATTCCCCTTCTCATTTATCTCTCCTCACCTATCTACAAGTTTCCCTCTCTCTCAAATATTATTGTAGTCACAAAAAGGGTGTTTCTGCACATTCATCATCTTCTAACCACCTCAAATATTAGTTTGGTGTACATAGTTTTCTATTTTTCAATAAATGGGATCCTCCCCATTCCTAAGAGGAGGTACTTTGTCCCATGATTGTTGAAAAAATTGCACATTTTTTCCCCTACAAAATATTTCACCAACACACATCTACATCTACTTATCCAAGAAACAAGACTAGTTCTGGATTTCTATTAATGTCATATCTCAACATACAAATTTTAGTTATAATTTGTTCCCATGGGGAAATTCACATGGTTTCCTTCAATCCCAAGTGATCCATCAAATTTTTCTAGAGTATAACCTTGTATCTCTCCATCTTTCTATTGAGATTGATACAAGAAAGCATCATAGTAACTCTTTTAACTCATATGCCTATTGTGATTTTCAAATATATCACATTTACTACTAAAAAAATTTCATGCTTCTTTGTATTATGCATGATCTTATTCATAATAATTTTAGTCATTAACAATTTTATCTTATTCCCATTTATTAGGTTACAATTTATTTTTATACCATTGCTTTCATTGAAAATGACATATTTGGTTTTACTCTTATTATCAATGGATTGCATGATATTATTACTAATGTACTTATTTCACATAATGCCATTTTAAGGCCCAAGACTCCCCCACCTATACATTCTCTTCCTCACCCTCCCGACATTTTGTACCATAAGATATCTATTTCTTTTCTCTTATTTTTATACAAACATTAGAAAATAGAAAATCACTCAAATAATTCAAATAAGAAATACAAAATCATATATTTTCATAATACAAAATCAGGATCTACATATGATTTTATTTGATACCTTTTCACTTTAGAGATATATTTTTGTCATATGTTTTAATGGATAGAATATTTCCTACACATGTTTTACATGTGTGCATTCAAAAGGTATCTTTAACTTTATGTAGGATAAATATAGAATTTTACATAATGATAGATGTTATCCTAAGTCTTTCCTAGTGGCCTTGCTAATCTAGAGTCACCTCCTACATAATTCATGTGCTTTTGTTTCAATACGATTAATATCAAATATGCATTATGTTTGGTTTCTTATATTATGTTATATGCTTAGTTTTCAAAGTAACACATGTGCCTTTTTAGCTCTATATTTTCTTGATCCATGTTACTAAGGGCCAGTCTTATATTGTATTCATTTATATGATTACTTATTTTCTTACTTTCATGTATGAATCCTATAGCATTTTATATGCATGTCTTTGTGTCACTTTTTGTCCCTTGCTTTGTATCCTTTGTATCCTGTTGCATATGCTTGTTGTGTGTGACACTTTTGAGAGTCCCTTTCTTGCAATCTATTGGGCCTTATTTGTGACTAATATATGTGGCATTACTTTTTGCTTGTTTGTTTGATTGGCTTCTACACTTTTTATTTATTTTTTATTGTTTATCTTTTGCCATGTTTCTACCATGCACACTCTTGAAATAACATGATATCAATGGTTCCCACATAAATCATCCCTCATTGTGATCCAATGTTAACTACCATATACATTTGACATGGATACACATAATTTCTTGTGAGCCAAGAATTATCTTATCACATCTCACTTACCTCAAAAGATGTGGGAATCAATGGGGTTACTATATGAATATCCATGTACACCAAACAAAAATAAATTCATAATTCATGAACAAATTGGGATAGAGTACAAATACCTAGAAAAATAATTAGATACAAAACAAGAATATATTACACAAAGCAAAAAAACCATCTACCAAGTTACACTCCCAAACATTGCAGTCCATAATGGATGTTTTCATATTGGGGAATATTTTCAATAATTTACATATTTCTTAGCTTATCTTAGATAATTACAGGTTTATAATTTACGTTCAAAAATATTAGAAAATTCAAACAAGGATTTATTAAAATTTGGTATAGAATGTAGGGGTTTGAGTACTTCATTCCTTTTTTATATTGCATAACTTGGCAAAAATTTCACTCCATGGTAATGGGGCGTGAGAATTTTTATCCTTTGTATATATTCATCATTACATATTTTATACTCACATTTACATCATACATTAGGGTCTTTAGACAATTCATTCCCTTTTTACTTTGTCTTATTTTCAATTGGACCTAGATCAGTTTGTAGATGTGTTTTCTAAAATTTTGGGATGAATAGAAATCCTTGTGACACCTTCTTCAAACTCATTCGGGAGAATTTTAATTAAGGTGACTCAAAATTCATATAACACCCATCCTTATTTTAGAAGGTTTTTAGGATGACTAGAAAGTTATGTGACATATCTCCTTTTGGTTTTGTGTCAAATGACACCCATTTTTCTATGGCTTTGGCATATTCTTCAAAAAAATGGAGATTAATCACTCCCAATCCTTTATAAAATAAATTTCAATCCATATCTTCATGTTTTGACAAATTTGGGTGCTTCCCCATCGGAAAATAAAACAAGTGTACTCCTTTCATACTTTTGTTTCCTTTTAATTTATTATTTACAAATTCAAATTTCACTAACTATAAATATATTTTCAAAGTTGATTTGAAGTTAAATTTTATTATGGATGTTGACTACACTCTAAATGTTAGCTTCATCACACTTACATGCAAGACGTATCAACAACCTTGAGTAAAAACACAAGTCTATTTACATATTGAGGTATATTTTCCTTTAAGCATGTAATTTTCATTTCATACTTAAAGGGGGAGAAAATGTAGACACCTAAATTTAGAAATTTTTCATCTTTTATGATAATATCATCTTTTGAATGAAGACATGACTTGAATACAAATTTAAATCTTATGTGACCTATCCTTATCTCTCTTACATGACTTCCTTCTCTATTTAAACTACTCCATCACTAAAAAAATAAGTATATTAATTATCAAAAGTGTTTTCCTCCTAGGCATGATTCCCAAAATTTGTAGAATCCCAACACATTCATGTATATGACCATCCATCTAGGACCAAACCATCCAAAGTTTTAGTCCAAAGTTGATAGTTTCATTCCAAGCCACCCATTAGTTAATTTTTCAATTTGATATCTTTTATGGGTCAATTCATATCCTATAGCTTGTCCTTAATGCAAAACTTTACCTATGAATACCTATATAAACAATTTTAACTCACCTATTTACCTAACTTATAAATCACTCAACACTTTAAAGAGCATACATGTAAATCAATTTAAAAAGCATTCCAAGTTCTCCTAAATCTCTTGAAGGAAATATCATACTCTAGAACGACCCATACATAGGTTTAAATAACACTCTAATAGGTTCAAGTGTACTTATTCTAAAACTAGTAACCTTACAATCCAATTCATTCCAAGCATCACTATCCATTTTTCTCATTGTCAAGTGATCAAGTTTCCAAACTAGTTGCATCCATATAGATATCACATGCTAGGTAGATAACTATGTGTGATTTGAGGCCTCTTTAGAGTATTAACAATGGAGGTATCATATGGATTACACTTCAACCCACCGACTAAAATTTTGTATGGTATCCTACTCATGGATAGGCTTTTAAGCTATTTTTATTCATATAGATGGTTTTTAAAATGTTCAAGACATAGGGTTTTCGAGTGATGGTCATCATAGTGTATTGCATGATCGTATAAAATTATAAATTTTTAATTTATCACCGTATTTAAACTGTTCGGAAGGAAAATTTAATAGATTTTGGATTCACTCTTATTATATGAAATAAATCACCAAAACTCATAAATGATAGGGTTTAACGATACCTACAAGGATTATGACGAAAGAAGGTGGATCCAATGGGAGCTAGGGATTATTTCTTCCAGAGAATGAGGAAACCTACACATAAATAGATATCTTGATAAGAGAGGTATTAGATGATAATATGAAGAGTTTCTTATCAAAGACCAATCCCATAAACTAAAGGGATTCCTATGATGGGTGTCAACTCATTTCAGATAATTAAGTTGAAAATCATGAAAAGTTTACAAATGATCTAGAATAATAATTTTAGGATGTGATGTATGGATGGAAGGACTCAATCAATGTCCTCGATGATAGGATGGGATGGCCAAAAATGTATTCCCATTAATGGTTTTCCTTATCACTTTTTTTAAGGATAACTTCCAATTACATAGTGATCTCTTCTAGATTGGGTGTGAAAGAGATGGCACAAAGACTTAATTCATAGTCGATATCTAACTTCTCCCACATGAATGGTTGTCACACAATCGGTAATTCAAATATGGTGTCTAGTTCATACCCTTCACCTAGAATGGTCATCTATAGATAGAGGACACTTGAAACACAAATATTAGTAGAAAACATATTATAAAATGGATTGAAAACATGTAATATGTGACTAAAGGGATTAGAAATAGGAATCTCTAGCGATGCATTAATAGATAGTCGTTGGTATGATTCAAGGAATTGCTAGTTATTGTTGTATAATTAGATAATTTGAATAAAATTTAAATTTGTACTTTGAATTTTTCATTGGATGATTTAATTGTTCTTAAAATGATACGTAGGTCAAAAGGGGATGTAAAGATGAAACAATACCTTGCCTATAATGTGAAATGTAGATGATGAATGTTGTAGAGAGATCTTACGATGGTGTGGGCTCTCCAGGGTTTGTCTTGGATCTAAAGAGGCTAAGATGTCTTGAATGGCATCATCTCAGTCTCTAGAATGTCAGAGTTTCGATACATTGTCCAGGATCCCCATTCAAGGAAGTTGGTGGGTTTATATAGAATCATTGGTGATTTTGGGAGTCATTGTCGATCCATAAAAGTGGGTGAAAACACTTGGAAGTGGTTGAAACCACCTCCAAAAGGAATGAGTTCAGTTTGGGGTTGAAAATAACTCAAGTACGGATGAGTAAGAGTGTTTTGGGAGGTTGAGAGGTTATGAGGGTTTGTCCTTACTAGGCTAAAATGGGTTTATGATGTTTAGAGGTTTAAGAGGGGTAAGTGAGTATTTACAAGAGTAAATAGATATTACAGAGTAGAATATGATTTAGGGAATGATGGGACTTAGATATAGTGATTAAAATATGGATATGAGATGTGTGGGTAGGTCACCTAAGGGTGTCGAAAACTAATGTCTACATTTTCCCCTTTTTTCGAGTATTTTGTAGGCACAAGATGTGGCCAAAAACTAGTGTGAGGATGCCTTGGTTTTGTGGTGAGCATATATTCCCCCTCAAACCAATTACATCTTGGTGAATTGGTCATTGGGTTGAGAAGAGTTAGTGTAAGTGTGAAGTTTTGATGATTTGGTTAAGGATGTTCTATTTCCTGGCTAAAATCTGAAATGATCATAAAAAAGGATGTGTACCAAACATGGTAGAGACATTGATAATGAATGGTAGGGATATTTTACAACCTCATGGGGTGATGGAAATTTTGGATATCCTAGAGATGCTCATTTTAGAAATATGACTATGGGGACAGGATCCAAAGGGAAATTCTCATGTTGATGTGTAGATCTGTGGGACTATTAGATGGGTCAAAGTTGTGATCAAAAATAGGGTTTTGAAAATAGGTTTTGTACATCAATCAAGAGTGTTTGTACATGGGAGATGAAACAATGGTGATTTAGGAAATCATTGATTATCTAGGATTGCCAGTGATTCTAAGGGAGGGAGAAATTTGATATAAATGTCCCGTGAGGGGTCATTTTATATTATTGTGACTTTGAGAAAATTTCTGGATGGTTTTTAGTGATGGGAAACCGGAGGTAAGATACGTGTTGAGACCTACCCTTGCATATGTAAGTGAATTTTTTTGAATTTTAATTTTGAAATTTATTTATATATTTTAATTAATAATGAGGAAATAGTGAGAAAATCACATGTTATTTTATTGAAATCGTTAGTAATTCAATTATAAGGAGTCACCAAGTGATTCAATAGAATCATATGGTGATTCTAATGACTTTTAAATTAAGCCTTGTTTTAACATTTGTTGAATGATTTTGATGGGTTTTTAATAGTTTGTTTTTGTTTAATGGTTGCAGTGAGGATCGGTTGAACACGGGATCATATCCTGAGGTTATTAGAGAGTGTGTGCGAGCATTTGTTGGAAGATTCTTGGGGAATCTGGAGGAGGTTGGTCTATGGAGGGATGCGTCAGTATAGGAATATCCACATAGATATGGGACTATTGTTGGCATTATTTGAGCGATGGGATCACGTTACGGGAACTTTCTAGTTGCCGACATGTGAGATGACACTCACCCTAGAGGATAATCATAGGATCATGTGACTAATAGTTTAGGGGGAGTAGGTGTATGTGATAGATGAGGTGGGAAAGGGTGATTCCATGCATCATATTTATGGTGATGATGCCCTAGATGTGGTATATTCATCTTGGGGATTTTCATATGGTATTTTTTTAGTGATGATGAGGAGGTTCAAGCCCTTGTGACTATGATGATGATTGACATCAGTTATTTTTCCCTACCACACTCATTCGATGGTAGGTTCTCATGGATGTTCATTGGGGTGGTGGGTGATATGTTGAGTATAGGACAATGTTTTCTTGGGCTCTTACCTTACTAGCTCATGAATACATGGAGTTATGGGCCTAGAGGACTAGGAGGAGGTTTGAAGTTGATGTGGCCTATTTACTTTGAGTGTTGGGCTTACGAGAATATAACACTAGATTCTCTGAGAGGGTTACCATGGGCCAATGGATTGACCTACACTATAGTGTTGGTTTTATAAGGTAGAGATCATATTTTGGGCTACTATTGGGCTGGTGAGAGGAGAGGATCATTATAGGCGGCTCTTGACAGAAGTTATAGGAATGAGATGTAATATGGAGGCCATACACAAGTTTCTTAGTGTGGGTAGAGGTGGAGGCCGAGTTGAGGGATACTCAACTAGGAGATGTGGTGTGTGCATGTTCGGCGAGATGATCATCATGAGTTGGTCATATTTATTCATGTCGGTGAAAGTTTGGTTTAGTGTAAAATGTACCCGAGGCACTGCCTGTTGCCCTTAGGTAGATGATGGAGATGTGGATGTGGGGCTTTCAGAGGTTAGGGAGCCATTTTTTATGGTGGATGAGGAGGGAGTGGGGATTAGGGTGGATTTATATGGGGGTGAGGTGGGTGTAGATGATGTGGCATGATGAAGGCATATGTTGCATGGTGGCAGGGCCAAGTAGATGGTTTTGAGAGATGGTATGAGCATGTGTGGAGGCTCACAGGAGGGTGTTGCTGATGGAGATGAGCATGATGAGGAGTGATCTACTATAGGAGATGTGGTGAGTCTAAAGGAGGATAAGAGGGGCATGGGTAGTAGAAGAGCGCTACTTTGATCATAGAGAGAGATGGTTTCATAGTTTCCTGAGATGTCATGACTCAGGAGAGGGAAACAAATATTAAAGAGAGAGATGGACTAAGCTAGAAGCTTGCAATAATGCAGGGAGAGTTCACCCAAGTCATAGTAAGATAGGGATATATATCATTGTGAGAGGAGACCTTACGGAGTTTTGAGGTGATGTATCATATCAGGCGATCTCTAGGAAGCTAGGGCATAGGCCATGTGTAGATGGGGCCACTTGCTAGTGTGATAATGGCTCATTATCGGGATCTCAGGAATGGGATGCATTATTATGAGAGTATATTCAAACAAAGGTATTTTTGATGATCCTTGATATGGTGATTACATGGCTCAATGGTGACATGATCAATCAAGGAGAACAACGAGTGTGAAATAGCTAGCCAAAGGGGTCTTAGCGAGGAACCAACTAGGGACCCTAATGGATATCAAGGGAGCAATGTTGGTGGGAGTATTAATTTGTTGGGTTTATAGTTTACTACATAGTTTGTAGGCTACATTTTGTTGAGTCTTCACTTTTACTGATGCTTTTAGAGCCATTGATGATGTTATATTTTTTTATGTATATATATATTTTATGTATGATGCTTTAGATGTATTATGATGATGTATAATGGCATTTTCTAAAAGATATATATATGATACATTATGATGTACATTTATATATATATATATATATATATATATATATATATATATTATATGATTTCAGAATTTATGTTATGTTTGAGTTTTATTATGATTTGATGTGATGTGTTATGGAGATATTTGAAATGTATGTTTTAGATTAGAGATGTATGTGTTATGAGTTGTTATATATGTGGTTTTGATGATTTTAGATATGGTTGTGAAAATGATGATCTTGTTTTATTGTTATGCACTTTACGATGGTTAAGAACATGTCATGGGATGTTTTCTTCCATACTATTCTTAGCATATATAGTGTATGAAGGTAAGTTTGTTATGTGTATGACATTGCATGTGTGGCCTTATAATTAATGCTAACATATAACCCACAATGGTTAGTCATACTAGGATCGTGGATGCATATGGGATATTTGTATTTACCCTTTTTGACATGGGAAAGGTTTGTGTGTAGTGTGTATAAGGAAATGGGTCCTTCTTGATGGTTCCTTGGTTTTTAAACTTTATTGTATATTATGCAAGATGATCAATGTGGAAGATTGCGTCTTATGGGAAAATTGATCGACATGGAAAATTTCTGGGATGGTTTCTTTTTTATTTTGTTTGAATACAAAGGTTGATCATTGTAGAAATTTTTTTTCATTGCCATGTGCATACTTTAATTAGGTAGCCATCCTTCGAGGGAGTGGTCTACAATTTTTGACTTTTGATTTATGGTAGCCATCCTTTGAGGGAGTGGTCTACAATTTTATTTGAGATATTTCTAGAATGGTGTTGATTGTTGTAAAATTTCTTATTGATAATCATCCTTCAAGGGATTGATCTATATTTTGATCATATCCATCCAACTAAAGGTGAACCTAGGTGACCATTTAGAAGGGGAAAAGTAAATGTACAAGCTACATGTATGTCCTTAGCATGTCATTAGTTGGGTAGATAAATATATAGTTGTGGGAGTAATGATTATGGGGTTCCCTAATTATGAGTAGGGGAACTTGTCCATGTGGAATATGTTATGAGTAGAGCTGTGGTGCCCATATTTAAGGTCATAATTGGTATACTAACAGGAAACCACATGATTCCAAATCATTATGAGAGTAAGAGATAAGTAAGAAGATGGATGAAGACTTTAATTTGACTAAGTTCATGTGAGTTGGTATTTTAACAATAAAATGCATAAAAGTGCAAGGCATTGAGAGGTTCATTTTAAAGATTACCATAAAGGAAAGATAAATGATAAGCTCCATACCTATATTTATGAGTGATAATATATGGTCCAATCCGGTTTGAATCAAATCTCCATGTTTTCTTTTCTCCATGTTAGTGACATGTAGATTTTATTTGAGGACATGATCATCAACATTTAATTTGTGTTCTTTGAGGTTTTTTTGTATTCTCTTTTGATTCTTTCTAAATAAATGTTGATATGTAGGATGTCATTCAAAATTCATCTAAAAATTCTAGATGTGAGAGTTCTTGATGATAATCCTCATTAGATATGAGGTCTCCGAAGAGAGATGTAGAGAGATGGAAGTTAGAGTTCAAGGGGAAGAATAACTTTAGTGTCGCAAAATAAGGAGAAATGTGTAATACCCGTAGGGGTTCAAATGCTAGTTTGATAGGCCCATAATGCAAATGGGATTTGAAGGTATTAAACTCTACTAACTTTGATCAATAGTTTTAGTAAGGATCTTGTTAAGATTTTTTATTGGATGTTTGGCTTCACCATTGGCTTGTGGATAGTAAGGTGTAGAAAATTGAGTTTGAAATTATAAGTTTCATAGAGTTTTTGAAATTTCTTATTTTTGAATGATTTACCATTATTTGTGATGATTTTATGAGGGATGTCAAAGTGACAAATGATGTGATGATGAATGAAATTGATGATTTTATCTTCTTTAGTGGAGATAAGAGGGATCACTTCCACCCATTTTTGAAGTATTCATTTGTTGTGATGATAGAATTATGTTTTTGGATAATAATGTATTAATAAGGCCAACGATATCAAGTCCCCATTATAAAAATACCTTAGGTATTAAACCGCTTTAGAGATCTTGGTGGGGATGTGTGTAAGATCAAATTGTTTTGACATTTGATGAACTTCTTGACATAGTCACAACAATCTTAATTAAGCATAGGCCAATAGTATCCTCCATCGGCATGATCTATTTAGAAAAAACTAGACCGTTAAAGTTCCCACCACATATTTTTTCATGGACTTCTTTGATAGATCAATGAGATTTTGAATATTGAAGATGCCAAGGAGAATTCCATCAAACCCTCTTTTATAAAGGATACCCCTAGTATGACATAATAAGATCACATTGTTGAAAATATATTTTATTATTTTTAAATAGATATGAAGGTATTATACTTGTGTAAAGTGTTAGGAAATTTAGATTTTACATTAGCTAATTATTATTTATTGAGTGGTAAATAATTTTGTAATATTGGTTATATTGTTATGCAGCATGTGTGTGTGTGTATGCGTGCGTGCGTGTGTTGTTATAACAATATATATTTGTGAATAGTTTATTTTTAGGCACTTTGTTAGGAGTTGTTATAGGAGATCCTATATTTTAGGAGATATAACTCCTATATATTTGTATCTTGTGAGTGTGATATCAACAAGATTCTTTGTAAACACTAAGAATTATCAATTTACTACTATAAAAATTTCTTATTCCTATCATCTAGTATCGGAAAGCGAGTGATTTGGGTAACTTGTGAGAGCAACTATAATTTGAAATGAGAATCTTGATAAATATGCATGCTTTGGATTCATAAGCTCTTTGGAAGATTCAAGCTTAAAATTGAGATGAGGACAGCTAGAGATTTGTTAGAAGACTAAGTTACTTTAGAGTGCAATTTGAATGAGTAAGGACTATTTGCATTAACGAAGCTAAACCCCTTTGTGCACCCGAGTTGCGACTTCCAAGAAGCTCATTCATCGAGTCCTCTCCATTCAATATACCAAGCTGATTTTGAGTGTTCGGGTTGTTAAATTACTATGCATTAGTGTACCAAAGTGAGCTAAGCCATCCTAAAAATAAGATATTGTCATCCAATCCCACTCCATCACGAAGGAACCTGCAACACAAAATTATGATGACCCAAAGAAAATAACCAAACGATGGATCTACAAATAAAGAAAATAGTGGATAAACAAATAAAAGTGGTTTGCGAGGGAAACCTAATCCGAACCCTACTCTCTACAAGCGCCACATGGACATCCCATGTTGAAGCCACGTCACACTTATCAAAGGTTATCCTTTTTATTTATTAGTTAAATATAAATTTCTCATAATGTATTACATGCACTCTAAGCGTTTTGGAGGTTAGTGCTAAGGATTTGGTAGCAGGAGGTCCTTAGTTTGACTCTCACTCAAAGATTTTTTAATTATTTTTGGAGGTTCCTTTAGCGAGAACCCATTAAACTTTATAGCCCCAAACCTTCATTAAAATAGATAACTACAGCTAACACCCCCTAAAAATAGAAAAGAAAACCCTAATTTTGGAATAAAGATGTTTTTTCTCCATTTTGGCCAGAAAAGTGATTATGAGCCAATTTTAGTTGTTTGGACACATTTTCGGTTGAATTTGACGTCCGAGATAAATTAATGAGCCTCAAAATCCTAATCCGTTGAGCTAACATCTTTCAATAAGGACGGAGGCAACAAAAAAGGAGGTCATTCAATGACCTCTCATTAATCTTTAACGATGGGGCCGTATATCGCTATGGTGACATATGTGTGGTGTGATTTTTTCTTTATTTTCCAAGTTCTAATTTTACTTTGATTTGATTTTCTTTTCAATGTTCCTAGTTGTGTGAATAAATGGAAATTTCACATTATGGGGGGAACATGACACCAATGTTCCATTTCCATTCTATGCCTAAAATGGCTAAAGTCAAGGAATCTTCCAGAGCGTGAGTGCTTCCTATTTTGTTTGGGATCGAGTGGTAGCGATCAACAACAATGGCTACAATTAAGAACATTGTGATTCTTATAGAATGTGATCCATCAACTACTTAGTAAAACAAAAAATAGATCACTATACTCATGAAAAATTAATGAAGTACGTGAGTTATTTGTTAACCAAGTTAATGTGTAATAACAACACACAATTGTATTGAAAATTGAGAAAAGAGAGACAAAAGGAGACAAGATTTATCCTAGAGAAACCCAATGTGGGAAAAAATCCAGTGGGTGAGTGAATTTTCTCCCCTTCACTATGTAATTATCCAATAATACAACTTACTTGCCAATAATTTTCCTTCAAGAAGGATGAACACTCCTTATAATTATATCTACTTGCTCACAATATCTCAAAAATGAAGAACTCTTCTCAAATGAACAAACAAGAAAGAATTCAACTTCTCTAACTTTTCTCACAATGGAATTCACCCAAAATCACTTGCTAGAATCCTTCTACAAGCTTGTATTTATAGTTTCTCATCTTAGGGATGTATGGAGAGGTGAAACGAAGGAATTGGGAAGCTCAAACATTTGCAAATATTGAATTCTTGAATTTTTGAACTATATCACACAGACCGCTGCTTCTACATGAGACCGAAGTTACATAATAGTTAGGGCGTTACATAACTATCATGGTGGTTGTGCAACCTCCGCTCTACACAAAGTAGTGGTTACGTAACCATTGGGGTGGTTGTATGAAAAACAACTAAAAATCTCCAAAATAAAACATCAAGGGCTCGGAATGTCATTGGAGGTGTCTGGATCACCCCCAACCTAATTGGACCATCTTATGAAGACATAATAGGTTGAGAACCTCTGTAGAGAAAGTATCAAATATAGAGATTACATAGAATTTGGAATTTCCTTATCCATTTTTAGATCATACCTCCCCAATTTGAGGCTTTTAAGTCCCTAAAAGCTTCAAGGACTAATGAGGTGAGGAAATTTCTTCCCCACATCTTCTCTAGAATACCACTTGGATTTGGTAGGAAATTGGCCTTTCAACCCAATCAACCACTTATCTTGCACTCCTCTCTGTGTTGTCCTTTCTTTTTGTTGTAAAACCACATATTCCTCCAATTCCAGCTGACTATCTGGAGTAAGATCCTCAATAGACAGAAGCAATACTCCTCCTTCTTCATCATCCAACATGGAGGGCTCAAAAATATGTAAGTTTCAACATTCACAACTGAAATAAATCTTCATATAAGGAGGCAAATCCAAGCAAAATGCATTCTTACCCACTTGTTCTAGAATTTCAAATGGGCCATATCGAAGAGGCTTGAGTTTCTTAGCTTTTCCTGTAGCCTATCCTAGCTCAAATACAACCATACCTTGTCTCCAACAAGGAAGGAATGCTTAGTCCTATGTTGATCATGTTGTGCTTTGTACTTGGCTTGTGACTCTATCAACCTCTTTTGTACCTAAAGGTGTATCTGCTGAATTTTCTCAATAAAATTTTCAACCTTGTGGACCTCAATTCTACTTTCTCATTGTCTCTGCATGGTAATCTTAAAACAACATCAAAAGCACTCTTAGGAAAATAACCAAAACATGTTTCAAAAGGATTTTTACTAGTTGAAGCATGAATTGCCCTATTATAAGAATGTTGGATATACACCAAGTTCTCATCCCAGGTCCTTGGATGTTTCCTATTGTATCCCTCTCAAGAGCTGACCAAGGTATGATTCACCACCTCTGTTTTCCCATCTATCTATAGATGAAAGTCATAGACCTTTTTATCTTCATATCTATATTTTCCCACAAAGTAGACCAAAACTTCCCTACGAACCATGAGTCCTTGTTTAACACAATAGAACTAGGAAACCAAAGTGAACCCACACATTAGCAAAAAATAACTCAGCTACATCACTGGCCTTAATGGTCTTTTTGCAAGGAATAAGAATACACATTTTCTAAATTGATCTATAATTACAAATATATAATCATGACCTTTTTGGAGGTAGGAAAACCACCCACAAAATCCATGGAGATACTTTCCCATGGTCAAGAAGGAACTAGAAATGACATATATAACCCCAACTTCATGTTATTAGGATTGTTTATACTGCATAAAACACAACCCCTGATGAATTTAACAACTTCATCTTGCATGTTTGGCCAATACACATACCTTTGTAAGTGCACTACAATATTTGTCACACCAAAGTGACCAGCTACCATGGAAGTGTGTTCTTCTCTCATCAACTGCACTTTTTCCCCCTTAGGCACACAAAATTTCTCATTCTTAGAGAAAAACCATCCTGGAAATAGTATTATCCTCTAGGTGCAAATCCCTCACTTGGAGGTTTCAGGTGAAAAATATCTATAAAATCTGATCCTACTCATAACCTTCCTGATATGCTTCACACAAAAAGGCTCAAGAAGAGTTAACGTGCCCATAGTTGAAATCAAATGAGGTCTAGATAACATATCAGCTAACTTTTTAGTCACACCTTTCTTATATTTAATAATTAAATGAAATTTTGTAAGAAACCCATCCATTTATAGTGTCTAGCTTGCTAAAGTTTACTTTAAGCCTACAGATATTGGAGAGGTTAATGATCCATGTGGATGATAGTTTCTTTACCCATCAAATAATGTTTCCATTTCTTGATTGCTTGAACAAGAGAATACAATTCTTTGTCATAAGTACAATAATTCAGAATTGCACCATGAAACAATTCAGAGTGATAACATACCAGCCTACCTCCCTAAAGTAGGACAACCCCCATAGCATAGTCACTGACATCGGTTTCTACTTCGAAGGGAAGTTGTAAGTTAGGTAAAGACAAAATTAGAGCATGAATGATTTTATATTTAAATTATTCAAAATAAATATGTTGTTCCTTACCCCAATCAAATTTCTTACCCCCTATTTTCACTGAATGTAGTGGTGCTTCTACAGAAGAGAATTTCTTAATGAACTTCCATAAATACTGAACTGCTCCAACAAAAATCCTGGTCTCTATCAAACTTGATGGTGTAGGCCAATTCTGAATGGCCTCTATCTTAGCTAGATCAATCCTTAATTATCCATCTCCAACCACATGTCCCAAAAATACAAGTGATATTTTGCAAAATCACACTTCTTTTCATTCAACACAAGCCAATTCTCCTTAAGAACTTGTAAAACTTGACACAAATGATCAATATGCTCCTCAAAAGTTCTGCTAAAAACTAGAATTTCATCCAAGTACATAATAACAAAGGAATCAATAAATGGCCTCATTACCTCATTCATCAACCTCATGAAGGTAGTTGGTGCATTGCATATCCCGAATGGTAATACCAACCATTCATATAACCCTTGCCTGGTCTTGAACATTGTCTTCCAGATGTCCTCTTCCTTAATCCACACTTGATGATACTCAAACTTCAAATCAATTTTATTGTAACTGATCTAATAAATCATCAATGCAAGGAAGAGGGTACCTATTCTTGATGGTTATTTTATTTAAAGCTCTATAATCAACACACATTCTCCATGAACCATATTTCTTAGGTACTAAAACAATAGGAGAACCACATGGAGAAGTGTTAGGACGGATTATACCTTGTTCAATCAAATATTGTAACTGTTTTTTTACCTCATTGGCATATTTCAAATATTTCTTGTATAATCCCAAGTTCGGAAGCAGACTATCAGGTAGTAAGTGGATATCATGCTCAATTTCCCTTACTAGGGGCAGCCCTGTAGGTTCTTGAAAGACCTATCTAAACTATTGAATCACTCATTATTTGTGTCTTCTCTTTATTAGAAAAACTACTACAAGTGGCTTTAGAGGTAACAATCTCATCATCCATATATCCCTTAACATAAGAAATACAAATTTATTGATTACATCCTTTTACTAAGACTCCTTCATTAAACATCTCTTGTTGCCTCATCTCGCGCTTATTTTTTTCACTCAAGGCTCAAATCGGCTAAGTATAAAAAGGTCAGTGGAAGCCTCCACATGTCTCTTTAGTGCACTTTTGGTATGATGCTTAAAATAAAGGTTCCTAAATGAGTGTAGGCTCTCCACATGGTCAGAGCCCAATAAAGTTGCATCGGCCATTGAAAAGTCTAAACATGGGAAGAGCCAGCAGAAGCCTCCACGTGCCTCATCAGCACAACTTCAAAGGTAAAATCCAAAGGCAAGTCCCCAAATGAGTGCAGGCCCTCCACATGTCTAGGGTCCAACAAAGTTGCTCCTAAATAGGTGGAAAAGGTAGAACACAATAGAAACAAGTGGAAGTTCCACGTGTCTCTTCAACGCAAATTTTCAATATAAAACCAACAAGGGACGTTCCCAAATGAATTCCAAGCCTCCATGTGGCGGAAAAAGATCTTTCACCGACCAATATTTTGATGGTGAAATTGAAATGAGTAGTTACACAAATCCTCGTAAATGATCCAATGTTATTCCAAATCAAGGGATTAAATGCCATAATCAAATACCAACGGTGGTGGCTAGGAGGAGGAAGGAGTTATCATTTTCTCTATGAATAAAGAGTTCTTATTCTGTGCACCATGTGTTCCTTCATGTTTTGAATCTTTGTTCTTCATTATTAAGTAATCTTAAATGGATCAGAAAATTCATCGTGCTTAATGCCCTTGAAATTTCTTTATTCGTTTATCATCTATGAATCAATCGCTTACATCCTCAATCATGCTAATGTTGTCAGATAGTATACCATGCCGAACAGCTCTTCGACTATCTTAGATAACTCCTTTAACTAATCTCTTCTCTCTCTGTGTTCTAGATTGGCGCATCGCCTTGTTATCTTTAGTTATTTTTATGTTTTCTTCTAACCCTACTCCCACAACAGAGAAGAGCCAACTTCTTTAAAATTTGGAGGTCACCTTAGGGTGCACGTCCCACTAACCTAAGGTTTCCAATGACTCGATGGTTCATCCAAAAAGAACATCATCAATAATTTCTGGCACGCCCGGTGGGACAAACCACAATCGCCTGATTAGAAGTCAGAATTTAAGCAATCTGCTTAAATCACAAGACAAATGTGAACAAGGGCTAAAACAAGGGAGGAAGGTGTGCTCAACTATCTACAGCTATCTCCACCACGTAATAGAAGAGGTCATCGGTTCGAGAGATCCCCATCTCCTCCGGATAGAGTTCTTTCAATGCCTCCGCTAGGTAGGCCTTTTACACAGTCAACTAGAACTCTCAGACCCATCTCTATGGCTCATCTTCAACCACCACCTTCGAGGCAGTTTGTCTCTTGGGACCAAGGAAGCCCACTCATTCTACCCATGCCCCTGGTGGTGTGGAATCCTATTCCCCCAATGTGCTAAAATCACTACCCAAGTTTAGTGGGGAAGACTTCAAAACCCCGAGGAGCACCTCCAAGACGTAGCAAAAATATGTGCAGTGCATTACATAAGGGAACAAGATGTCACCTTATGGTTATTGGCCACCTCCTTCAAAGGAAAGGCTCTAGAGTGGTACCAATCCTTGAACTCCTAATACTATTGGTACTTGGGACCAATTAGGAGAGGTACTGGTGGCAAGGTTCAAGTGAGAAAGGGGATAGATCATCACTCCTACAACAACTTATTAATATAAAAAGGGGCCCACAAGAGCTAATGATGGATTTTAACACTAGGTTCCATAAAACCTGGCAGAGGATTTTGGTCCTAGCAAGGCCACCCGTAGGTATGGCTATTGTCTTTTATTTAAAATTTGAACTCGGACGTCTCGGTAATGATCCAATCCTTAGGAGGGGATTCCCTACCGTAGGCTTATAATATTGTCGTCCAAGCTGAGAACAATTTAATAGATGCCAAAATCTTCCACCTGAACTCTCTTGCCCATATGCCCCGAGATAGCCCCTCTTCCTCAAGCCCCGAGCATTGGTCAAACCCCTGCATCACTATACAACTATCCATCCACTCATTCTCTCAACCCCCCGCTCCAACATCATCACCCCTAACCTCGAAATGGAGGAAATGAGAAATATTCTGAGGAATTTTTCTAATGAAATAGTGAATCTCAAAAGGAATCAGGTCGCTTATCCAAAACCAAATTACCAAAACTATCAAAGTGGCAAGCCTGCTTATCCTCCTCAATACCAGAATAACCAAAGGTCAACAGTGGCGTAGCCATCTAACCAACTAGTGCTATACCAACGCCCCTCCAGACTATCCCACCTAATAGCGGAAGAGAAATGATACCCGGTCAAAATCACTTTGCTAAAGATCCTAACGCATGGTGTTTCCCATGCAATAACTCCCACATGCCAAAGGATTGTCCCCAAGGAAACCTACAACAAAAGGTATCCGAGTAGCGGTTAAGAGAAGGCTATGAGATAAACCAATCCATGCCACCCCACTCTACGGGAGTTCAGAATGCCACCCATGCCACAAAATTCAAGGAATGTCCCTGGAACAAGAAGCTGAAATCATGTTGGAACACGCTCTTTTTTCCTAGATAGAAGGAGAAGATGTCATGTTTACTAATGAAGCATCCATTACAAATCCTATCCAATCTAACTACAATACTCATTTCAAAAGGAGAATCATGGAAGTGGATGCTCCAGTTTCAAGCATGATCAAAGAAACCCAACAAGGACTATCAACCATCAAAGTTGTGTCACGGCCTATCACCAAAGAAGAGGCTCAGAAGTTCTTCAGAACCCAGATAATGCCCCCATCGTAGGAGAAGTAATAAAATATCGATCATCATCCAAAACATTTCTACTAGGGTCGATGAACGTGGTTCAATAACTCAAGAAAGCACCAGCTAACACTTCCCTTTGGGATATTTTGAGTATTCCAGATCAGAGAGAGATGCTTCAGAAGCACTCGATCGGATGATGACCCGATTACTTCCGGAAAAGAGAAGGAAAGGGAAAAATCCCCAGAGACTCAACAGGAGACAATACTTGTTGAACCAAAAAGAAGAGGTTAGTAAGTCAAGACAAACCCCTTTTTCATGACTCTTATTATAGGGAAGAAATTGCTGCATAATTCTATGATAGATTCTGGTGCTAGCACTACTAGTCATGCCTAAAGCAATTGCAGACGCCTTGGGTATTAAATATGAGCCTTGGAAAAAGGGAGTTATGTAATTAGATGGAAAATCTGTACAAACTATCAAAATCATTAAAGGACTCCTCTTGCAACTCTACTCTTTCCCAAATATAACTGTTCACATGATGTTGTGGTAATAGATGTCCCTCCAGTTTTGGCCTTTGTCTCTCTCATGATTTTACAACTAAAATCGAGGGTATATGTCTCTTGATTGGTCTCATCTGATCTTGCAAACTAGTACGGGTCTAAAATGAAGGTCCTATCAGAACCCCTTACCAAAGAACATATAACTAACCAGCCAGCTTCAGGCTTTGAGGCTTCCCATGCAATGATCACCCGAGAAGAAGGATCATATACGAAGACGAAGTTCCCCCATCTAAGGGTCATCTGGCTAACCTTCCACTGTCAGGTGATCCATTCGGGAATTTTGATTCCACTAGGCTGGGAACATATGTCATTTTTGATGAGGATTCAAAGATTCCTGAGATAACCAAGGGACGTGGTGAAAAGAAAGGGGACCCCCAAATATTCTCAAATGTGGACCCTACACTTTGATGGGGCCAAAAGCAAGAATGGTTTGAGGGTGGAGTGATTTTATCATCCCCAGATGGAAGAAAATTACTCCAGTCTTTTTGTTTCTATTTCTCTTATACTAGCAATGAAGCTGGAATATGAGGCTCTTGTTACATGGCTTGACCATGGCCCTAGAAATAAGGCATTAAGCAAGCTAAGAGTCTTTGGAGACTCAGAGTTGGTAGTGACATAGGTAAGAAATACTACTACCACAAGGAACCCTAGGATGAGATCCTATCGACACCGGGTTTGGGATCTTATCGAATATTTTGAGGCTCTCAACATCAAAGTTATCCCTCGAGAATGGAATACAGAAGTAGATAGGATGGCTCTGATTGGATCACAGTTTGACCCAATTCAGATTTAATAACAAATGAAAACACCATAAGGTTGATCATCCACCCTCTATCCCCGACAATTTTCGATCATTGGCAGGTCTTCAATGATGACCAACAAATCATACATTTCTTGCAATAGTCTAATCAATTCATAGAACAGCTCCAGCCTAAGATCGAGGAAGCATATGGAGACCAGATTATCTAGTTAAGAACAAACAAACTTCCAAAAGGGTTAATAACCCTTGAGAGTCTTTTTTATTCAAATGATGCCAGCTCTGACCAAAGGAAGTTTTGTGGCTATGAAGGAGGACTATGTAGAATTGGAAGTCACTAAGGAAAATAAATTAAAGGTCGGAAGATCGGTGACCCCGAGGGAAAAAGAGAGACTTGTGGCCCTATGCCACAAATATGATAAGGTGATGGCTTGGACTTATGACCTGCATGGCTACGATAGAGACATCATCCAGCACACCATAGATCTTGAAGAAGGAACTAAGCATGTGTGCCAAAAAAAGGCTGGTGAATCCTAAAATTGAATCCCTCATGGCTGAGGAATTAAAAAATCCTACATGCCCATATCATCTTTCCTATAAAGCATACAACTTGGGTCTCAAATCTAGTTCCAGTGAGGAAAAAGAACGGAGAAATCTGACTCTGTGTAGATTTCAGAGACCTAAATAGAGCCTCCTTGAAAGATCATTATCCCTTACCCTCCATGGAGTAGATATTACAAATAGTGGTGGCTCAGAGATGTTCTCCCTATTAGATGGTTTTTCGGCTATAATCAAATATGGCTTGCACAAGCGGATCAACATAAGACTACATTTACAACCAAGTGGGGAACTTTTTCTTATGAAAAATGCCCTTTGGACTAACCAATGTTGGGGCTACCTTTCAAAGGGCCATGGAATCTACATTTAGTGCATTGATCAACAAGATAATTCTAGTATATCTTGACGATCTCACGGTGTTCACCAAAATAGCTAAGGAGCATTTTGATGCTTTGGAGGTTGTGTTCAAAAAATGCCAAGAATTTGAATCTCTCTGAACCCAAAGAAATGTGTTTTTGGAGTACCCCAAGGTAAACTCTTGGGACATATCATATCAAAAGAAGGAGTCTCCATCAACCCCGAGAGGGTCAGAGCCATTCTAGACCTACCCTTGCCGACTAATAAGAAAGCAATCCAATCTTTCCTAGGAAGGATCAACTTTGTCAGCAAGTTCATTTCAAAATTTTCCGAACGATTCACCCAATCACACTCATGCTTAAGGGGGACCTTAATTTCAAATGGAATCTAGAGGGGCATCAATCCTTTGGGACGATAAAGGTATCCATTGCATCCACCCCGTGTTGCGAAATCCCAACCTTTCAAAGGATTTCATTATGTATGTATACGGGGGTGAACACAACATTGCATCTGTATTGACACAAAAAGGGAGAATCACAGATGGAGGAACACCCATCACCTTCTTTTCAAATACTCTCCATGATTATGAGACAAGATAAAATTTCATGGAGAGGCAGGCTTATGCCATAGTTAAAAGCTTGAAGAAATTCAGGCATCTGGTCACTCACAATAAAATTCGGATCATGGTGGCTCACTCCAATGTAAAAGAATATATCATGGAAGGTGAGATAACTAAGAAAAGAGTGAATTGATCACTAAGATCCTAGAATATGATGTCAGAGGTGAGACCTACAAAGCTCGTAAGAGGAAGAGGTCTATGTCAATATATGACTCAAGACTGCACTCAAGACTCTAGGCCAACAATCGGTGAAGAAAATGACCAGATTATTTATCTCCAGGAAAATAATTCATATGGTTGGGTCTCGGATAGGATTCACTTCATGCATACCAAAAGATTTCTAGATGATCTCCCCTTAACCAAGAGAAGGTACTATAGGCAACAAGGGACTCATTTCACCATGATTGACAACTTCCTTTTTAAAAGGAATTTTAATGGATTAATGTTGAGATGCCTGGAAAATGAAGAGGCCAGGAGGGTCTTATGAGAATTACACCATGGGAACTCGGGTGGTCACTTTTCTGCCCAAACCATGGCTATAAAAATATTGCAAGTAGGTACTTCTGGCCAAGCTTGTTCACCGATAGTCATATAGAAACAAACAAGTGCAAGGTTTGTCAAGTTTATGCGGGTTTTCAAGAAATGCAGCATTACCCCTAAACCCCATTCTAGTTGAGGAACCCTTCACACAATGGGGTCTCGAATTCATTGGGATGGTCAACCCAACTTCAAGCACCGACACCGATGGATTCTCACTAGCTACTAATTATTTCACCCGATGGGCGGAGGCAGTTCCTCTTAAGGAATCCACTAAAAATGTGATCCTAGGACTCTTGCAAGATATCACTACGCGCTTTGGACCCCCCACACTATTATATCTGATAATGCTAAAGCCTTCCTGGGGGATAAAGTATCTGATTTTGTGGTCAAACACGGGATATATCTAAAGTCATCCTCTAACTATTACCCATAGGAAATGGTCTGGCAGAGTCTACCAATAAGAATCTGATAAGACTCATCAAAAGGATGGGACATGAGCATAAAATATTATGGCATGAGCATGTCAAAACAACCTTATGGGCTGATCGATCACTCCAAAATAGATCCTGAGGGCTTCACCATATGAAATAGTCTATGGGAAAAGTGTTGTGATGCCAATTTCATTGGAAATTCCTACATTACAACTGTTGAAAGGATCCGAAATAGAAGAAAATGGAGTGATGCAAGTGAGACTTGCCAAGATGGTAGAGCTCGAGGAGAAGCACGAACTTTCCCATGAGGCTATGATCAAGTGCCAACAAGTATTCAAGATGTGGTTTGATCAAAAACATCATAACCAAATTTTTAGGTCAAACCAATGTTAAAATGGGATGCAAGAGCAGCCAAGCCGGGAAACCATGGAAAGTTTGACCCCCATGGACTAGACCCTTTATAATCAATGCACTAAAGCAACATAACTCGTTTGAACTTGAGACCATGGTGGGAGACCCCTTGGCTATCCCAGTTAATGGGATTCACTTAAAACCCTACGTATAAGTGTCTCCAAAGATGTATTATATGTATATATTGCTATCCCTTCCTTCCGATTTTTTTGCTTTGTTTTTCCCTCCTTTTTGGGTGCAACACCCACGTGTCCCACCACCAATTTCCATGTCTTTTCAGGTTCCATGGGAAAAAGTGCCTACCCAGTTCTCCTGAAATAGGAGTCACCATCAAGTTTAAAGCCCCTTTCTTAATGAGGAGATCCCCAATCAATGAAAATCTATCACAAACAATGAATTCAGCGCTTTGAGTCATTCACTCAAAAGACCATTATGAAAGTGACCCTGATACGTGTGAAATTTTACTCCCAATGATAAGATAAGAAACTATTAAAGGTGTCATCTCGGGTTTTGGTAGGTCATCCAAAGCATTAGAGTCTTCAGAATTCATAAGTGAGTATCAAAGCTTCCAGAGTTCCAGAGTCCTATCTAAATTCAGAGGACACCATGGCCACCTCTAGCTCTGTTCAATGAAAAAATCCTATGCGCAGGATACCCCTCCCCCAGCACCTCTGTGTCCCTAGATAAGATTCCTTGATTCATTGTCTCGATACAATGACCCTTCTCTATGGTCAGTGACCCAACCAATGACATCTTCGACCCCAGTCTCAACAAAAGGCCCAAAGCTTTGAGAGAAGCAACATTTTCACTAGGTTCAACAACTTGGGAAATTCTGAGTCATTCAGCTCTAGAATCTGGAGCACAACCCTTGCCCAATATATGGTCCCCTCACACGCCCATGCCCAAGCTTATACAAATGTGTGTGGCCTATGTTTCAATTCAGAAAATCATACCATCCAGGGCCAAAATATGACTATGGTAATTACACCACAAGCTATTAGGGACATGTTGGCCCTAACTTATGACCAAATGACTAGTTTCTATGATATAGCCAAGCTTCAAACTGTATGGTCCAATGCCAAATAAGGCCTCATTCCTTAATAGAGAGTTAAGGCAGTCAGAGACCAATGGTTCAGGGCTCCCAGGGTTTCCCATCCCATTAAAATCCCTCATGCCCGACTCTCAAGATGCTGCTCCATGTTGGCCTTTATTTTTGGGCTAGACTCTGATAGAGGAGTTGAAGATTGGTAGATGGCAGCCCTATTTCAGATGAGGACTATCAACCAAAATCAAGCGTATAGGTTTGACTTCACAGAAGTCATCACTAGGTCAATTCACAAGTAGTTGGGACATTTCTCAATGGCATCCACCTTCAAGTATTCATCTTTCTCTTCCACCTCATCCTATACCAAAACGCTCAATATTTCATTAGATTTATGACTCTGTCCTTATGGGATATGGAGGTAGATTCCCAAAAGGTTGTCCCCATATCTACATGGACCCATGTACTATCCCAATCTTCGGACGTATATGAATTTTTCAATGCTTTTGTGGAGCCCCTCATGATAGAAATTGATCTTGAAGGGATCAATAATAGAATGAATGACTTTGTGGTCTATCCTCTCAGACCCATCACACCCCTACAACTTCTTCTTTTCCAAAGGGCATTCAATGATTCGGGTTCATGGATTCAAGGGAGAGTCTTTCATGCTCCCAAGGATTCTCACTCCTCGGTGGTGGGTCTCAAATTTACCAGAAACTCATCCTCCTGACATTAAGTTCGGCTCAACCTAAAAAAGAAAGCACTTTATGACCTCCCCTTTAGTAGAGGAGGAGTTACCGTATGCTCAAAAGGTGAGCAGACCACTGCCTCTCACAAAAATTAGCCTCTTATGGGTTCTCACCTTTATCAAATATTCATGGAGGTTTGACCAGATGGAAGCATGGTTACTACTCTGGTTAGCAAAAAACTCTCCAACCCATGCAAGCATGAGTTGAGACCCTTTTTTTCATTCAAGGAGGAGTCCCTAGAAGAATCACTTGATATCTTTTGTTGAACTCATGAACATCCCAACTCTAGGCTAGGAGGCATTCCACTCAAGGCCAAATTTAAATTTGACCCTACTCTGACAATGCCAAAAGGGCTTCGAAAGGCCCTGAAAAGGAAGGCTTGAGCTCAAAAAAGGAAGCCTTATGGAAATACAGGCGGAGATTGGCCAGATCACATAGAATTTTGAAGGTGTCTCCAGTGACGAGCTATGGGAAGAGAAGTGGGATGCGAGCATAACTCCGATCCAGATAACGAGGATATGGTTGAGTCCACTCCTAAGGGGTCTATCAAATCAACCGTAGAATCCTCTAGAACTCCACAACAACAAATACCATTTCCATCTTTCACCATTCCTCTTCAGATCCCTCCAGTGGTCTTACCTCATCCATCCCCTACTCAAAGAGAGTTACAATCTAAAGAATCACCTCTGAGCCCAACACACAAGAGGTTAAAATCAGTGGTAACTTCCACCCCACTTCCACCTCTACCTCTACCTCCACTTTGGGGCACCCTTTCAAGATCTACCTCCACCTCCATTATCCCCTTCTAGAGGACCCCCCTTGTCTATCACCCCATCACATACTCTCCCTCCACCTAGAGCTCCCTTCTTCAGACTCTTACCACCATCCCAAGTTTCTCCCCCACGTGATCACACCCCCTTCTTTGGCCTTATTAAATGTAATGTCTCATTCACCAGTTACTATCCCATATGGCTTAACACTTGGGTTTCCATTCGCGGGGGGAATGGTCTCTTCTCCTCTCAAGTTTATCAACCAAGCAGAATCTACTAAGGCATCCCGGATCAAAGGAGGGAAAAAAAAAGAAGAAGGAGATGGAAGCTCCATCAACCAAGTAGATATGGTCATTATATGACCATCAACAAAGCTCCTTGACCATCACCCACTTTTCCCTCAAGTATCTAAGCCCGGAGTAGATGCAAATGCATTAGATGACTATTCAATCAATGCTGTCTGTCACGGTTGACCTTACGGAATTCCATCCTCAGGATAGGGTGGAGCTGATGAATGAAACAACTATAGTGGTCACTACAGACTACTTAAAACTCAGCAATCAGCTCAAGAAGGCAATCCAGCCTCCAAAAGGTAGAGGCCACAAATGAGCTAATGGTTGAGCTTAAAGCTAAGGACAAAGAATTAGATCAACTCAGAAAGGAGTTGAAGGATGCGGCCACTAAGCAAGCCCTCATGCAGCTTCCAAGGAAGAAGAAAAGACTCTAGCAGCTAAAATCACTGCATCTAAGGACCTGACAAACACACTAATGCAAGAAAAGGGTGGCCTCAATGCTAGGGTTAAGTCTGCAGAAGATATGGTCAAGGACTTGACCATCAAATTAGGGAAACAATCCCAGAGGGAAAGGATTGTAACATTAGTTTAGGGATTGTATGCCTCCTGCTATGACAAGATTGCCACCACCACTACAGATCTGGCCCCAACACTCGGATTTATATCCGATGCACAAGAATTGTGCTCTAAGGTAGAGAATGCAGTCTCCACCATCGGCAATGCCTTATCCGCCAAGGTCCATGAGTCTAATCTTTTGATTCAAAACTTTATGATGCATCTCCGATTCCGCTCTTCAAAATGCAGGGATCACAGACAGGCGGTTGATTGCTTGTGAAGATCAATGAGATTTTGAGTGTAACAAAGCTTCTATCAAATGTCAAAATCTCTTGGCATAGCTCCACTAGGGAATAAAGGAGAGGAAATAGAATATCAATGAATTGGTGCAGTTAGGTTTCCCTTCTCCCTTCCCAGATGATTCTACAGTCCTATCAAAGGACCAAATCTAAACATCTCTTGCTTTCCAAACGTTAGAACAAGACTGTATTTCAGTCTTTGAAGGAAGACTCCAGTGTTGCCAGGTGGAGGCCATTATCAATCCCATTATACAACTAGAGTTTCACCTACATGCAGATAATGCAAAGCCTCCAAGGTTTCTCCCATAAGGAGATAATTGAGCTGACAGAGCATTCCAAGCCTTACAACAGAGGACTTACCCAATAGAGTAGGAATGGCTCGGATATCAAGCTTCCTTGCAGAAGCTCTAGGTGGCCTTCAGAAGGCCACATTTTGATTTTTAAGGGTAAGAGGATATCAATTCTCCCATGGTAGGCACGGGATCCCTTAGTGAGTCACCAAAACTGATTACATCCTTTTACTATGACTCCTTCATTAAGCATCTCTTTTTGCCCCGACCCGCGCTTATTTGTTCACTCGAGGCCCAAATCGGCTAAGTATAAAAGATCCAGTGGAAGCCTCCATGTGTCTCTTTGCACACTTTTGGTATGATGCTAAAAGGAAAGGTTCCCAAACAAGCACATGCTCTCCACGTGGTCAGAGCCCGATAAAGTTACACCTAGCCATTGAAAATTCTAAACATGGGAAGAGCTAACGGAAGCCTCCACGTGCCTCATCAACGCAACTTCAAAGGTAAAATCCTAAGGCAGGTTCCCAAATGAGTGCAAGCCCTCCACATGTCTAGGGTCCAACAAAGTTACTCTTAAATAGGTAGAAAAGGTAGAACACAATAGAAATAAGTGAAAGCCCACGTGTCTCTTCGGTGCACCTTTAGTATAAAACCAAAAGGGGACATTTCCCAAATGAGTGCCAAGCCTCCATGTGGCAGAAAAAGATCTTCACTACCAATATTTTGATGACAAAATTGAATTGAGTAGTTGCATGAATCCCTGTAAATGATCCAATATTATTCAAGATCAAGGGATTAAATGTCATGGATCAAATACCGATGGTGGTGGCTCAACATTTAAAAGGAATTGGGTAGGATCCAAAAGTGGGAGCTTCGAAGTAATAAAGACAGGAGGGGGTCTTTAAATGGAAGAAGAGTATTCTAAAAGAAATATTGAAAAGAGGGATATAGATAGTAAGGAGAGAAAAAAATATCAAAGAAGAATATAAAAAGGGAGATAGTTTTAATAGTTTGTAAGGATCCTAGCCTTAGTAATCCTCTGTCATAAAAAGAAAATTGTAATATGTGCCTCAAGGGCCTTATGTATCATTTTCTCTATGAATAAAGAGTTCTTATTATGTGCACCATGTGTTCCTTCATGTTTTGAATCTCTTATTCTCATTATTAAGTAATCTCAAATGGATCAAAAATTCATCATGCTTGATGCCCTTGAATTTTCTTTATTTGTTTATCATCTACGAATCAATCGCTTCACATCCTCAATCACTAATGTTGTCAGGATAGTAGACCATGCCGAACAGCTCTTCAACTATCTTAGATAACTCTTTTAACTAATTTGTATCTCTCTGTGTTCTAGATTGGCGCATCACCTTGTTATCTTTAGTTATTTTTATGTTTTCTTCTATAACTATGTTAGTTCTCCTCACGAAGATAACATCCTTGATATAAAAATCTTTACTAATCAGATTTCTTTACCCAACCCAAATAATACAAAATTGGGTGATTGTAAGTTTCTAACTTCAACCTTTCCACTAACTCTTTAGCTTGAGAACATGTATCAAAAAGAACATCCACCTTAGTTTTCTTCACTTGAATTTTTAAATGAAAAAGCTTTGTTAGTTCATTTTCTTGAACAACACTATTACTACCCAAACATACCTCTCTACGGATAGAGGCACAACACATAGTCTCATCCACCTCTTCGCTATGAAATACTTCCTCTCCCTAGAAGAAGGTAACCGTGGACTTCTTCTTATTCTCATTTTTTTAAGGGATGTAATTCCAGTGGAGCTTCCAACATTTTTCCTCAGAATGAGTGTCAACATCACAATTCCCACAATGAATTTTAGTATCCTTTTTAGAAATAGAAGTAGAATTTTTCTTACCCTTTCCTTTTCCTTTATCCTTTTTCTTATTGTCACTTTTTTGTTCGAAACATGTTGAGAGGTAGGTGAAATATTTTTCTTGTCCATATCTAAGTAGTGAGCTTGCATACAAGCTTCATCTACATATGTCATTCTAGCCAAGAGAATGAGTCTCCTTAAGTGGCTATGGAGTCCACCAATATATTTCATCTATAGGTCCCGATCTACTAAATATTTTCCTATATAAATAGTTGTCTTGCAGAACTCACTGGTATACTCCTACATAGTTTGGCTTTGTTTCCACTTGAGATACTGTTGCCAATATATAGACCTCTCTTCCTCATAACAAATAGGATAAAACTACTTTTTGATTAGATTCTTTAAAACATCCCACTTATTAATTGAGGAATCTTCTTAATAACCAACGTATGAACATAACTTTCAAACCAAGTTAAATCATGTTTGGTTAATTTTAACCAAAAAAGGAAATCTTTTGACTTTCATTAATTTGATGCAAACTGAAATATACCTCTAGTTGAGCTAGCCAATGGTCTAGCTTCTTAGCATTCACATCTCCATCATAAGGCTGAATTTCTATCTTGGCCTCTACTTTGAATGGAGGAGGTGTGGGAATGGCATGGGACAATTCTTCTTCACGAACCTCTTCTTCATGATCTTTCAGTGTCTTGTTTGAAACACCAAGTTTTTCCATGAGTAGTCCCATGATGGACTCCAATTTCTCGATGGATAAGGAAATACTACCCACATCTTTGGACATACTTTCCACATTAGCCTCCAACTTATAGAAACGTTCTTCACCGCTATCATCTACATCTTCTGTTTGAGCCATCTCTCGAATTCCTTGCTTCCACTTTCTTGTAGAAATATACATTTCAAAAGGAATAAGGCTACCTTCACCGCTTTCTTTTCCCTTTCGGGTAAGGGGCATCTATTGTAATCTCAACACAAGTTAAACACACAAAAATGAAATCTCAACTTCTTGGATACCAATCTAATCCATGAACGCTTAGTAAAACAATAAATAGATCACTATACTCATGAAAAATGAATGAAGTATGTGATTTATTTATTAACCAAGTTAATGTGTAATAACAACACACAATTGTACTAAAAATTGAGAAAAGAGAGACAAAAGGAGACAAGATTTATCCTAGAGAAACCCAATGGGGAAAAACTCCAGTGGGTGAGTGCATTTTCTCCCCTTCACTATGTAATTATCCAATAATAAAACTTACTACCAATAATTGGCCTTCAAGAAGGATGAACACTCCTTCTAATTGTATCTACTTTCTCACAATCTCTCAAATAATGAAGAAATCTGCTCAAATGAACAAACAAGAAATAATTCAACTTCTCCAACTTTTCTCACAATGGAATTCACCCAAAATCACTTGTTGGAATCCTTCTAAAAGCTTGTATTTATAGTTTCTTAGCTCAAGGATGTGTGGAGAGGTGAAACGAATCGATTGGGAAGCTCAAACATTTACAACTGTTGAGTTCCCGAATTCTAGAACCGTATCGCACAGGACCTCCGCTTGTTGTAGACTGGTGGTTATGTAATTTTCGGGGCAGCTTACATAACCTCCATGGTGGTTGTGCAACCGCCGGTCTACACAAATAAGTGGTTACATAACCATCGGGGTGGTTACATGATCTACACCAAATATCCCCAAAACGAGAACATCAAGAGCCGAACATCATTTGCAAGTGTCTAGATCACCCCCACTGATGGACCCTATTATGAAGACATAATAGGTTGAGAACTTGTAGAGAAAGTATCAAATATAGAGATTACATAGAATTGGGAATTTCCTTATCCATTTTTAGATCAAAATGTGATGTGAATTTTTTTCCATATTTTATTTGTTTGTTTCAAATGATGTGTGGTTGCATTCCCTTGCTATGATTTAAATGTGGAGGATGTGCATTTTAGAACTTGTGAACATTTATATATGAGGGTAGTTGATTGCAGACCGATCCTCCGATCGCTAAGATTATTTGACTATCGGACATCTTAACCGATCATTTGGTGGAAGTGTGATCATCTGGGAAGGGATTCACTTGTGGTGAAGTGGATAGGTCATGTACAATAAGATCCAAGCCATCATTATGCAAACCTAAAAGTATGCAGAGGCATACGATTTTGTTTCCATTTTTAGATGTGCTTTTTCCCATGTAAACACTAAGGGGGGAATGTTAGGAAATTTAGAGTTTACATTAGGTAATTATTATTTACTAGAGTGGTAAATAAGTTTGTAATATTGGTTATATTTTTATGGTGTGTGTGTGTGTGTGTGTGTGTGTGTGTGTGTGTGTGTGTGTGTGTGTGTGTGTGTGTGTGTGTGTGTGTGTGTGTGTGTGTGTGTGTGTGTGTGCTTGCATGTGCGTGTGCGTGTGTGTGCACATGCGTGTTGTTATAACAATATATATTTACGAATAGTTTATTGTTGGGAACTTTGTTAGGAGTTGTTATAGGAGATCCTATATTTTAGGAGATACAACTCCTATATATTTATATCTTGTGAGTGTGATTTTAATGAGTATTATATGTATACAAAGTGAGAATTATCAATTTACTAATGTAAAAATTTCTTCTTCCTATCGTAAAATAGTTGTATGTTTGAATAGATAAGCTATATTCTATATGATTGATGGTCGAAGATCGGTGTTGGTGTAAGATGGTTGATCAAGTTTATGTATGATGACAAATATTTTAGAATAGTCTAGTGATATATTTATAAGGGACGCGAGAGATGCCATAGTATCTGTGAATTTATTAGATGATTGTGGAGTTGTTTGAATTTCGTAAAGATCAAAGAGTTTTAGGAGGTCTTCGACGATGGATTTATATTTTTGTAAGGTATCATTTTTACATTAATAGGTCCCTTTGATTTGATTGATGATGAATTAAGAATCCTTGTAGATGTCAAGGATTTATGCACCCAAGAATGTGGCGATCTAAGTCCCATGATGAGGGCTTCATATTCCACCATATTTTTGTGCAATTGAAGTTTAGTTTGAAAGATAGTGGAATAGGCTTCCCAGGAGGTATTATCACTATTCCGCCACCCCTTTGTATACATTTGGATTTGTCAAAAATAAGGTCATTTTGAGAGGGTTTTATCATGATCGAGGGTGTTGATAGATTCATCAAAAAACTATTCACAAGGTAAATGATTGGTGGGAAGGGGAGATGATCGGTGATGGCCTTACCCTTGATGGATTTTTTAGAGGTGAATTCATATTCAAACTCTATCATGAGCATGAGCCATTTTTTTATACAATCATTGTGATATGTTTTAGAGTGCATGGATTTTAGTGGATTAAAATTTGTAACTACATAGGTTTTTTGATTGAGGTGATAATAACGAGTTTGGAAGTTTCAAAGTACAAAACACAAAACAACTTTTCTACTTCAGAATAATGGGTTTCATACTCGTGAAGATTTCAGATTATGTAATAGACGGACTCCTCAACTTTTTCATCTTGATGTGTGTGCATGGCTCCCAAGGCATGATCAAGTAGTTGAGATATATAAACAAAGGGTTCCCCCTCACGGAGGTGTAAGAACTAGTGGTGATGATAGATATTATTTGAGGGTGTTGAAGGCCCATTGATAGTCATCATCCCACTTAAAGTGGATGTATTTCCTTATAAGGTGATGAAAAGGTTGAAAATGGTCTGATAGTTGAGAGATAAAACGATAAATAGATTGAATTTTTCCTTGAAGGATATGGATTTGTTTAAGATTAGATGGAGGAGGCATTTTTATAATGGCCTTGACTTTGGAAGGGTCAAATTCAATTCCCCTGATAGATACTATGAATCCTCATATTTTCCTCTAAGAAATCCGAATACGTATTTTGTTGGATTAAGGAAGAGAAAGAATTGTAGTAAACTTACAAAGATCGTATCGAGGATGGCAATATGGTTTTTTCAACATTTGGATTTTCCTAAGATATTATCTACGTAGTCATCTACAGTTTTTGGATGAGGTCATGAAAATGTATTTCATAGCACGCTAATAAGCGCTCCTACATTTTTCAAGCCAAAGGTCATTACTCTATAGAAGAAGGTTCCCCACGGGGTGATAAAATATTTTTTATGTTGATCTTGGTGTGATGAGGATTTGATTATAATAAGAGAAACCATTCATAAGAGACATCATTTTTTCCCTGATGTTAAATCAACGAGATGATCGATGCTAGGTAGGGGAATAATCTTTTGGAAAAGTGAGGTTAAGGTCCCGAAAGTTTGTAAAGATGCGTAATTTCCTAGTGGCTTTAGTGATGAGTATGATATTGGAAACCCATTGGGGATAATCAATAGCTAGTATAAAATTGGATGAAAGAAGACATTAGAGTTCTTTAACTAATAGTATGATGCAAGGATGCATCCTAAAAATATTTTGCTTCACCGTCTTAGCACTGGGATGGTGACAACATCAGGATAAATATGTTAGGGTCTATACCGTATATCATTATAGGACCATGTGAAAGCTTGATTTTGCATGGATAAAAACGTGGTGAATTGGTGGAGTTCATGAGGGTCTAAAGCTTGACTAGTTTTGACAATGTGTGTTTCTTGTGATGTTCCATTATTACCGTCGAATGGTAGAGTCGTTGAGAAGCGTAGATCCAGTCATGGGATAAGATTTTTAAAGATAGTGATCCTCAACACCTATAAAGGTTAAGATAGCGTCATCATCATGACAATGGATAAAATCGATAGTGGGGGAATCCTCCTCTATCATGTGTAGTAGTGTTAAGGAAGAGATTCAATCTTACCATAAGATTGGTAATTCGATGGTTTGAATGTGAGAGAAATAATTTTTAAAAAATTCAAAAGGGATGGATATGGTATTGTCATTGTAAAAGGATAGGTCTAATAATTGTAACGAGTATGGTTGAGGTTGTGATGTTGGAGGTGATGGATTTGAATAAGATTTTTGAAGCCTAGGCCATGTTTTTTATAAGGTTTCCTCGAGTCTTCAAAGGGTAAATTGTGTGGAACTTGTTCATACCCCCACGCACAATGGTGAAGGTAAGTTCAAGAAAATTGAGGCTTGTCTAGGAATGAAAAGTCTAATGAAAACAATTTAGCATGTGGTTGATTGTCAAGAAGAGAGGAGGGGTGATCAATGCCTCATAAAATATTTGTGTTCAAAGGAGCGTGGGACTAAAGAAAATAATGGTTCCCACGTTAGATTCATAGAGGGGTTTTTGTCATATATCCCATACGCTTTAGGTGTAGGGAGTGTATTGAGAGTTAGGAGTTGATATCCCCCAACAAGAGACGTTGCATAATTTCATTAAAGGATCGATCATCTAGTAATTTGGATGTGGGGTTAGAGGAACTCGTAGAATCTTGGTTCGAATATGTGGAGTTATGTAATGGAAGCAACACATAATTGGTCCTATAGGTCATATGACAAGCTTTAAATGGATTGGGATGAGCAAGAACCATAAATTTTTTTACCTTCATGTTCATACTTCAGACACCGATGTAAGGTCAATGGGACACAATGCATAACACATATCTAGGGATGGCTTAGTAATATGTTGTATTGGAATTCTCCTTTTATAAGATAGAAGATTTCATGGAGGCTTTTAACACCTATTTTGATAGGCAAGATAATTGTGCCCAAGGTGGGAGTGACAATATCGTTAAAGGTGTGTAAGCTAGTGGGTGACTGAGTGACAATGGTATCGGTAATTCGAGTTTCTTGAAGGTGTGAGATGAGATTATACTAATGCTAGGATCATTGTCAATCATAACTCTTTTAACCAAAGTATCAATGATCTAATAGGTGACGAAGAGGGGTGGTCATGATCCTTAGGTTTTAGTGATGAAATCTGGAATTGTTAAATGTGATGGCTGCAGACATTTTTAGGGAACCAATAAGGTTGGAAAATGATTAGGTTCATCCGATGGTGTTAGGAAATAAAAGATAAAATATGCGGAATAATCCCTTACGAATCAAAACAAGTAGAAATTAATATGCATAAAATATTACAGATCTCAAATAAAAGTGCGAATAAATAACACAACACAAAGAGACAAGATTTAACATGGTTCACCCAATTTGGGCTACGTCACCAAGAATCACTTGCTCGATGTTATTACAAGCCTCCACTCTCTCAATATAATACCCGTGATCCGTTTGGAGCTATGCTCAACAAACTCTCTGAAATTCACACCCAAATTCAAAACACATCTGTAATACATTTACTTGTCCATCTATCATATGAATAAGACCATATAAATAGACAATCGCTTAATCGGTTTGATACAAAATCAGGTATCAAAACCAAGGGCAAAAGCGTGGGTATCAAAACAATGGGCAAAAGACCGAAAAAAACCATGGGCCCAAAAACAACTCATAATGGTTACCCATTACCCATGGGTTAATAAACCACCCATGAAAATTTTCTTTAGGGCCTTTTCCCCCAAACCCCCCGACCCACTCACCGGCGAGTGGGACCACCGTAAAAATACCCGAGTGTAACACATAAGCGGAGTGTACCACATTCTAACATGCAAATAGGCTCCACAAACATAGCAATCTCCCACTTGGAGACTGATTTTCATTGAGCAAGCTTCTCAACCCTTCACTGTCATCTGCAAAGTCCAACCAAAGCTGAACATAGCTTTAGTTTATCCCTTGTGACCACCTTTGTCATCATGTCTGCGAGAATTTGATTTGGTATGAATCTTCTCCAACTTCAACTTATCTTCCTCCAAAGTTGTCTTGATGAAGTGATATCTCAACTGTATATGCTTCATCCTGGAGTGGAAAGTAGAGTTCTTAGCTAGGTGTATAACACTCTGACTATCACTATATAGATTACATTCCTCCTGCTTATGCTGCCCCAACTCCTCAAGCAATTTTGTGGCCAAATCATCTCTTTTTGCTTGCCTGCGTGGTAGCAACATACTCGGCCTCCGTGGTTGACAAGCCACCAACTTCCGTAGTTGTGAAATCCAACTCACTTGTTGTCCCACCTACAAGTGTAAATATAACTTATTGTCTGCTCCCGCTGTCTACATCTCCAGCCATGTCGAATCTACATAACCACGTAAAGTGGTGTCGATCCATTGTAGCACAAAACTGCGTCCCCATGGTCCCTCTCAAATACCGAAGGATCCACTTTCTTTATTGCCACAATGCTCTTTACCTAGATCACTCATAAATCTACTTACACTCCCACCGCATGGGCAATATCGGGCCTAGTGCACACCATAGCATACATCAAACTACCAACTGCTTGATGAGTAAGGTACCTTTCATCTAGTTTCTTTCCTACTCTGTCTTGGGACACTTTGCTTCTTTGATAACTTGAAGTGGCTGCCAAAGGAGTCCCAACCGATTTAGCATCCTACATATTAAACCTCTCCAAGACCTTCTTAATGTACTCTTCCCGAGATAAAGTCAGCTTCCATTCCTTCCTATCACGAGATATCCTCATACCAAGGATTTGTTTGGCATTGCACCCAAATCCTTCATAGAAAGGATTGATTATTTATTCTTGAGTACTTTTATTTCTGCATGTTTTTACCAAAGTACTAGCATGTCATCAACATACAAACACGGGATAATATAACTTCCATCCTCAAATTTCTTTGTATACACACAATGGTAGTGAATGGCATCGATATAACCTTGCTCCATCATGAAGCTATCAAACTTCTTATACCATTAACGTGGAGCTTGTTTCAGGCCATACAAACTTTTCTTCAATTTGCAAACCATCTCCTCTTTACCTTTGACCTCATAGCCCTCTGGTTGCTGCATATATAGTTCCTCCTCCAAATCACCATGGAGAAATACAGTCTTTACATCAAGCTGTTCTAAGTGCAAGTCTTCTCTCAGAACTATTCCTAGAACAGTTCTAATAGAAGTCATTTTTACTACGGGAGAAAAAATCTCATCAAAATCTATACCTTGTTTCACATGCAAACCCTTGACCACCATGGGCCTTATATCTTTTCTTTCCTCCTTCATCTTTGACTCTAAACACTCGCTTGTTACCGTAATGCTCTTTTGCCTTTGGGTAGCTTTACCAAATCCCATGTCGATTCTCCATGAGAGCACGATGCTCCTCATCCATGGCTTGCTCCCACTTCTTCTGGCATCTACCTATATTGCTTCATCAAAGCTCTTTGGCTCTCACTATCGGTGAGTAATAAATAATAAAGAGAAGGATAAAAATGTTCGGTGGTCTCTTCTTACCCTAGAAGACCTCCTCAATATAGGAGTTTGGGGTTCTATTGAGGGGTTCTGAATTGATTCAAGTGTCACTTTCCCATCCTAATATCCTCTACCGCTGCATATTCTTTCTTGGATTCTCCCTATTTTCCTGCACTACTGCTTATACATGACTTTCTCATTAAAGACCACATCCCTAGATCGAATGATTTTCTTGTCTTTAATACTCCAACATTTATATCCAAAGTCATCACCACCATAACTAATGAAAGTACATTTTTCCTGATTTAGCCTCTAGCTTGGTCCTATCATCCTTGTCTATATGAACAAAAACCTCACATCCAAAGACTCTAAGAAACTAATAATCAACTTTCTTACCATACCAAGCCTCCTCAGGTATGCCTCCATCCAAGGCACTTGAGGGTCCTTTGTTTATCAAGTACACCGTGCTCACCGCTTCTACCCAAAAAGAAAGAGGCAATCCTACATGTAACCTCATGCTCCTAACACGTTCCATTATTGTTTTGTTCATCCTTTCGATACCCCATTACTGCTGCTGCGGAATTCCGAGGAACCATCTTTTACCTATGGATTCCATTCTTATAACAAGATAATCATTAAATTCATTCTTGCGCATACTCCCCTCCATTATCGACACGAGACATTTTAGCTTAAGACTTGTTTCATTCTCTACCAAGGTTTTCCATTTAACAAAAGTGTCAAATACATCGATTTGTTTCTAATACAATAAACCCAAACTTTCCTTGTTGCATCATCAATAAAAGTAACATAATAACTTGAACCCCAAGAGATGATACCTACGCCGGCCCCACACATCAAAATGCACCAGCTCTAACTTACTCTCTTTCTTTGTAGGTCCAACTTTGAGAAACCTTACTCACTTTTGTTTCCCATATATGCAGTCCTCACAGAACTCCAAACTTATTTCTATATATCCAGGCAAATTCTTCTTTATGATGTCCATGCCCTTATGGCTCATATGACCGAGCCTATAGTGCCATAATGTTGTATCTACATCTGAAGCCACAAGATTACAATCATTAGTACTATTAGTGGTTAAATATAAGGTTCTAACCTTCTTACCTCTTGCCACCACAAGAGCACCCTTAGTAACCTTCCAAGAGTTAGTTGTAAATATCACAGTATAACCATCACTTCCCAATTGCCCACTTCGATATCAAATTTCTCCTTAATGTAGGCACATGTTTGACATCCTTGAATAGCCATGTATTCCCATTCTGCATCTTAACTTTGAATAGAACATTTTCCAACTATCTTTATGAGGCTCATCATCACCAAGAAAAACATGCCCAAAATCCCCTTGAACATAATCAACAAAATAATGCCTATGTGGAGTAGCATGAAAAGAAGCCCTGAATCTAAAACCCAAGATTCAAGTAATATTATGCAAAGAAAGAATCAAAGCATCCCGACATACATTACCCGATGCCACATTTGCCTCCTTGTTTTATTCTGTTGTTGTTTCTTATCCCGAAGCTCCCAATAGTTCTTCTTTGCATGCCCAGAAGCTTTCCACAATTCTAGCATACAATCTTGTTCTTATTTTGACCTTTCCCGATCTTTTGAATTTTCACGGTTTCCTCTATTCTTCCGTCTCCCTCTAGTTTCCACTTTGTCAAAGAATTCCCTAAAGTAGAAGATTCCCAAAGATTTTTTCTTCACATTTCCTCGCTTAGAATCACCCCTACAACATCCTCAAACTTCAACTTCAAGTTAGTGGAACCGAGTTACTTACCGCGATTACAGGCTATTCCAACTCTCGAGTAAAACACAAATTAATAAAGCCCTAACTTCTTCATCAAATTATATTGTAACCGAAACTAGCATATTCTACAACCTGTATTGAAATCATTTAAATGATCTGCTACTGAACTATTCTCAGACATCTTCATATTAAACAACTTTTTCATTAAAAATATCTTGTTAGAGGCAGAGGGTTTTTCATACAACTTCCCTAATGCATCCATTAGATATTTTGTAGTCTTTTCCTTTGAAACATTAAATAATACCGAAGATGCAAGACACATCCGGATTGTCCCAAGTGCCTTCCTATCCAGCAAATCCCATTCCGCATCTGTCATACTCGAGGGTTTGTTCACCTTCTTAGACAACGGAGTATAAAGATCCTTTTGATAAAGGTAATCTTCCATCTGCATCTTCCAAAGACTGAAATTATGCCCGTTGAATTTATCAACCCTAGATCTTCCTTCATCTGCCATAGCTCCCACTCAAGCTAAAAACTTTCCTTGTGATTCAACACTTCAGCAAACCAAACCAAGCTCACGATACCAATTGTTAGAAATAAACTATAAAATATGAGGAATAATCCCTTACGAAATTGCAATAGTAGAAATTAATATGCGAGAAAATATTACAGATCTCAAATAAAAGTGCGAATAAATAACACAACACAGAGAGACAAGATTTAACGTGGTTCACCCAATTTCGGCTACGTCCACCAAGAATCACTTGCTTAGATTTTATTACAAGCCTCCACTCTCTCAATACAATACCTAGATCCATTTGGAGCTATGCTCAACAAAATCTACAGAATTCACACCCAAATTCAAAACACATCTACAATACATTTACTTGTCCATCTATCATATGCATAAGACCATATAAATAGACAATTGCTTAAGCAGTTTGATACAAAACTGTGGGTATCAAAACCAAGGGCAAAAACCGTGGGTATCAAAACAATGGGCAAAAGACCGAAAAAACCATGGGCCCAAAAACAACCCATAACGGTTACCCATTACCCATGGGTTAATAAACCACCCATGAAAATTTGCTTCGGGGGCTTCGCCCCCGAACCCCCTGACCCGCTCACCTGAGCGGGACCGCCGTAAAAATACCCGAGTGTAACACATAGAAGGTGTACCACATTCTAACATGCAAATAGGCTCCACAAACATAGCAGAGATGGTACCAAGATGGCTTGAAGGGCTTCTATCATAACTTGTCGGTGTTGTGGGGACTTTTGGATAAGTTCATAAAGGGACATATTGACAAGTTCTTGATGTAATTGTTTAAGAACAATATTTTTATAGATTGAGTGTGGCGTGCCATAAGGATGGATACCTTGGATTTAGGATATGAAGGATTGGTTGATTCGGGGGAAAATAGAGATATATATTTTATTCCTATTTTGGTTACTGTGATTTCAAATATTGGGTGCAAGATCTTGTGGCTATCTGAGACAGTATTGATTTACAAGAAAGGTGGCTTACTGAGAAGAGGCCATGTCTTTATTGGCTAAATTACTAGAGGATGCTTTAATATAGTTAGTTTTACTAAAAAAATTGTTTTGGTGGATTTATCTTATTGTTTTGAACTTGATAGGTGGATGAGGATGGTTCTTGTTTTCCTATAGGAGTCCTTTGTTATAAATATTTTGGATCACGACATGGAGTTCTTTGCATTCCTCTGTATAATGTTTTGGTAATCGATGATAAAAAAAAATTACCTCGAAGTTGTACTAGGAAGGTTTCCATCCCCGAGGATTGAAGGGGTTGATTGGTTTTAATACTATGGTTAACGATTATATGAGTTTCTCAAGGATTTTGCTATAATATCTTAAAGCAACTTGCTAATATGATGACGAGGGCATAGGAATTTGGATTTCATTTGATGGTTTATAAGGATGTGACACTTGAAGTGTGTCTTGTGCATCACATTTTAGGTGTCGGTTCAAGGGAAATTTTAGCTTCTAAGATAGTGCCTTTGAGTTTGGATGAGAGGTGTGGTCCTAGAATAGAGGGTAGGGATGTTGTATCTTTGGTATGTTTGTCTAGTCTTTTGAGAATTCTATATTTTTGTGGATAGTTTGTCAATTTTTGTATAGGACTACTAAGGTTTTTGATTTGATGCTACGAGATCTTATTTTTGGAAGGGTTGTTTATGATTTCGGTAATGGGTCATTTTTCTTGCAATATCAAAGGGATAGTATCGGGAATATTTTAGTGAGTATATATGGTTGGGTTTGCAAGTTGTGACTTAGGTGGGTTCGAGGTCTTCGGTAGTAAGGAGATAAGAAGAGTTTGATTATTTATCTTTTATTTTAGTCGTAGAAACACATGGTATAGTAGATGTAGGTGAGAGTTGGTTGATGGTGTTGATGATATGAGTGGTAGAATTTTGAGTCCCTATGGAATTAGTTTGATTATTAGTTGGGGGATGGTTTGGAAAAGGTTGTTTGAACATGTTTATGGTTTGGTTGGGAGGTGCATTTGTATTGTCAAATTGTATTCTCAATTTCATTTCCTCAGACCTAGTGATATTTACAATATTTGTCACCCCTATACCATGATGGTTTAGGGTCAAATTCTTCGATGGGTCGGATGGGAGGGATTTTTATCATGTAATATTCCATGATTTTTCAAAAATAGAGTTGTAAGACTCCCCTAGAGGTGTGTATTTATGTGGAGTTTGGGATATTTTAGAGTCTAAGTGTCCTTTAGATGTAGTTTTCAAGATAACTACATTCATTAAACCCTTGGATTTTCATTGTTGGAAAAGGTTTTAAAGGAAGAGTTAGGTTTGGGTTTTTAGATCATAATTTAACCATACCATCCTCAAGGGATTGGAGTTGCAAATTTTGGGCAATGGTAAAGGCCTCATTGAGTGTTTGAAAAATTGGATATGAAGGGTGGATGATATAGGTTTCATGCAAGATCGAGTGAATAACTTGATAAATTTGTCAGGGTTAAGAAAATAATAATTGATCAATAATTCCCCGACATCTAGCTACAAAATCAACAACATATTCATCCTCAAATTTTTTGATACCATATAAGTTATTGATATGTATCTTATGCACAATATTGATAGAGAAATGTTACGATAAAATTTATGTTATTTGTGTAAATGAATAAAGGGAATGTTGAGGAATGTTGTCATACTAGTTGAGAGCGGGCCCAACTAACAACATCGAGGATGTCCTTAGCATAAGATCCTAATCATGAGCTATAAGATAGCAAGTGTGATGAAAGGCCCGAATGTGTTGTTGTGGATCTTCCTTACTATAGAATTTGATAAACTTGGAAGTTCCCAATGAGGAGGATAGGGTTTAAAAGGCATGGATGGGTTGATGGGCTCATTATAGATCTACTCGTAAGAAAATGTGTTTTTAGGTCCCATGGTGGTAGCTTTGAGACTCACGATAATACTAATTAATGTTTGATGGGATTATTTTGAGGGGATTGGAATTTTGAGTGATTGGATTGATTATAGATGAGGGTTATTGATTATTGATATGGGTGATATGGTAGGAGGGATTTTGAAAAGGAAGAAATCTTCCTAGTATTTTGTGTATTTTCTAAGAAAATAATGGTTGTGAAGAAGAGTGGATATACTAATAGGGGTGAAGGATAGAATTTTTGACAAGAGGTTGACGGTTGTGGATTCTATTGATTGAGAATGTATCCATACTACAACACACACTCGTTGCGAGAGATAGGTTGTGAAAGGGGATGAGTGCTAGTGATAACACTTGTATTGATAGGTGGTAAGGACGAGAGGAATATATACTACTGATTTTGGACTATGGATGTATATTGTTATGAGATGACAGGTTGTGATGTGGCCAAGGAGATTATAGAACCAAGCGTCTTGTGAGCTTGTCGAATGAGGAATTGAAGTGAAAGGGGTATGACTAACCACGGATGATGAAGTAATAACGGGGAGTTTGGAAACCTAAGGGTTAGCTGAGGATGTAGATTACAAGGGCCCTTGTTGACTAATCGTGGGTGATGAAGTAATAGCGGGAGTTTAGACACTTAGAGGGCTATCTAAGGATGTAAGTGGAAAGGGGCCTTATTGACTAACCATATTTTTGATGAGATAACGTTGATTTCAAAGCTAATTAAGGAGTGGATGAGATAGGTGTTGATGTTACCATATTACTAGTGGTAGGATACGAGTAATTTTCTTGATAACTAGCTAATAAGAGGATTGATAAGTTAGGAGTGGTTAAATGTGATAGTGGTGACAGGTTGGTGGAGGCTCTGGACTATAATAGGGAAGGCGGATAGCCTAGGAAGTAAGATAACTACTAAGGAAATCATATTGTTGTTCGAAGTTCTTCAAATATTGGATCTCCACTATGAAAGTGTTGTGGAATGGATTCATCTAGAATTTCATATGTATTTAATTGTACATTGGGGAGCATGGAGGCTCTTGACTTGATTCAAGGGATTTTGCATGGTTTTGACATGTCTGTGGTATTCTTAATACGAGATTTTTATCAAAACCATGAAACAATAAAAAATAATGAGCAGAAATTTTTAATTAAGATGCAAGTCTAAAATCAAAAGTTTAATTGTCATTTAAGTTGAAACATGTGAAAATAAAAATATGGTTGATAAAGAAATATATTTAGTTAAGATGTAAGTCACATAATTCGAAGCATGGTAATTGGTATGTTCTGAAGCATGGTATTAGGCCTACCCCCCACTTCAGAGTTTGATTGTCTTGTTTTCGAGGATGTAATCCATTAGACCTGATTTGAATGTAAATTTGATTTATAATGTGAAGGGCTAGTAGTGAAGGGAAGTAGTGAATGTATATTTTTAACCCCTATTTAAGCTAGATGAGCGAGAAAGAATGAATATTATTTTTAAAATCGGAAAAAAAATTTTATTTCTATGAGAACAAAGCACACAAGATGTGATGTTGAAAGGATAATGAAATAAAAAGGAAAGGCGTTGTTATCTAAAATTTTAAATCTTGCAATTTTGAATAACTCATCAAAATGGAGTAAAACCATTTTTATGGTATACCAAAGTTATGGGGATTTCACTCAGCTAACCACATAATTCAAGAACATAGTGAACATTCATGGGTTATCATTACCCATGAGAACAAATAAAGTGAGCGAGGATATGAATTATGTGGAATAGATCAATAGACAAAGAATTCAATGTTCCATGGGACTGCATTTTGTAGAAAATTGAAGAATGTGGCTAAGTCCAACGATTGCGTGACAATGATTCAATATTCTATGGGATTCACAAAATATTAGTGTTTCATGACTCCATGAACCCATAGGACATTGAAGAACCCACTAGAAAAAAAAATGTTGTGAAACATTTAAAGTGTTAAAAACATTTCAAATAAAGGGGCCCACGAAGGAAGGAGAAATGTAATCAAAATCTATGGGATTAGTGGATGGATTTTTCCTATAACTCTCATTTTGGTTAACTAAATCAATAAAAATCAATCTTTTTGGAAAGGTTTCATTATGGCTACATTCTAGGATCAACAATTTCAATTTTTGATGCAATCTCGAGACCGAAATGCTAAAAAAATTTTAAGGTAGAAAAATGTTTGAGCACACAAATTTATCAAATCATTACCCCACCACTAGAATTAATGGGAATTGCACTCCTTCTCCATATGTAAGTTAGATAATGTGTGAAAATAGGCTTGCATGAGAGTGCCCATAATCTTTTCAGATATTCAATGCATGTGGTTGGTGATTGAATTCCAAATTCAATTTTCCCTCTCTTTTCCCTCCTCTCTCTTTCCCATATTCTATATATTGTAAAATGATGCCCATTTGAAAAGGTTGGACCCTCTTGGAATGCAAGGGCATCACATAAAGGTTGCACAAATTTTTTTTGAGTTGCGAGGCCTCATATTGGATTTTTGCAATGTGTCATGTCTTCTTCCTCCATTTTAATGATCTATGCATCTTTTTAATGCAATAAAATTCATGTTTGTGTTCATTTTCTACCCTAATTGGTGTTTTATTGCATTTTCTTTCCTCTTCATTTAGTTTCAGGTATGTTGTGTATGTTTCTCCACTTTTGATTTTTTCTATTGTGCATTGTGAGAAAATGGGAATTTGAATGATGCTCTAGATTGTGGTTCTCGTTTTGCCCTCTCCTCCATTTTCCCCCATTTCCCTCATTTGAGAGTTTCTTTCCCATTTTCTTGGTGTTATCACCTCTTTTAGCTTAGGATTTTCTATTTTCATTCATCTCTCTCTTCCCCTTTCCCTTGGAGTGGTAGATTAGGATTAGTTAGTTACATTTATAGCGGTAGGAGTAGTTTAGCACTAGGAATAGGAGATGAAACAACCATCTCGGAGGTCTATCTCAAGTAACAAGTTCCACAACTTGAGAGAAAATCCCATGCTACCAAAAAATATTGATTTCTCATCCATTCATTCATGAAAAATCATAGTGTTATTTTTAGTGATAATTTTTTGGCGTGCACCCAGTGGGACTGTTGAGATATTCTCATTATTTCACTAAGTTTAGGTGTGTATCTAGATGATTTCATCTTTTGAAGGATTTTCATATCACATCTAGAGAATCCAAATACTACATCTACTTGTTTTAGCGATTAAAGTGACCATTTTCATGAGAATAATACAAACAAGGCGAAGTGCAACAAGTGGTGAAGCTTTCGATTACTTGCAATTGTCATTTGAGAAGAAGAAGAAGGGGCAGATCAATTCAAAGATCACCATCACCACCAAATAGAGTCTCTCTACTCCTCCTCTTGGTAGGACCTTCTTGTTTTCATCCAAATTTTTAAGACCCATTCCATTTATGAAAAAACCAAGGAATCTAAATTTTGTCAAATCGATGGTGGTAGCCCTCTAGCTCTCAATACACAACATGATATATTAGTGTCTACACTTAAAATTATCCCTTTCTTCCCTAGTGAAAACCATACCACCCTATCTAATCATATCCAAGATGTTGTTAATGTTTGTTTTGTCCATTTTATTGGAGAGGATGATGTTGTTGTTATACTCTTGGCTTCTTTGTTCAAAGGAACAACCCTCTGCGGTATAAAATTTTGAGACCTTATTGATACATAACTAGGGTGAACTTGGCACATCCATTTTCAATCATTTCAAGGACAAATCAGATAACTTGTCTTTGATAGAGGAGCTAACCACAACAAAGAGAGCCCCAAATGAGTAGATGACATATTTGAGCATAACATTTTAAGAGAGAAAGTGGAGTGGGATGATTTTTGTTTATTGAGAGAAGTCCTTTGCTAGTAAGACTTCGGATTATGGGATGGATGGATTTTTAGTCCTTTGTGTAGTGTCCTGGTATTTTATGATAAGCGTAGAATGCCTCATATTTATACTAGGAAGGTTTCTAACCCCAAGGATTAGAGGGCTTAGTATGGGATAATTTTATGACTAATGATCGTATGAGTTTTTCAAGGATGTTAGTGTAATATCCTAATGAAGAGGATGATTGATGGGGACATTGTTTGATTGTTTAAGAGCATGAGATGCTTGAGTCATGTCTTGTGGTACATTTAGGTTTTTGCCATGGGATGGGTTTATACTCTATGATGGTGATTGTAAATTTGGATGAGGGATGTGGTCTAGGATGAAATTAGGTAATGACATGGAATTTTGCGTTGTGTTTGTATGGAAAGTGTTTATAAGATTTATATATTTTTAGGAGGGTGATTTGAATTTTTTTGTTGGACTACCAAGACTTTGGGCTTCGTGTCGGGTAAGATGATCTTGGAAAGAGCTATTTAAGATTTTGATGACAGGATTCATTTCTATTGATTCCAAATGGAGGGTATGGGAAGTTTCTATGTTATTGCATGTGACCTAGGGTTTGGATGTTATGATGAAGATGAGCTTAGGATCTTAGTTGTGTGGAGATTCGAAGGCCCATGTTATTTGGTTAGCATTCAATCTATGGAAATGACGGTGTTGCGAGATGTGGGTGAGGACTTGTTGAAATTGTTGATTATATGATGAGACCTTATGGCATTGGACTCGAACACATCCAATTCAATAAGGGTTATTTAAACACATCCAAATTTGATTTGGAGGTTCATTTGAATTATCAAGTTGTAATTCACCATTGTCGATAAGGTCTTAGAGGACATTTTTAAATGAATGACATTTCTCTATGTCATGTCCTTAGGACTTTTGGTATTTGATAATCATTTTCTCTATACCATGATGGTTTGGAATTTGATATGTCAACGATGGGAGGGAGCTTAATCATACAAGAAGAAAGAATATTATCAAAGACAATGTTATAGGATTCCCCTAAAGGTTTGTATTTATGTTGAGGATTGGATCGTTTCGGATCTGAGCGACTTTGGATGTAGTTTTTAAAATAATAGTATTTTTCAAACCTTTAGATTTTTCATTATTGGAAGAAGTTTTAAAGGAGGACTCAAATTTTGGTTTCGTGGACCACAAATTAACATTTCCATCTTCAAGGGCATGGAGTTCTAGTTTTCAAGCCATGGTAAAGGCCTCATCAAATGTTTAGTAGGAATGAATTTGAATGGTTCTTGATATATTCTTAGGACAAGATCGATTGAACATCTCAATCAACTCGAATTTTGGAAGGCATAAAGATAGTTGGAATAATTCATTTCCATCTTACGAAGAAATCACTAATCGACTCATCCTTGAATTTTTTGATTGCATAAAGGTTTACCATGGAGATTTTATGCGAGATATCAATAGATAAGTGTTCTAGAAATAATTGTGCCAAATGTGCAAATGAGAAAAGGGACCGTTGTGGGATACTATTGCTTAGCAATCAAGAGCAAGGATGATGTCTAAGGACATATTGAATATCCTCAACATGAGATCCTACTCATGTGTGATAAGATAACACACATATAAAAAATCCATGATATGTTGTTGTGGGTCATATTTACTGTAGAATTTGATAAATTTTGGGAGTTCTCGGTGTGGAGGATAGGCCTTGAAAGGCACATATGGGTTGATAGGTTCATTGCAATTTTTTTCATAGGAAAGGTTATTTTTAGGTCCTATAGTGTCAGCTTCAAGGCTAGCAATTATACTTAGTAGCACTTGCATAGGATCATTCTCAGGTGTGCTATTTGTTTGAAGAAGGAGTGACTTGATTAAAATTGTAAGGGTTTGATTGTTCATATAAGTGATATGGTAATGACATTTTTTGAGAGAGGGGAATGTCTCTTGGAATATTGTAAAATGTATTGGAAAACTAATGATTGAGAGAAGGATTGAATATGATGATATGGATGGGAAATAGGGGTATAAATAGAAGGTTGTGATTTTGATAAAGTCGATGAACCAAATGTATATCAGTAGTGCATCATACCCATTGAGGAGATAGGTTGTGAGAGAGGACGAGTATTGGTGATGAGACTCGTGTTGATGGATAGTAAGGATATATGAATATACATCATTAAGTTTTGGGTTTGTGGATGTGGGTTATTGTGAGATGATAGGTTGTGTGATGGTCAAGGGGGCTGGTGAAATGGGTATGCTTAGCGAGAACTTGGCGAGAGGAGGAAGATGGGTATACGATGTATGATTAATCACGGGAGCTAAAGTAACAAAAGAGTTTTGGCCACCCTATAGATTAGATGAGAATGTAGATGATACAGTCCTTATTGACTAGCCAAGGGTGATGTAGTAACGGTGGGGTTTGGAGTACTGCGGGGTTAATATAAGATGCGAGATAGTGTGGGGCCTTGTTGGGTAGTTGTATTTTGTGATGATATGGATGTAAGCTCAAAACTAGAAATGGGAATAAATGAGGTAAAAACAGATGTTCCCGAGTCACTAGAGGTAGGATAGGGAGTAATCTCCTCTATGATTGGTTAATAGTCGGGGTCATAAAGTTTGTAAATGTTATAAGTGTCGAAACAACAGAGGATGGAAAATTTTTTGATAAGGGTGAAAAATATGCCTAAATTGCCCCAAGGTAGCTACTAAGGGAAATCATATTAGAGTCTAAAATTTCTGCAAATATTGGGTTACCACTTTTGGAAGAACTTTGGAGGGTCAAGACAAGGACCTCTCGATGTTTTAGATTGAGTGATGGGAGAACATGGAGGATTTTGAGTTGATTCAAGGGTTTTTGAAATTGACTGTCATGTTTGGGATATTTTGAATGTGAGATTAGATTGGTTATAAGGATTTTTAAGTGGGTCTGTCATTTTAAAAAGGTTCTAAACGTGATACTAGAATGATTTCAGGGATTGATGAAGTTGGTCTATCATGTTTGGAGTTTTTCGAAGGTGAGATTTTTTTCTAGTCAAAACCATGAACCAAACATACAATAAAAAAGGAAAAAGGAAAAAGAAAGATGTTTATTAGTGAAATAGAAGTCAAAAATCATAAGATAGCTTTCTTTTTTAATTATCTTGATTTATTTAAGAAAAATGTGAAATAAAAATATGGTTGAAAAGGAACTATATAAGATGCTTACTAAGGTTGGTTTTGGGTGTCTTAAGGCTGAGTCCTCGATATACTTGAAGGTATGAGAGACCCAAATCTATGTTGGTTTCAACACAAGGTGTGATATTGGGGCCTACCTAATCACTTCACGGTCTGCGGTGATAAGGATGTCGATTCTTAGTAAATATAGCCCACCAATTATTTATACTCGCCACACACCGAGTCATCTTCCCCTTGGTGATGAAATCCAAGTAGGTAGACTTAGGAAGGAAGTGTTTGTATCAAGTTCGATTTATGATGTGGTTTGGTTATGTGTGAGGGTAAAATAGTGAATGCAATATTTTAACCTCTAATTAAGCTACATGAGCAAGTAAGAATGAAGGTTTGTTTTAAGACCCAAAATAATGGTTGATTTTGAGGAAGACAAACCGAAAAAAAATGTGATATTGAAAGGAAAATGAAATAAAAGAATCGTATATGTTTTCACAATTCCTTTTTCTTATTTTATGCATTTTCGAGGAAGCAATGCCAAAGCACTACTTGAGTTGAAAAGTTAAATGTTTTGATAAGAAATAAAATAAGAAGATATAAAATCTAAATCAAAGAAAAGGGATTGAGGGTCCCATCGGCGTGCCAAAATGTTTATGGTGAACTTCATTTATTAATTATGTGACAAAACACTAGAAAATCGAGAAGACAAAAGGTTTGATGATACATGCGCCAACAATACAATGTTGGGATTGATGTATGCAATATGGACGTGATACTCCTTCTAGTAAATGAGATTACCTACCCATACATAGATAGATGCATAAGATAGATATGATGAGTTACTCGGAAAAGGCAAATCCCAGGAACCAAAGGGCTTCCTTGAAGGGTGTCAACTCATTTTACAATCAAGTGATAATGATAACAAGATAATTGACAATAAATTGATGATTTGAATTCTAGAGAGATAGAGAGATCATGTTTGATGTGATAGGAACCCCAAGCGAGGGATACGAAACCTCAAACTCCTTTAAGTATTCAATCCATGCCTTTTTAGTAGCATCTTATTCTTCTCGGATGATTTCAAGATGATCTAACACGTCCTTGACATTTGGTGTCCAAACGATGGCACAAACACTCAACTCATGCACATGATATCAAATTGTTCCTAGATGAAGGGATGTTGGATGATAAGAAGGTCATATATGTTGGTAATTAGATGTGCCTACCTAGTATAGTCATCTACAAACAAAAATAACTTGAAAACAAACAAATAAGAGAAAATGATAGATTAAGATATTGATTGCATGTATATAAAATGTGATTAAATGATAAAAAGATAGGGATCTCTAGAGATTCATTGTGGTCACTAGCGATTTAGGCTAATCATTGGCGATTCGGATGAATCGATGATGATTACTATAAAAAATATTAATTCTTTGACAAAATGCAAAATGGATATGAAATGAATGATCTAAGGACTGATATGGTTTTTATATGAATTTGTGATAAACTAATTATGAAAACAAGTGGCGAGATCTTACCTTGGATGAGAAATGTTAAGAAATGGTGTTGTGGGAATCTTATAGAGTTTATAGATATTTCTAGGACGTGATAGCGATTACTCAAGGTGCCAAGATGAGCATGGTGATGTCGTCTAAGTATCCATGAACCATATCTTTGTTGCGATTCTGAAGATCCCATTGATAGAGGTATGATGTTGTTTATATAATCATCAAAAATTCGTTGGAATCACTTGGAGATCCATAAAAGTGGGGAAACTTTCTTGGAAGTGGTTTCATGACTTCCAAATGGGGTTATTCGGCTAAGGGGATGAGTGAAAATGGTTAGGAAGATGTTGAGGGAGTTATGAGGTTAGAAGGTTAGGGCTAGAAATGGATTAGGATGGTTTTAAGTGGTTAGGGAGGTTTTAGGATAGGTAAGTAAGATTTACGAGGGTAGAATGTGATTTTATGGGGTTGAAATATGATTTTAGAATAATGAGATGCATTTAGGATTATTGATATGGATGTGAGAAATGTAGATAGGTCACCTAGAGTGCCGAGAAATGTAATGACTAGATTATGTGTCCTGCGTATAAAAAGGAAAAATTTCAATTGTAGTCGGGTGATCATGAGTCGATCATCAAAATTTAAAATGTCATACCTAACCACCATCTCCACAAAAATTGTATGTAAACACCCAAGATTAGATGATGGATTGACTAGAACTAACATGTTGAAATTTATTTTAAGCTTGGAATAAACCCTAGTTAGGGTATCAAGTGCTCTCCCTTAACGGGTTTTCCCATTGATCTTCTCAATGTTTGTTGTAAAGTTTGATCTTTTGAAGTCTTCAAGAGGATATTTTCTAGAGTTTGGGTGGCCATTATTAAGCCCAAACAAGCTCGTTTCTTTTAGTGCATCCATCATCAAATTTCCTTATTGGATCTCACCCGATTCACCCTATATGTTCTTGTTGTAGTTCTGAGAGTCTGTTAAATACATATGTTTGTTCTACAAGTATGCTCGATCTCTTTATTACATTGAATTCATAACATTTTCATAATTTTCCTATGAAATGTTCACACATGGAAAATGGTTCTTTTGAGGAACTCATTATGCTCCCTATAAAATACATGCAAATTTAGCACATTTTTCATTGGTAAATTCTATATCAACTATGGAAAGATAGAAATTAAACTAATTTCAATCATATAGATTCTATTAAATAAATACTTTCTATTGCTAACAAAATAAAAAAAAATTTTCAAATGTTACTCTACATATTTAGGTGCAAGCAGAGAAATTCCTCATGTAGTTAGTGCATCTCCAAAAATTGCACCATGTGTTGTTAGTTGAGATATTTTAGACTCACCTTTCCAGTGTTCCCTTCCTCAAGGCCATAGCTATACCCAATGTGAAAGATCTTGTTCTCGTAGCGACACCGAATGTCTCCACACAATGAGAGGTATCCTTTTCTAATTCACATCTCATAAAGTGGTGGAAGCGGTGGTGGTGACAACACTAAGTAAGAATTTACTTGGTTGGACGATGCATTCGTAAGTGAAATTTCCTCTTAGCTTTGGGAATTTCTCCCTTTCACCAAAATACTAAATTGAAAAAGTAAAAGTAAAAGATAAAGAAAATCTTGATAGGTGGAACCTATCGATCTACTAACCCACTGGTAGTGGATGGAAAAGGTGGGGGGACAAAATTATGACCCCCTCCTCATTTTCCTATGTTGTTTGTGGCCCTTGTAGCTTAATATTTTATGTTCTTTATTAATATTTCACTTTGTTTAATGATTATTTTTTTAATTTGTTAAATTGTTAGCTTTCTCCACTTCATTAATATAATGCTTGAAATGTGATTCATGTACTTATTTTTTTATATGATTAATTCTAAATATGTTTATATCACTATAGAAAAAACTTTTCAATAAAAAAACATAGCCTTACCTATAAATAAGATAGTTCTATAAATGAAATAAAAGTGCAAGTGAAACAAAAGACTAGATATTACTTACTTGAAGTTCTGGAACCATGCCACTATTACTTGCAAGATAATAGCTGCAATTCCATTGAATCCATTGAAAATCTTTTGTTGCCTTGTTCCGTGTAATTTATAATCTTTTGAGTTTGACATACCTACAAATAAAATAAAAGGAAAGAAAATGTCATTTTAAAATTCTCAATTTTACAAAAAATGACTTAAGATAAAACAATGGTATGTATGTAAAATTCAATATTGTATATTAATTACTTATTTATTTTATTTATTTTTAAAGATACAAAATCAAAGATGATCTAGAATTTGAGTCATATAAAATTCATTATTTATGTATTATCTATTAAGAAAGAATGATTATTTATCTTTTTAGACATTGTAAAATAAAGATAATTGTGTACATACCATCCGATATTGAGATCTTCATCAAAATGAGAATGTATATGAAGGTAAGAAATGTTGAAATACCACACCAGATCTTCATCCTTGACAAGTTTGGTACAAGAAAAGCAAACACAAAATAAAGTACTCCTGAAATGATAATGAACTCTTGAAGAGTCATGGTGGAAGAGTTGTCATACTCCATATATATTTCCTGTCATTTACAAAGAATATAGCAAGTGGTTAGTTCATAAATTGTAAATACAAATTTATCAATTATTGGTTTTTAATATTATTCTATTTTTTATGTCATATAAATTATATTTCTAGCATGTCTTAAATTTTTGTTATTAAAATAATTTATCTGAATTTATTAGTATTATTATATAGTAACATAAATTACACACATGTACATAAAAGAGTATTATAATTGTTTTACAAATAAATACAAATATGACATATCTTTAAGCTCATATAATTTTGTTGGTATTGTTACTCATTCCCAGTATAGTTCTAGAATGTGTAGGTATGAAATTTTCTTAAGAAAAGGTACATGTAAGAATTCATAGGCGTAGTCCAAATAACATTCATATTCATAAAACCATATGAGCTACATAAGCATTTTTAGTGATTTGTGAAACAATGGTATTATATTCAAGTTTGAGTCCCATCATCTAATTGATATTGATAATAGTAAATTGCTTTGTATTAAAAATAAATAAATCAAAAAAAAAAAAAAAAAAAAAAGTGTTACATTTTAATTATTTCTCATGTGATAATGGAAATTTCAAAATAAAAAAATTAGACAATTTTTATTTATTTACTTGATAAGAAGAAATTCTCTAAAATTATGAAAAAGACATCCATTCCAATTATTTCTTAAAGCACTCCTAACCTTTACTTTAACTTTCATTAAATAAATATATGATAAATTGAATTACATAACATTGTATTTATACGAGATCATCTAAATGTTCATTCCATTTTCTCTTTAACATCAATTTACAAATATCCCATTATAAATTATATTGATGGTATAATGTTTGTCATACCTCTAATTTGTAATACGCTTTTAAAAAATTTATAATGCACCTTCATTTTTCTCAAACTAATCAAATTTATTTTAGAATGACTTAAACATAAATGAATACACATCTAAAAAAGAATCTAGCTAATTTTATAACTAGTTAACTATTTTGATAAACATCAATTTATCAATTAATTTATCTTAGCTCCATTGAAATCATCTTAATTACATTGAATATTTTATATTTTATATTGTGACGTGATATTGCTCTTAAATTTTATTAAAATGTTGGTTTCAACTCTTTTTATCACAATCTAATTTGGTATGATTGAATCTATCAATCTAAATCAATTTAAATTTAAATTTTTTTAATGTAATATGGATCAATATTTTTTATTCTTATTTCATTCTAGTGTATGATTCGTGTTTCTAGTTCTACTATTTTTAGTTAAATTTCCTTTTACAATCTTTTTGTTATATTTAGATTTAATTTATGAATTTGAAAATTTGAGTTTGAGAGAATGTTATTATTTTAAAATTGTTCCTTACAAATTGTAATGGTAGATACTTCTTTGTTTAACCTCAATTTTAAGGGGAAAATAGTTTGTAAAAAAGTGTTACTTACATTGTTAATACTATTATTTTGTAGTCCTTTCTTAGTCTTTACTAATTTATAGGGTGTGTCTTTCATTACCCATATATCCATTAGTTACGTCAAAAGTGTAGTATTAAGTTAGAATGACCCGACTCAAGTTTGACACACTCATACATATATCAATGGATAATATTGATGTCGTGCATAGATGTCGATTGAAGAAATCGTGATCGTTTATTTGTGTGCCATGGAGGTTGTCCATCCATCGTTTGTTTGTATGAGATGGCCGTCTACCTTAGCAACTGACTATGCAGAAGACCACGGCTTTTTTTTACTTTGATTCGTGACAAGAAAAACAGTTGAAAAACATTGTGAGAGAAAATAAAGAAGAAAATGATGTAGACCACTCCACTACAGTGTCTGTGAGTAGAAAAATCCAACTGCAATCCTACGTAGCTCAATAAAGAGGAAGAAATAAGGTGCCCGACTACTCTCACAAAATTCCTCTGTTATGTTAAATTTCCCTTTTTCTTTACCCTCTATATTTTTATCCTCGACAATGTTTTGTTTTTTATTAGAAGGCTCTGAGAGGCATGGTCCCGCTGCGGGAGATTATGATCGAAGAAACCACAGGACGGGGCAAAAGCTCGTGCCCATGTGACTGGGCCCTGCCAAAATCAAATTTTTGTTTTTTTCCTAAGGAAAAGGTAAAATGATCTAGGGCCGGGAGGAGCTTCCTTGGAGTGGAATTTCTCTTAGGTTTTTGGTGAATGCGTGGCCTGAGAAGAAGTGCAAGAGGGTAATTAATTGTTCTTAACCAGTTCTTACTCTTTTTTAAGTTTTCACTACGGTAAATGCCTTGGCCAAAGCACGGGTTCATTATATGGGAAATATCCTAACACGTGCATTCATATTGAGTAATTAAAATTGATAAAATCAAATTCAATATACCGCATACATTAGGGGTTTAAAGGTTTTAATTAATTTATAATTTGAATTAGGTATTAGGGGTAGGTTACAGATGTGGGCCAGAGAAAAGGTAGGGTTAATTTTAATATAAAACTAAAACATTTGAGTTGTAACTTTTAAAAGACAATTATCTTAAAACTACAAAAGAATTTTGGTTATAAAGTTAAATTATAATATATTTTTGAATAAGGAAATCTCAATTATGATATTCTTAACCAAGAAATAATAAGATGGTAGGAAATTGGGATTGTAATGTAGCCAAATTCTAAACAAACTCAATATACTGCAAATAATATGAACTCCAAAAGAAAATAGATATCCTTCTTCGTTATTGAATCATGAATTACAATGTTTCCTAAATAGGAAAACAACTCCCAACTCGAGTTTCCAAGCAAACTCTAACTAACTTTGACTAAATCTACTCTAGGTGGTGGAAATTACTATTTTTAGCAGTTTACTATAACCTGTTATTCTTAGTAAGTTTCATGTCATGCTTATTCGGTGAGACATAGAAATTGTCACACATCTTCTACATGCCTAAATTAGAGGAATTGCTAGCTTTCCAACTCATAATGCAACTAAGAGACTAAAATTAACTAATGCCCTAAAATAGGAAAAAACTTGAACTACAACTTAAATCCTAATTTTTGGCCTCAAGATGGTGGATTTCGGGCTCAAAATGTGTTGAAATGTGCTCCAATCCGGCAAGTCGGGTTTGCAATGTTTTATCTATTTGAAACGGAGGTTTAAAAAATTGACTTAAATGGACACTGGAGCACAAGTTATGACCTTTTCAAGTTTCCTACTAATTTGGGCACATCGTCTAGAAATGAGTATACTTTTGAACATAAATGATATTATTTTAGTATCTTAATTATTTTATAAGCGATTAAAGTTTAACATTAAGGTAATTGGTAATAGGTCTCAAATGGCTTCAAACTCTCTTTCTATAGAAAATGTGTATTAAGAAAATAATCATTGAGTGGGAAACATGATATATTTTATGTTTCATATATTACGGTAGAAATAAAAAGGGGTAAATAAAATTGTAATGGAAAAATGGGTAAGTAAGGTACATGGAAAATAGGGGTATTTTCTTTCTAATAATATAACTAGAGGGGGTATTATAAATTGAATAATTAGAGGTAAAAACTAGTATTAAGGGTATTCTTTAATACCCTTTGAACGCACGTGTTATACAATACTTTTACTAAGTGAACCCCCATAGACCAAAGTGGGATTTTGAGGGTTAAAATTGAAGTTAAATTGAGTCAAACCTTACCAAGCTTTAACTACAAAACTAAATCCGCTACATTTCTTTGCGTTTTTAACATCTAAGAGGAATTCACCGATTTTTATTCATACATTTTGTTATTTATTCATTGATTTGGTAAATTTCCCTGGCGGCTAACCTTTTGGTTTTACAATTCGAGAAATGCAACAAATCCAAGTATAATCTGGCTAAATATTCTATGAGGAATTCTCCATTTTTATATTTATAAACCATTACTTCATATTTATTTAACTGTGTTTAATATATACTAATATAATTTATATATATTAAGATAATTATATATATAAATTTGACGGTCACATTTTAAATATACAAGTCGCATGTGATGGTCTATAGAATATTTGAAAGTATTTTACATATAAAATCATGAAAAACATTTAAACGGATGTCAAATTTAACCCTTTGTAGATGTCCTTGAAAATATCATTCACAGGTCACCCTAACCATCAAATATCATCCCTAATATTGTTCACATGTCTTCATCTATTTGGTCGATGTGCATTCAACAATGTTAGCTTACATCCTTCGTGTGCACGTGGAGCTTCAAAATTCGATTCATAAAGCATTCCAGATAGGCTTTCCTAGGCATGTAGTCGGGCTCTTTCTGGACCAACGTAGAAAGGGATTCATCATATTCGAGTGCAAAAAAAGGTATTGATGGATGGGTCTGTTTCATACTTATCCCGGGACATCTCAAATTTGACATTTAAGCCATTTTAAAGCGATTAGACACAGTCAAAATTCCATGGCTTTCTTTTTATCAAATCTTCCCCATCATTTCCTTTATTTGCTTCGTCTTTAGAAATAATCAAATGACAGGGAAAATGCCAATGAATTAAATGGGTGTGTAGTACTTTGTTTAGAGAAATTGTAGAGAATTCAATATTGAGGGATTGTTTTCCTTTTCTTTTTCTCTTGCTCTTGCTACTAGTGTTGATAGGTGGTCCTTCTCAAACTCCCACCTTCCCTAAATGTGGTGGAGGCATTTTCTAGGTGAATGTTTGGGTTATGATACATAACACATGCCTTGCAAGCTGCCAACACCTTTTGCCTATCTGAGAAGGGGACAAAACTTGTTTTTGGTTGATTAAATATTTATTGTATTAAGTCTAATTTTTACTCTCTCATCAACACCCATTTGATTAATTATGTGGATTTTATGGAGACACCACCACATGGAAAAAAACCCTCCTTGTAAATGAGAGAGTAATTTGCACTCAAAAACTTACTACATTTCAACATAATTTTTGGCTTAATTTTATGGTTGTTTTTTATTTTTAGAAAATTTGATATAGTGATAAGATTTTTTTAATCTTCTGCGTAGACTTCATTTTTTTATTTTTAGAAAATTTTGACATTTGTGGCTCTCCTCTAAGAAAATTCGTGGATGACGAAGATTGACATCCTTACATCGTCGACATATTAATATTTAAATATGATCCAATGGTGGAAATGACAATGAAATGAAGTTTTTCATATTTTTTTGAGTTTTAACATGTGCAAGTCATTTTTACACATCCCATTAGTGTGATTAAAACACAATTGGGTAGAAAATTCCCACGATGCTTTGCCCAAAGAAAAAATCAAAGCCTACTTACATCAGCAACAACGGGAATAATAGTGCAACAACCATGTTGGACCTCATCGATTATTTTTCCCAAAATAGTTAATTTTCAAACGACCACGCTTTAATAATTTGTGGTGCAAAACTTCCATAGCGAAGAAGTTATCTCTTCATCGTTTTTTCTTCGAAGTAAAAAGGACAAGTATTTTTGTTGTCTTCTCATCTTCTTTCTTTATTTCTAATGGAGACAAACAAATTTAAACTATATTTTGTAAATCCGATGAATTTTCCTATGCAGACTTAACATATTACTTCCCTACATGACTTAATCAAAGAAAGGCTGCATATTTGTTTATTTGTAAAATTGGGAGCGAAATGAAGGCGTTCACAATTCTCAATGCGTAATGCATAGTGTGCCCAGGACAAATTAAACTATGTCCTTGTTTTGGAAGATCGATGCAAGAGGACTTGGAAATTGTATCTATTTAAACATCTTAAAACAATTCACAAATGTTGACAAACTTAGCATTATTTATATGTATAAATTATAATTACGCTGAAGGCATCACATTTGGGTTGAGGTCTCCCTCTCTAACAAAGTGAACACAGACGTGGATAGAAAATATTGACATCAATACATCCTCTCCGTCCACGTGAGCAATCAAGCAATTGGTCATTGAGTCTTTGTCCTTCTTGCGAGGGTGAATAAAATGATGGCTTGGTCGATGACCACCAATCTAGGATTGATCGGTTTCATTTCTTACATGACCCAGATGTGAAATTTGTGAAACTCCTTCTCTAGTCACACCGTGGACATCTTCATAAGATACTCTAAAAGGGAAAAAAAAGGGAAGAAATGTTTAGAAAATTATGATATAGAAGGCTATACGTATGAGCTTGGAGTTGGGTGGAGCTTATCAGATAATTACTCTTCCCACAATCCTCCCTTTAAGAATAAAAACTACAAAAAATGAACAAGGATTGAAAGATTTTGGTGTGTTGCATGTTGAATTTGATAATGTTGTCCAAGAGAAAGGTTGGTTATCGATTGAGAAATGCTACATAGCCCTTATTTGCATTCTTAAAATCTAAAGAGAAACCATAATCATATATGATCTTGAAATCGACAACATAATGAACCCTCAATGCAAAGAAATGCAGTTTTTAACATATGTCGACTTCAACATTGAACCACAAATGTAAGTTTTCCTTTCAAGTATTCATTGACAATACCTTTGCTTTCTAAGATATCTCTAGACTATATTGCCACATGCCCTACATCTATCATATCCCTTTCTTCATCTAACATCTGACAAAATATGCACATGTTACATTTGTTCCTCCTCGTAAGAAAGTTTGTTTCCTCAAAATGGTCCACCCAATATTATCCTCTCCCAATTGCTTCTCCTCCCTCTAACCCCCTCTTCTGCCCCCTCTTCCTCCTTTTATGTTTTGGTCCCTCAAAATCAACCTCGTCTTACATTGCCCCTTCGGCGTTCACATCGCACATTTCATGTGATTGTTAGTTTATTAGAAAAATAAACATTTGTAAATCCATATAGATATATTGAAACATAGACTATTTTGATCATGCATGGACATGAACATCAACCTAAACATACATCTTACGAATTCAATTATTCATGTCATTTTTTACTTTTATAATCAAAATTTAGACTAGATTTGCTTTGATTGAGGCGCCACTTTGACATTTTCGACAAAATTATAGATTGGGCTATAACCTAATTCCAAATTCATAAAAAGACTTCAAACCCTCGATTTTGTTATTGAATCTTATTATTCACACATGATGAGATTGTAAACTTTGCTTCTTATTTAATAGGATAAAAATTTTTTTGAGTAAGGAAATTATTAAATGCAAGAGTTAAAAATTAAATGTGAGAGGTAAAGAATTAAATAATAAATTTTTGTCATCATTAATTCATTATTTTATTTATTAAATTTATTTCAATTATTAATTTTTTATAAATTATATTAAAAAAATTAAATTATTGGATTTATTAAGTTTCTAATATTTTTATTAAGTTTAAATTTAAAATGTGTTAATGTCAACAATCATTTAGTCTATTGATGAAGTTATTTGGCTCACATAGAGCCCACTAGGAATCAGGAATCAAAGGCTTACTTGTACTGAATGCAAAGGCTTACAATACTCTAACACGAGAGTCGGGCGGTTGAGGTCAAGATTATGTCATGGGTGATTTTGATGGTGTGGATACCCCTTACCTACTTAGTTAAAGGTGCACACATATTTATTTTGTACACTTACTCAATGTTGTAATTTTGCTATAAGTTTCCTCCTAAATATAGACAAGGAAGCCGACAATCTACGTAAGTCAATACTCGATATAATACTTAGCAGAGATGTCAATAATTTGTAGAAATCAATACCCATTATAATACTTCACGATCGATAAAAAAATACTTTTAAATTAACACATTTAATAAAAACTATTAAATTTGATATTTTCATTAAAGTTATTAAATTTGTTAGGTCTACTCTCACACTTAAAATTATCTCACATTATATATATATATATATATATATATATATATATATATATATAATAAAGTTAATTAGTGTGCCATTAAGAAAATAACACTTAATGTTTTGTGTCAACACTTGATCCGTTAAATAATACAATTGAGGTTAATAGAAAAAATTGATACGTGTGAAATTACGTTCTAGGCTGCCCCATGGTGATTTTACTATTGGCACGTATACATCTTAGACACTAAGCACGTGAATTGTATTTCCTTTACCATACCATATTGCCTTAATTTAATTTAATTTCCTTTGCCTTATTTTTCACGAAATTCTCTCCGCCAAAATACAAGATGGAAGGAGGAACTTAGTATGGTATTTTAGTGGTATGAGAATTTGACCATTTAAAAGCCCATTTCGGTTTTTCCATAGATTGTACAAATTTGGGTATTAGATATGTTTAACCCACGTATTTTGGTTTGGAGTTCACTAGGCTTTTAAGTATGTACTTCAGATGTTCATCATTATGCCAAAGGCATTCCCAATTGAATGAGTAGTTTCTTTTCGCGTGAGTCGAAGATCATCGCCATGAATCGAGTGTGCGTCAATGTACAAATGTTTGAGAGTAGGCCTGGAATTTCAAATTATCGTAAAGCAAAATTTGTTGACGGTTTATCTCTTTCATGTCGCTGTAATTTCAAGAAATTTTTATAGATATATATATATATATATATATATATATATAGGTATTATTTTTAAATAAACTCCTTAAAAAAATTTGGTTTTCAAAATTTTCAACCTATTATTGTCTATTATGGTTTCTAAATTCTTTTACCTATAAAATACGTTAAAATCACAAAAAACGGCCTCAACCTATCAATTTCCAAGCTTGCTTGAGAGATGGTTCCCAATTGAAATTACTTTACAACAAAAATTACCTCACAGGAATTTGCTATCCACCTTCTGACAAATACGCAAATCTTTGTCAGCCCTGATGGACATTTTCGGCCATTTAACTACAGTGGGGTTAAATGCACAAATGTTTAGGCGCATTTTGGAGCCGTAAAATACTTGCAAATATTTGAAAAAAATTTAAAACTTGCAAATTTTAAGGATGACCGTCATTTTTTATATAGATTTATACATAAATTATACAAATATATTTTTAAAATAGTTAAATATATATATAATAATATTTTATATATCTTATTAACATTATAAAAATAACACTATTTTACATTTTTGAAGGGTAAAATTTAAAATTTACCGTCACTAAAAATTGTTTGACAGGCATAGGTGGCCGTCAAATTTAACCCCTACAGATAGAAGTCACTTGTGGGCCCTCCAGCAAAGATTTTTGTTTTTGTTTTTTTGAACGATATTAGACAATGACTTTAGAAAATGACAATGTAAAAATAAAAGATCCGATAGTTACATAATATTAGTATAAAACCTAAGTGGGAGAGCATGAGTACAACTATTTCGCTCTATTAACAATTATGATGCGATATTTTAAATTAAAATACTTGGCTAGAAAAAATTTAGGTTTTTCTATGTGGAGCACAGCGGGCAGCCTCTTCTGGCACGTATCGGAGTAATGTATCACATCGTGGGGCAGGCAGCCAGTGATAACATGGCACCGTCCATATGTTTTTTTAACCTAGCTTTTATTTTATCCCCATACTTAGGTATGCTTTTCTATAGTAATGTTCTTTTCTCGATTTGTGGGGGATATTTGTTTTTAATCTTTTAACATTGAAAATGGTAACTTTAATGTGGTATACAACTTTATTACTATTACCCTACTAAAAAAATAAAAAAATGGTCATTTTCATTTATTAGTTGTAAATTAGTTATTTGTTTTTATTTACATCATATTAATCATAATTTTGTTTTAATATTTAAATTTTAAAAATTAAAATATATTGAGCGGAGCATTTTAATTTGATATTGAGAGGATACTAAATTGTTGTCATATCAGTATTTAAAATTTATGTTATAATTGGTTATATAATTTAAAAAATAAATAAATACAATCGTATGGAAATTGTTCAATTTTCTTCCCTTTTATATTTTTGCTAAGATGTGTGAATAATGACACCAATATCCACATACACCTATCTGTGCCAATATTTTACTTTCATCTGACACAAGGAAATATTTTACTTGATGGAACTACTTTGTTATTAACCATTCCTTTCAATATTTCATTGAATATTTTCATGGCATTACACACGTGTCTTTAACGCATTTCAAATGAAAACCCGACATGATGTGGGCCATTTTTTGTGATTTTATTCATATATTATCCATATAAAAAATTGGTAGCCATCAAAAATGATAGGATGAAAATTTATAAAACCATATAATTTTTAAAATAGTCTTCTATAAATATAATATTCAAATTTATAGGAAGAAATAAAAATATTTTGAAATTTACTGATTACATGAAAGAACTAGGTCGTTACCAAACTTTGATTTGATTTGACAAGAAGAGATAATTTGAAATTCTAGGCTTAATTTTCATGAAATGTTTGATTTACGCAACTTGCACCGGTTGGAGAACAAATGTGGGTTACTGCGTTGACTTACCAAGCCTTCCGTATGGCTTTTAATATATGTGGTGCAATGTTATTCTTAATATCGCTACTATTTTTATTAGGTTATAACTCATATTACATTTTGTAGATGTACTTATCATCTTTGGGGATGGAAAGACCCCAAGTGCACATCTTTTGATCCACAACCTACAACATGTTGCAAGAATAATAGAAACACACCCACAACTAAATAATTCTCCATTGTGTCGAAAAAACACATACTATAATAAAGACACCATCACTTGTATATTTTCCTTGCCTTATGACCATATTTGTGTCATAAAACAATTTTTGAGTGCTTGTTATTTAGGAGAGGAGGTCCCACAAAGGGTCCCTCGTTCCTCATTCCTCCTTGGAAAACACCTTTTGTTATTTGTCCTCACTTGTTCTCCTCTGCAGACCCCTGTAAAGTGATTCTTCATCTCCATCTACGCTTCGGTTGGGATCATGCTAGTGTTGAAGATTACACTTTCACTAAGTTTGACTACATCTACCAAATTTATTCCGTTTGAGATTTTCGTTAAGTTTCGAGAATCATTATGTGTTAGCACTTGCATTCACTTTCCAATGACTTGCTCGCATCTAACATCTCCTCGCACCACTGACTGGATCACTAGAGTTTGCATCTTCCTTCATCTCAACCATCATTACACATTACATGTGGTGTTTGAACATTGCATTGGTTGACTTTCCAAATAACTAGATGATGTTGGATATTCATGTCCCTATGCCTTCAAAAAAGGGTAGTCATCTCCTCTAACTATCCTCCATCAAAATCCATGCATTCAACATATTCCATGCCTTTAGATTTGTTGGCTCCTTATTAGATTTTACTCTTCCCATCGAGTTTCCAAATTATAATTTTCTGACCATCCACCAAATTAAAATCTTCAAATTCAAATGTTACCTATTTCTAACCTTGGATGACCTTGACGATCAAAGGAGGAAACGATGTGCATGAAATTTGATTCCATCTTTTTCCAATGCCTCAACCATTACTTACACTAAAAAGCATTTCAAAATGCAAGTCTCAATAACTATGCATGTCTCCCTCAATCTCCTTCTTTGTTACCCTCTTCCTCCTCCCTTGCTTATTTCCCTCAACTATAACTTCTTCAAATCATCCTCTTCGCGTTTTCATCACACATTCCACGTGCGATTGCTAGTAAGCATACATTTAAAGAGTGGGGAGTGGTTGATGCTCATGGACCTTTATCCATGGACCAATTGTTTGAGAAGGCCATTTAAGAGGGGCTTCTATTTCAATCCACTACCATTGTTAAAGAGGAGTAGAAAAGGAAATTTAAGAGTTAGAAACCTTCTTTGGAACCTTCACCTTCTCCTTTCAATAAGAGAACTTGGAAAAATAATAAGAACTCCAAGAATTGAACCAATGGAAAAACTTTCAAAATAAGGAATGTATGTAGGTTGAAGCAAGAGGATAATGGGACTAGAATTGAAATAGGCATGGGAACCATGGAAGAAATCCATCAAGGAGGAAGGGATATCCTAGAGGATGTTTCGAGATCTATTAGTGATCATTATGCCAATAACTACCCTCATAGGGGTCAAAGGAAACAATTTTAGGTATCTTTCGCACCCTCTTAGGACCATGCCTAGTTGCGAGAATCTATAAACCACCAAGTTGACCACTAGATCACTCATGTTGAGGCTTTAGGTACACTTTATTTAATATCTACTAACTGTTTTGATTGATATAGGCCCTACAACTTTTTTAAATTCTCGTAAAGTTTTCAATAAAAATTCCTAGTAAGGATGGATAAAAGGCCAATTCTTGGACAATTCAAAAAAAGTAATTGATCAAAGAAAAAGATAAAGCAATGTTTTTTCATTCGAGATGAGTTGGAATTTTTATGGTTTTCCACAACACAATTCCTTCTTTTTGTTGTTCCTTTGGGTTTGTATGACTTAATCTAATGGATAAATTGGCTTTGGAAACATCAATAAAACAATTACTAGTTTACACAACCAATAAACTACCTACATGATGTAGGAAATCCAATCAATATTCAAGGTGTGAAATGAGTAGTGAACCTATGTCATATTTTATTGATGTAACTAAAGAAAGCATGTTGAAAAGGGTACATGTAGTATATCAATGCACATGAATGATGTGAGCGACTCAATAGAACCTACCTTCAAAGACTACCCTTTCTTACATAACGTTGGGAACCTCTTTCTTGACAACTTACTTGGACTCACACCATGAATACATTTTTACTTTTTATCAATATAGTGTTTAGATCAAATATCATGACAAAGGCTCCCTAATGAGTGATGATCACTAAAATTGTCAAATTGAAAGATCAAATTTAAGAGTTTTTATGTAATGTCTATTTCTACCTTGTGTGTCAACTTGGTGTGCACCGATTTTATTCATCAAAAATAACGATGGAAATCTTCACATTTGCATTTTTATAACATGTTAAATAAGGTAACAATTAAAAATAGGTGCCACTTTCCTCACATTTTCAATCTCTTAAATCAAATGCGTGGAGCATCAGTTTTCAAATTTTGGTTCAAGGAAAGGTATCATCAACTTGAGGTAAATGAGAATGACATTGTAATGGAAAATTTGAAGACTTGTTAAGGTCATTTATGCGTTTAGATTCTTGCTTTTTGGAATCACTAATGCACTAGTTTCATTCATGAATCTCATGAATATTTTATTTAGGGACTATTTGAGTTGGTTTGTGTTCATCTTCTTAGATGATGTTTTCATTGAAAATAAAATCATTTCTATAACTTGTAGATGGCTATCTGACAATTGAGACACCATAAATTGTATGGAAAGGTTTATAAGTGTAATTTCTTTATAAAAACACATTATTTGGGTCATATGATCTTAGCAGAAACGACATATCGAGTTGATCGAAAAAATATTTGGGCTAACATGGATTGGCTTGCATCTTGAAATTTCCATGAGGTTCACATATATGGGGTTGGTCGAGATGCTAATGGGTAAGTGCACCAAGTTGGGGGGCCAAAAGGGTGTCTTAAGTGGACGCATTTTTTTGAAAAAATAAAACTTCAACTTGTATGAGTTTTTCAAATAGTTACACTCAAAATTGGAAGATGTTGTAGAAATATGAATCGTAGAATTTTGAGTCTAGTTTCTAAGCTACTATTTTTATTGAAAACAGATAAGTTTAAATGGGTTAAACAACTAAAATACCAACGAGATGCTCCTGTTTTTGTTAAAAAACATAATAGAGTGACTTTCGTGCCCCCCACCATTTTTGAGCACAATTTAGTATTTTTGAAAACCCTTTGGTAGAAAGATAGCTAGGAGAATCTAGTTTGGGCTCCATTTTTAAAATATTTTTTAGCGAATATTTTTCTATTTATGATTTTTAGTACAAAAATTTTATGTTTTGAAAAATAACAAAGCTCCAGACCCCCCCCCTCCCCCCTAACTACCTCAAAAATATCGAAAATCAGATTTTTTTTTTTGAATATGTATAGAATTATGCCTAGTTTGGGCTAGTATAATTTTTTTAAAATTTCATTCACCCAAAAAAAAGATACACTATGAAAGATAGACATATTTACACTTGAAAAATAGCTATAAAAAGGCATAGTTAGAAAATAAAAATATGGAAACATTATATTAACAAGAAAATTTGAAAATTTATATTTTTAGAAAGAAGAGACTCTGCTCTACGTCGTGGTATATATTTTTTAAATGGATCGATTGTTTTATTTTGATTTATCATAGAGGAAGTGGCATTTTTACATTTTCTTGTAAAAACACGTTGTTTGTTATGTTTGTGCAGGTCCATGCCTCAGGCTTGGGGATCCAAACCGGATCCCAAGCCTTGAGGCATGGCTTGGAAAAAGAGAAAACGCAAAACGTGTACGCATTCTGTATAGTATAAACATAACATGTACGTGTTCTGTAGTATAAACATTATGTATGCTTTTGACATGCTTCTATTTACATAAATAAATGTTTAAGTATAACTTTAAATTTATTTATGTAAATATAAGAAATTAGGGTCACTTTGCACCTTATGGAATTAGTCTCATAGCTCCATGAGTCATGGTTTAGGAGATAGTTTTTAAAAGTATAATCTGGTCAGTACATAGGTAATTTTTCAGGATTTCAACATTCATCCTAAATCTTTTAGCATTTAACTTCTACAATCGAAACCCTAAACCATAGGCCATAAACCTAAACACTAAACTGTAAACCTTGAGCCCTAAACCCTAAACCCTAAACCTTAAACATTTAACCCTTACCCGTGAGCCCTAAACCCTGAGCCTTAAGCCCTAAACCCTAAGCCATAATCCCTAAACCCTAAACCCTAAACCATGAACCATGAGCCCTAAATGCTAAACCCTAAACCCTGAACCATAAAAACTAAATCCTAAACCCTAAACCCTGACCCCTAAACCCTAAACCTTAAACACTGAATCCTAAACCCTAAACCCTAAGCCTTGAACCCTACACCCTTATCCATGAGCCCTAAAATATAAACCCTAAACCCTAGACCATATACCCTAAGCCCTAAACCATATACCCTAAGCCCTAAACCCTAAACCCTAAACCCTAAACCCCAAGCCCTAAACCATAAACCCTAAACCTTAATCCCTAAACATTAAATCCTAAACCCTAAACCATAACCATAAACCCTAAAACTTGAACCGTAAACCATAAACCCTTATCCCTAAACACTAAATCCTTAACCCTAAACCCTAAACCCTAAATAAATCCTTAACCTTGATCTATAAATCCTAACCATAAACACTAAACCCTAAACCTAAAACCTAAATCCTAAACCATAACCCTAAACCTTGAACCACTGAACCATGAACCTTGAACATTAAACCACAGAACCTTAAACCCTGAACCATGAGCCCTAAACCCTAAACCATAAACCCCAAACCATATTTCATCAATATTTCCTAGTCTCGTGCCTAGAACCATCATTGAGTCTACTTATAGAACTACCTTGTTTATGAGAGGTGGGACAAGTAACTAAATGGATATGACATCTACCTTGTGCCTTGTAATGCATATATTACACATCTCTTCCAAACTTGTTTCTCCCCACATATACTTGCACTCTTGAATGTAAATTTATTCACACTCTGAAAAAATTCACATTTCTCATATTTCCATGTATGGTATTATGCAAGCTAGGATGACCCATTGGAAGCTGGAAAAATAACCATCACAACAAAAAAAATTAATCTTAAAGGAAACAAAAGAAACATAGAGAATATATCAATGCAGAGGTGTAGGATCATAATTGAATTTCCTGTAGTATCCTCTCCTGGAGAAAGATAAAGTTCAAGTGTTCTACTGGAATGGGTAGTAAATTTGACAGAACTTCCTAAAGTGTTCAAAATAAGCATAGAAAATGGGAATGGCTAAGGACACTAAGGGTTATCAATTTCCTAGTAAATATTTCTTGTTTAGTTCTAAATGGGAGTTACCCTACGACTTAGTGACCTTCCATTCATTGAAATAATTCCTATATGATAAACCCTGGATGTTTTCAAAATCCCCAAACAAAAAGATAGGGGTAGTCATCAATCTAGTGAAGGGTGTGATGTGATTTCCAAGCTAACTTGAAATTCATATAGATTTAGAGGTCATAACATGAATTTACAATATCTCTATCATTATAAATGGAAGCCAAGAGCTCTAATGTCTCCTTAAATCTAAGTAACTTTGAACCTCAAATTTTGGAAGCCATTGGACCATTAGGTATATGACCCTTTCCTCCTTCAAAATATCAACATAAACCATCAAACCTTAATCTTGCCTAACCCTACATTCCCTGAACCTTGAACACTTGACCTAAACCCTAAACCCTAAGCCATGAGACATAAACCCTAAACCCTAAACCCTAAAACCAAAATAATAAATCCTAAACCCTAAACACTAAAACTAAACCCTTTACCCTAAACCCTTGACCCTGAAACCTTAAACCATGAGCCACTAAGCCCTAAGCCCTAAACCCTAAATACTAAATCCATAGAAGCCCCGAGCTCTAACCCCCAAACCTTAACCTAAGTAAATGTCAAACCTTAAGCTATAAACCCCAACCATAAACCCTAATCCTAAACCATAAACCATAAACCTTAATTCTTGAACCCTACACCCTAATCCTTGAGCCCTAAACACTAAATCTAGAGCCACCGATCTCTAACCCTAAACCTTAAACCCGTAACTAACCCCCCCTAACCTTAAACCCATAACTTTAAACCCCGAACCACAGTCGTAAACCTTAAACCATGCTAAAACCTACCTAATCCCTAAACCCCGAGCCACCGAGCCCTAAATTGTAAACCATAAACCTTGAGGCCTAAATGTTAAATCCTAAATTTCCTAAACCCCAAACCCTAAACCTAAAAATAAATCATAAACCCTAAACCCTAACCCTAAAACCTAAACCCCAAACACTAAACCTAAACCCTAAGCCTAAACCATAAACCCTAAACCCTAAGCCCTAAACCCTAAACCCTAAACCCTTAACCTGTGACCTAAACCCTAACCCTAAAACCTAAACCCTAAACCTAGCCTTAAACCATAAACCCTAAACCCTTTTCCTAAACCCAACCCCGACCTTTAAACCTTAAACCCTAACTCCTAAACCCTAAGCCGTAAACCCTAAATCCTCAACCCTAAACCTTAAACCCAAGAGCCTAAAACCTAAACCATATACCATAAACCCTAAACTCTAAGCCATAAATCCTAAACCCTAAACCCTAAAACCTACACCTTAACCTTAAACCCTAAACCTTAAGCGTTGAAAACCCCTAAACCTTAGCCCTAAACCCAAGGCCCTAAGCTATAAGCCCTAAGCCAAAACCCTAAACCTTGAACCCTCAAATATAAACCCTTAACTCTAAACCCTAAAATTTAAACGTTGAACCCTAAAGCTTGCCCGACCCTAAACTCTCAACCCTAAACCCTAAACCCTAAACCTCAACCTTGACCCCTAAACCCTAAACCTTGAACCTTGAGCCCTAAACCCTAAACCCTCAACCCTTAACCATAAACCCTAAACTCTAAACCATAAACCATAAACCCTAAACCATGAACCCTAAGCCCTAAGCCCTAAGCCCTAAACCCTAAAATATGAACTATGAGCCTTAAACACTAAACCTTAAACCCTAAAATCTAAACCTTGAGTCCTAAACCCTTATCCCTAAACCCTAAACCCCGAGCCCTAAACCCTAAACCCTAAATCATAAACCCTCACCTAAAGGAAAGTCCTAAAAAGATCATTTAGCATGTTTCAGTGTGTAAGGAATAGTGTTTAAGGTGATCGATCGAATCATTTAGTTTTTATGAGAGACTACTTCCTTTGAAGGCCTAAAAAGGCATTTTTGGCCATTTTGTAGTTAATTGAACACCCTTCAGAACAAGCTAAAATGAGCTAGTCATGTCACCGAGTTATCAAAGACCATTATTTGTGAAGTATTAAGGCATCGTTTGTCTCCATAAGAGACATGAGAAAAATAATGTATGAGAATCATGAATTTTATTCCATGAAAGGATGATTTTAGAGCTAGGAAAGGTGAGGGGATGATCTTTATATGGAGCACCATGTTTCTAAGAATGAGCAATCATATGAGTTCACTTGATGTAATTCACTTGGTACTATTCGTAACAACTCATTCAACACCTAGTAGTGTTATCACACCTTAAGGAGGAGGCACATTACAATCACCTCATTTTGGCCATAGGACAAGAATCCCATTCAAGGAACAATCCTCTATCTACAAAGTGAGGATCTCTTTTTAGTAAGAAGTAGACAAACATCATAGAGTTAATTCATGGTCACTAAAGTGAATTATGGACCAAATTTAAAAATTAGTACCAATTCAAGTAGTGGTAGGGCCAAAATCCATTTTAGAAGGTCAAAAACCTAAAAAATGACTATATGCTTTCCCAAAACAAAGATCGACTACAATATATATGCCCTGAAAGTTTTAGGTCGTTTCTTTGAAATCTTGAAAATGAGTAAGTATTGACCAAATTAGATTTTGAAAAACTATCTTCTAGATTATAACTGTTGGAGCTACGAGACCACTTCCATAAGGTGTAGAGTGACCCTAATTTCTTATATTTACTAATTTAAATTTAAAGTATATATAAAAAATAATAAAATAAATCTTATACTTAAACATTTATTTTTCTAAGTATAAACCACCAAAACACATATGCATGGTCCATACTACACAAAACGTGTACACGTTATAACGTCTACGTGTTTTGACTTCTTTGAAATGCATACGCATTATAGGTTTAGTGATTACCGAGCCAAAAAATTAAAATGTGTACTCATTTCATCTGTTTTGGGTTTTTGTCCACTTTTTGGCCCCCCAACTTCGTGCACTTACCCTAATAAGAAGTTTGAGAGAGGATTTTCCAAAATAGCCAATTTCATCAATTCATTGCGAGAAAAAGAGATAATTTTAAGTGGACAAAAGGTATGAAACATCATTTAAAATTCTTAATGAGAATCTAACTTCAACATCAATACTTACAAAATGTGATCCAAATGGAAACATTGTTGTCATAATAGATGCCTTATGTGAAGGATTTGGGGGTATTAATGCAAGAATTCCAAGTGGTGGTCTATGAGCTAAGGAAAATCAAACTATATGAGCTAACTTGATTCCCTTAGCCATTAGAGATGTATTACCATCATGGAAACCACTCAATCAACCCTCAAAGAGCATATTCCGAGGTACATGAAGATAAATTTTATTAAGTGCATAAATCCCTTACATCAAATTCACGACATTATCAATATGAGGGATATCATTTTGAGAAGGATGCACGATCGAGATTCATTGAAGGATCTATGTCCCTAACCTATGAGCTTTTCAAACCATTGTTCTTGTGAATTTTTGTAATGATCTCTATTATAGTCATCCTAGTATGACCAAGTTACTTAGTAGAGATCTGAGACCTCTTTACTTTTATAATAGTATTAAAAGAATGATGCAATGAAATATGTAGCATAATGCTTAGAGTGTTAACAAATCAAAGTGGAGCATATGCACCTAGTACAACTATTATATCTACATGAGATACCTAAATGGAAGTGGTATGTCATCAACATGGATATTGTGCAATGAATTTTGATTGTTGAAGAATAAACATGATGTAAATATGGTTATGGTGAATAAGCTTACAAAATTTGCTCACTTTATTCCATAAAACATGAAATATGATTCACCAATCCTTAAAACAAGTATTGTGCAAGAAATATTCAATTTTATGGGTTTCTAGAGTGAATTATCTTAGATAAAGATGTTCACATGACATTTAGAGTTTGATAGATGCTTTATGCAACCACGAAAAATAAATCAAATTTTGGTTCCTCTCATCACATAAAGGTGATAGATATAATTATCATGTGAATAAGATTCTAGAATACATGTTAGAAATTTATATCATGGACTAATTGGGAAGAGTACCTTTTCTTGTTTTTTGTTTACACTAATGATCACCATTCCTCTTTAGAGATGGTGCCTTTCAATATTTTTATAGCATAAAATTTAGAACACGTATCGAGTTGGGATAATGTGGAAGACTGCATTATTCTGCTAGACCTCATATGCTATTTTATATGAAAGATAAATTCAAACTAATGAGGAATCATATCATCAAAGAACTAGATCGCTAGAAGAGCTATTGTGATACAAAAAAATGAGAAGATAGTTATTAGTAGGATACACAATTTTTCTTCAAGTAAAACCCAAGAAGGGCTCAACCAAATTTAACAAGTCATCCAAATTAGCTCCAACATTTCTAGGTTATTTTGATATCTTAGAGGCTATAAACTTGTTTCTTATAGACTAGCACTACCCATCCTTTGCTCGGTTACACATTGTGTTCATATTTCATAATTGAATAAGTATTCTTCATATTTCTAACAAGTGCTTGATTGGAAATATCTATAGGTTCAAGGCTCAAGTGTTATGTTGGTAGATCCCAATAGGGTGCTTAAGGTTTAAAAGTTATGCTTGTGAAACAAATGGATTTCTTAGTGAAAGGTCTAGTGTGAACAACATTAAAAAATGAGTGTAACCTAGGAGGACTACAATGAAGTCCATGTATATATTTGACATATTTATTTACTTAGTTCTTTGTTGTTTTTTTCTATATTATTATCGTAGTAAGCCACATGGATGATGACTCTTCCTAGTGGGAAATGATGCCACAACTATTTATGGCTTCTTGTTAAAAAGCATTGTTATATATGGATTTTCCTTCACAATGGTTTCACCCGGAGGGAAGGAATCATGGGAGAAAGGGAGGAATATGCTTCCACAACATGTTTGTGTAGAGAACCACATGCACAATGTATTTGGTCCACCTTTGTTTTTTTCATGTGTGTTGACATTGCCTATGTTTATTTTATTTTATCATTGTGTACTCATTTATTCTTTTTGGTTGATGTTATAACTAGTTGTGTTAGTATCCTTGTATTGCAACATTTTTTGAGTTATTTGCATGTCATGATGAAAATTCTAAAGTTCACTATTTTAGATATCCTAAGCAATGACAACCACTTCGGATATCCCAAGGAACACTCAACCCTCCTTATAGCACATTTTGAGGTGACTTAACTCTTTTGGGACTCATATACCTTCATGACTATTGAAACTTGGTGCTACCAATTGTTATTGTTGGAATACTAGTTTTTAAATGCTAACATAAAAAGGATTATCAGCCCTAACATGATTCAAAATGGCCACTTAAGTGGAATAGTAATTTAGTGGTGACATTATTCTTGTCTACTAATTTTTATATGCCTTGAGTAAAATATTAAGAGCTAGTTGGTAGTCATTTTGAATTTTTTCTTGAGAGCATGAGCACAACCAAGAGGATCCCACTAGAACTTCAGGAAATCCCCTAAATGTCGAAATATAAATTAGTTTCTTTTTTCTTGTTCTTGAACTTCTTGTTGTCTTTTGGTGAATTGTACTTATATGGTTAGTAGACTATTCTATTTTGTTTCATCCCATGGTTTGGTTTCTAGACCCCCTCTCTCTTGAGTTAAGTTTGTTTAACTCATTCTGGTCCTATCTCTCTTTTTGCCTCTTTTTGGGTGCTTTCACGATGTAATCTCTTTTGTAAGGCCTCTAGGGAGTCGATCCCTACTTATTACCTAATCTAATTTTTTTGGAGATTTTCTTAACTCCACCAAATAAGGCTAGAGTTTGTTAACAATAATGTATTTGACATCCTTTTGATCCTTCTTCCAATAGGACATTACATGTTGCATGGAATATCTTCATGGTGTAATGGATGATTTATAAAAAAATATTGAATGGGAAGAATTTTTGTTTCAACCCAAAATCTATGGCATTCATATGGGGAGGCCATGATAAACCACATGCTGAGTGTAGAACTTATGGGTTGGGAGATCCACATAAATAAAGCCTAGATGAGAGCTATCAATAAGGGGATGAAGCTATGAATTTTGTAATTTTTGAACTGTGAAGTTCCAAAAATTTTACATGTTTAGTTATCATTGTATTAATTTAGAGTATAATGTTGGTTGATAAACTAAATGAAAATATTCTACTTTGATTTGAGATCATGTTTCTTTGAAGACCTTTCTAAGCTTAGCTATACTTATCTAGAGATAACATGGGAAGCTTTGGGATGAGAAATGACCTAACACAAATTGTTAACCTATATCATTTATGTACTTAAATATTTATTTCTTGTAGTCTTCCGTCTTATCAAGTTAATGTCAAAGTTACTTAATTTTGGGTTAAATCTTAGCATCAAGCCATAAGAGTACTAACATGAGATAGAATTGATGACTATAACTTATTATTTAGAAAATATTAAAATATATGACTACATATTTATGATTTAGGTGTATCAATCTATGGAGGGTCTTGAGAGGACTTTCTATACCTTGTTAGAATCTAAATAAGATCACTTTAATCTTATTTTATCCATTCATTGCATGAATAACATGGTTACCTATGGACTCATTCATTAGTATATTTTAACCTTCATTTGGATGATTAAAATAAGAATCTATAACATTATTTATATGAGACTACAATATTTATCATGTTTCCCCTAAAACTATCAAGGATTGAGATACCTTCCTAGGCCTCCCATGTCATCTATCTCAATTGTGATTTTGATGATAGTCAACCTCCATGGCTGTAAATTATGCAAGTGATAAGGATTTAGATTCATTTACATTATAAAAAAATTATTTTGAGATTGTAATGAGGACACTTAATTTTTTTCTTCACTTGGATAGCTATTTGCATGAAGATATGAACTTTCTAGTTATCAAGGACCTATCTTGGGTTTTTATGATCATTAGACCCATAATTTAGGAAATCATGTATGCACGTGTTTAATACATATATTCTTAGTGATATTACATATTTGGAGAGAAATGCACAACCATGTTCTCCTTTCACTTTTTTTATATAAAAATATTAAAGTCACTAGTTCTAATCTAGAAAATGACAATAAACCGAGACAGTCCATGATTGTAATGTAAACTATATGCTCTCTAATAAAATGATAACTACATAATATGAAATTTACTATCATCACTACTTGTTCTTTGATAAATGTTTTGAGATATGTCGAAAGGAATAGTGATTTTGGAATTATTGAGATAGAAGTGACATGATATGTACTCATGTTGGAAATTTATTTTGTTGATTGTTTCATATTGAGCATGAAAAAGGTTTACTTAGTCTTCTTACTCAGTTAAACACTACCAAAATGTATTTTTGGGGCTTAGTTGGATGAAGAGGGACTAAGATGTGGGTACTCACTTATAAGAATGCAAGTGAAAATTCATATGATCACCTACATGTACATACCTAAATAATATACCTTATTTTTCATTATAAATTGTCATCATTTCACTTGATACTAATCACTCATATGATTTATGATCTAATATGCATGTGAGAGATGAAGGAAAAGGGGAAAAGGAGAGGAAATAAAATAATACTACCAAAATAGTTTTTCTTATATTTAACACGTGAGAGCTTGATTAATACATATAAACTTTGGCGAGAGCTTTGTTGCTTCTTGTCTTACATTCACAAAAACTAAATAGCTACTTTCTTATATAGATTCCCTTAAAGAGTGAGGAAAATTGAAAATCACCTAACAACATTAAATTTGACCCATATAACATTAAATAAAACATTGACTCAAAACTTGCGTAAATCTAGAAAGTGTGCAGCCATACACATTAGGATCCACACTAACATGTCAAAAATATCTTGTGAGGGTTTATGTCATAGTTAGGGGAAGGTATTTGAGGTTATGAATTCCAACACTCTCCCTTAATCACTACCACCACCATTTAGGACTCCTAAACATTCACTTAAACACTCACATCTTTCTATTCCTAGTGGCTTGGTGAACATGTTTGCATATTGATCTTTAGATCTATAGAAATCCAAGTAAATTTCATCATTGTTAAATAGTTCTCTCATGAAGTGGTACCTTGTATCTATATGTTTTCTCCACTTATTAAACACACAATCATTTGATAGATAATATTACAAATTTTTGTCACATAAGATCTTAGTTGTTTGTTCATACTCATGCATTAGATCTACTAGCATCCTTCTCATCTGAATTTCTTGAAAAGCTTCTCATATTGCTAGTGCATATGCTACTTTTTCTAAGGAAAGTGTGACTACGGGTTGTTTCTTGGATTCTCATGATACCTTTGTAACAAAGTAGAAAATATATTTGGGTGTTCCTTTCTATCATCAATACTACTTGCACTGATCAAGGTATATGTATAACCAATGATTTTGAAGTCATCTAATGTGGAATACAAAATTTCATGATTTTTTTTTCCACTTAGATATCTCAAAAAAATTCCCGCTTACAATGAAAATATTAAATGAGGGATGGAGGTCCGAGCACTAGATCCCGTAGTAGGGCCACGGTGAACTAATTGCGTTCCTTTTTCTGCCCTTTTCTGTTTGGTTTGGTTTTTGTCTCTGCCCCTTTGGGGTAAAAAAATCTATTAATTTTGCAAACTCTTGTAGTTTGGCCTATTTGTGTGGGGGCATGTTGTCAAGTTCTTTTGACTTTGCCTTCATGGCCTTGTTTTAGTTTTTTCTAAAAACTTGCTCCTCTATGTATGAGTTTTTTTGTCCCTATTTAAAACCAAACTTTTTTATCTTATCTAAAAAAATATATTAAATGAGACTTATAAAAAGCATTATGTTTGGAATTGTGGATATTAGGTAAATTAGACTTCTAATGATTATTTTATACAATGTTGTCCTCAACCTTGGATCTTTTATCTTCCTTTCTTACCTTCAAACATTACACAATAAGTATTAGAGTTGGTATACTATTTAACATGTTGAACTTTTGAAAATATAATGAATATTTAATTTTTAGATTTTCTTCCTTCATTAAACCTAAGTCTATCATATCAAATTATTTCATCATGGTTATTTTGGACAAGTCAATCTCCTATGAAGATCATAAAAAAGTTAGTATTTGACCTTGTTTATTCATTTTGTGTACTGAGGTAGGATCGTTGTTGCACATACTAAATCCATTTTGTAGAATATAAGATTTTTTTCTATATCATGTTGTAGTAGTTTTCTCGAGTCCATAAAGAAATTTTCTAAGTTTTTACACCTTTTCCTCATGACATGTGATCTCGTAGCATGGTTTTTGCTATACATATATTTATTCTTCATGAAATCCATTTAAAATGTTAATTTCTATCCATTTGATAAATTGACCACTTATTTTGGACAACTATTATTATTATTCTTACTATTTCTAGACATGCTACTATAGCAAATACTTCATTGTAGTCAACTCTAGGTTGTTGTAAAAACCCCTTTCTTTACTAGCCTAGCTTTATGTTTTTCATTTGTCCATATGCATTCATTTTTGGCTTGTAGACCTACTTAACTCCCATCACTTAATTTCCTTGTGGAAGATTAACTAGATCTTGTAGACACAAATTCAAGCACTCTTGGTAATTATCTAGTCCTGATTACATACTAATATTCATGTGATTCCTAAGTAATAAAAGTAATAATCAACCCATGTCTTTGGCCACCTTTCTTTGCTTTCTATTGCCTATTTTTATCTTACACCTTTATTTGTTTAGTCTTCCTCTTTATACTTTGGCATTTATCATCCTAGACACCAACGCCCAAAAAGATGCCGGCGTCGGGTGACCTCGTCCCCTATGGGTGCTTCATCCCCCTTTGTACCCTACTCACACTTTTTGGGTCCTTTCTAGTTGTTTGAGCATCTTATCTTTTTGGTAGTCATTTTTCGGGGTTAGTTATGAAATTCAAGCGAAGGAATCATATAAATATAAATTTATGTGATCATAATAAAGGATCAAGCACTAAGCATTATCTATCACCACCTAAGGTTGAATCCATCAAGGCATCTAAGAGATCCATTGCATCCATCTAGCTCCATCACAAGGGACACAAGGGCTGGTTTTCTACATCACACTTCATAGGATGGAAGTTCATTCTATTCCATGCACACATTTATTACATTCTACATCTAGCTACTTGTTTGTTATCCAAGTGTGATTGGAAAAAGAGCAATCTAGGGCATAATTCCACACACACACACATAAACTACATTGGGTCTGAGATGTAGTGTAGTGCTCAGTCATAATTTCACCATTGTGATAGTTGAGGATAGTCTAACCCTCATTTTACATATTTATTTTTAGGATTTGATGTCTATTTGAGGGTTCTTTAGGTTCATACTTTATTGCAAGTTTACAAAGGACCTCATGATCTTGGTGTGACCTCCGAGCTATCAAAGGTGAATAGAGGTGAACACCTTACGACACCTCAGAGGAGGTTTTATGAGAAGTTTTGCACTTAGGTGCCTAGAACTAGGTCCAGGGTGCCTATAGGTGCCCCTGTCCCTCTCCAAGCACTCCATTCTAGCCTATTCCTTCGATCTACATTATTTATGAGATCCAGTGTGATGGTTGGTGATTCACATTTTCCCATTCTCCAACTCTGTGCATTCTCCAAAACTCTGTGAACCAACTAAGGCTTTTTACCCTATCTCTTTGTAATTAGGGTTTCATTATTTATCACTTAGTTTCTTGGGTGTATTATTGTACTTAATTTATCATTCATTTACTACAATATTGCATTCAAATTAGGCTCATATATTTACATTTTGGTGAACCCACCTCATTCGAACACTCTTGGATCCTCATTTTTCTTCTATCATGGGTCATAAAGTTCCTCAAATTCCTTTATCTAATTTAATTAAAATGCATCTTGACTATCAGGATGTTCTACAAAAATCCTTGGACTCCATGTGTCTTCCTAAGGATACACCACCACATGAAATAAGTCTTATTTTCCATCGTCTATCTGACGACCCTATCCTTCATGATCCTCCATCTAATAAACCCATATTGGAGTCAATTCAAGCTTTACATTCTTTATTTTATGACAAATTTCAGGCTATGGAATCCATGATCATATCTCTTAAATATGAAATCCAACAACTTAAGGACGCTTCTCAAGCTCATGTTTTTCTCCTTCTACATCTCATCTTCATGCTATGTCTTCTACATGTGCTCATATTAGTGAGCCTCAAGTCATACCATTACCAAATCCTCTCACCTTTGATCGTAATACTAAGCAACATGACATTCTCACTGATCTCCTTAATCATCAATTGATCACTTTACCATCTACTCAAGGCTATCCTCCTTACCGACTTATAAAATATCAAGTTCGCCCATATTACAATTATCATCGAATCAATGGACATAATGAAAATGATTGTTATGCTTTATGATGAAGAATCAAGAATCTTGAGCATCAAGGCTTTATCCCATTTACTGCCCAACATTCAGTTGCATGCCCATCTACACTTGTTGCATCCCAATGGGTTTCTAAATCTGATTTGTTTATGTCTAATGATCATCAAGTCAACACTTATAATGTTCCTTCTTTGATCATTCAAGCATCACCCATTAAATCCACTCAAATCATGAAGCGCCTCTCAAAATTAGTCTCATTTCGCCTCCTCTCAAGTTATCTAAGGAGATACCAAGTCAACCTAAGTAACCACCTCTAAAAATAAGTTCAACACCTCATCCTACTAAGTTTGTTGCACCATTACACAATAATCCACCATTTTAGCAGCCAATCATTTTTTTCAAAGAAACTACTCCCTCTATTGGTGGCCCAGACACATCTCAAATTTTTCCACCATTGCATGGTCCTTCTTTTGTTTTTACCACACATGCTTCCACCACTTCACGCCAACTTGGTCTTTGGTAGGTGACTCTATCACCTTACCCCCTAATGACACACTCATGTTCTTCTGGTTCTTACATGACTATTGAGGGATCTCTTACAATAAGAACCCCATTTTTCATCGATGCATTGCATACATACATACATTTATCACCATCTATAGTTATTCACACATACAATACAATCTCTCATCACTTATTACCAAATACATTCATCATCTAACACACTCATCACCACACACTTACGGGGCATCGTACTTACTCCCCCATATTATAGCACCATCAGTTATCTTCCATCTTAAACACATCACATCTAGTCTTTTACATTCATCATATACATCCCCATACATTTACATCATCATTACCCTATGATGCACTCTTGTGCTATGGTTCACACTTGATTGTTGAGGGCATATTATACACATGAACCTCACACACTGCACAATAGACACTACACATTACACATATTCACACATCATGCACTTTTGTACATATACATTATCCTCATCTTCCATCCACTATGCATCATCCTCACCTTCTTCTTTGCACCACCATACATTGCACACATTTTATGCACTACATTATTTTACATTTTTTATGATCTACACATCTTACATTACACATTGCACATCACACATCACACATACACACTTTACATGTCACATACTTATAACATATTCTCATGACCACATCTACTACATATATTACACATTTTACTCATCTTCTTCTATGCACTACACTCACTACCCGATAATGCACTCTATTCCCATAGTCCATACTCGACTCGTTGAGGCTATACATATAAAATGAACCCCATCAAACTCACATGTCCAATCATTCACTCCTCTTACCATGAAACATTCCTAGATAGTGCCTTCTTCATACATATTGTGATATACGCTTTACATTAAATCATCACCCATTTCTAGCTTTCTATTCATTCATCTTGTGACATACACTTTATGCTACATCATCGTGCATACTAACATCTTACTCACCCATCTAGTGATATATACTTTAGGCTAAATCATCATACAAAAATCATTCCCTATGTCACATACAATATCATCAACACATTACCATTCTACAATCATCACTTAATTCATCAAACCCTTTTACATACAACACATCATTCAAACCATTTCCCGATGATGCACTCTCATGTACGTTTCATTATTGACTTCCAAGGGGGCATAAATAAATGAACCTCATTGCATACATACACATCCACTTGGGGGCATGATTCCCCTACCATTCATACTACATTCCATTCCATCTCATCCACAACATACTACATATATTGGTTGCATTTAATCTTGCTTACTTATGCTTTTACATGTTCACTTTATTACACATGCTAGATAGATATCTTGTATGTCATCATATTTTCATACACACATACACATTCACTTTCTTTCTAGTTGTGATCACATATTTTACAAATCTATACACGCAACTTGAATGTGTGGCATGCAAGTACCTATTACCATTCCCATAGGGGCTCTGGGGTATTCACTTTCATAAACTGCATGTCTTATTGTTTCATTTTGTACTTAAAGTTTTACATCATTGGCTTATACATGCTCGACATACATTTTATCTTTCTAACATTCAAACAGGTGCTTCATGTGCAACATTTGTTCTGTAAGACTATTTTCTAACATGGTTGTTTGTTACATTTCTTGTTTTCCTTTTCTTGTCATTGTTTGTGAGATTTTCCTATGTCTTGATTTTCTCTCGATTGCTTGCATCCATTATGGCCTTGATTGTCTTATGACATCATGAGTGGTGTCCCATGTTATTTGTAATGTGCTTTTCATGGTCTACATTGTCTTCTTTTGTTTTTACTTGCATCTTAGCTTACACATTGTTTTCTTAGCTTACACATTGTCAGGTAGCTTACATTTCACATGAGTGTTTTACTTTTCTTGTATTAACACTTGTTTTCCTAGCCACTTGTTTGCATGTGCCTTGGTTTCTACTAAGCACATTCCCTTCCCCACATAGGGCATGGTTTCAACATAGTGCTTGGTCCTCTTTTGGGTCACATACTTCTTCAATGATGTCGCATGCACCCCAAACTAGGGGGCATCATTTGGGTGAATCAATCACCCATACAACATTATACATATCATGATATCGGCACAACACAGGTTTCGCTTTTACACGGGGCTTAGAATTAGGCTTAGGTCCTTAAGCACAACGGCCTTTCTTAGATGTCTCAAACTAGGGGAAATAAAATGACCTTTCTTGGATACTTGAAACCAGGGGTTAGTTACATCGATTGGGTAGTTCATCACAGTATATAGAAATCCAAGCACAATGGATTTTACAGGGCTCATAGTTCTTAGTAAATGTGTTTGTAAACACCATTTGTAGTAGAGTTCTACACAATGGGAAGTAGTTAAACGTTGGAGGATGACACCATACTATTATCCCTGCACTTCTTCCATTTCATTGGCATGAGATCACCCAAAAAACTCACGTGTGGAAATCATCTACATGATCATTTCTACACCCCTTTCTTCATCATGGATCAGGTGCACATGTTCATGTTTCACACCTTCAACATTTTTACATACGTATTTACATACTCTCCTCACACACATTTTTACATATTTTGATCATATACATACATATTTGACTACTTGTTGACTTCTCTTTTGCAAGTATTTCCGTATGGGAAGCGGTAGTCACCATCAATAACAACAACATCACACATCGACATCAACAACAAGTACATCATGACATCTACACACACATTTCTACCCTAGGTTCATTTTCATCATCACTTTTTGTACTTTCTCCTCCCTAGCATCCATGATTCACACTTTATCACTCCATGCTTTGTCTTGTCCCTCGGCATGCTTTCGTCATCGATCTACAATGTTATTAGGTACACATCTCTATCTACTTTATGTTACTGAGATTTCTTCTCACCAACATAAAGTGGGGAGAATGTAGACACAAAATCACGCACTTTGGGTAATTATCTAGTCCCGATTACATACTACTATTCATGTGATTCCTAAGTAAGAAAAATACTAATTAACCCATGTATTTGGCCACCTTTCTTTGCTTTTTGTTGCCACTTTTGGTCTTACACCCTTATTTTCTCAAAGCATGCCTCTTTATACTTTGACATTTATCATCCTAGACACAAGAGCCCAATTAGGATGCCGGTGCAGGCACGCCCTCATCCCCTCTGGGTGTTCTTGTCCCTTTTGTACTTTACTCACACTTTTTGGGTCTTGTTTAGCCATTTGAGCATCTTATTTTTTGATAGTTAGCCTTTTCTGGGTTAATTATGAAATTTAAGTGAAGGAATCATATAAATATAAATTTATGTGATAATAATAAAGGACTAAGCACCAAGAACTATTTATCACCACCTAGGTTACATCCATCAATGTATCTAAGAGCTCTATTGCATCCACCTAGCTCCATCATAAGGGACACAAGGGATGGTTTTCTACATCACACTTCATAGGATGGAACTTCATTCTATTCCATGCACACATTTATTACATTCTAGATATAACTACTTTCTCGTTATCCAAGTGCGACCGACACAAGAACAACTTAGGGCAAATTCTGCACATACACACAAAACTACATTAGGTTTGAGATGTAGTGCAATGCTTAGTCATAAGGTCACCATTGTGACAGCTGAGGATAGTCTGACCCCTCATTTTGCATCTTCCATTTTTAGAATTTGATGTCTATTTGAGGGTTTTACAGGTTCATACTTTATTATAGTTTACAACGACCTCTGCGATCTTGGTGTGACCTCGAAGTGATCAAAGGTGACTAAATTCAAACACCTCATAACACCTCAAAGGAGGTTTTGTGAGCATTTTCATAGACCCAAGCACCTAGAAAATATCCACGGTGCTTGAGGGTTCCCTTGTCCCTCTCTAGACGCCCCATTCCATCATATTCCTCTAGATCTACATTTTTTCGAGCTCCAGTGCAACATGCAGTGCTTCTTATTTTCATGCTCTCTAACTTTGTGCATTCTCCATAACTTTGTGAACCAACTAAGGCTTCTTACCCTCTCTTTGCAATTAGGGTTTCAATATTTATCACTTAGTTTCTTGAGTGTTTTATTTTACTTAATTTATCATTCATTTATTGTAATATAACATTTAGATCAGGCTAATATATTTACATTTTAGCTTAATTAGATCTCATACATGATTTTTCTTAATAATATTAGTCTTTTCATCCATGACTTGTGATCAATTTTCATCTTTAATTCTAGAATATTCAAAGTGAATGAAATCAATTGTTTGTGAAAACAAAGCATAAACAAAAAAATCAATATTTTGTTATCCTTCATTCCAATTATAAATACCCCATAAACTTCTTGTCTTGTGTCTTCTTAGGATTGTTAAACATGATGGTCATGTACCTAGAATTTTTGTGAAGGTGTACTTTTATTTCTTTTGTTGTTTATTTTCACTCACACATCCCAAATTTATGTTTATACCTATCTTCACTAGGAAATCCAAACCCTTTCTTTAATACATGATTAATCAACTCATAATTAGGATTCCCAAGTGAAGGGATTCCTTACGCCACATAACCACTTGTTAGAGTTAGACCTCACCTAAGTAATATCTTATGCACAACAATTAACAAGAGAAAAAAATTTCCTCTATTAATGTAAGGAAATATTACAAACTTAAGCATGATATATCAATAATCAAATTATAGTCTTAGGAAATATTTTACAAGAATTCTTTAAATAATTTTAGTCTTATAAAAATCCTAATCTTGTAAAATCTACGAAGCTTTTGTAGAACCAAACTCGGTTCACACACTCATGGAAAATCACTTGATTCTTTAACTTGGAATTTGACCTCTCTCTTGGTCTTCCATTCAAACTCCAAGATGGAAGATGTTTGAGATCTAATATTCTTTACAAGTTTTTAATTCCCTTTTAATTATAGAATTCACAAACATCTAGTGGGAGAACAAGATGCCTTCAAAAAGTAAAGCTTCTCCATAGAATATTCCTTAGATGTCCACTCAAAGATCCATTGAACAATACCATTAGTTATTTCCATTGGACTATTCTCATTTGAATCATTTTGTTGGTTGTTTTCCAAAATAGATGGATCAAGAAACATGTGTGCTCTATATTAACTGTATTGATGTCAATTGTATGCAATGGAAAGGTTTGCAAAGCTATGGGAAGAGGTTAAAGAACCTCAAAGCTTGACTAAACTCAACCATGCACCATAATATTAGAGCTAAACAAGAAACTATCTATGCATATATAAATTTGAAACAAACATTCAAACCCTAGCATATATACTACTCTCTACTCCATGAAAGCTTAATGAAAGTGAACCTAGTTAGATTCTAAGCAATCAAATTATATGTTGTTTACTCTCAAACATAGTGAAGAGATCTCTCCAAGTTGGCTACATGGCCAAGCTTTAGATCTTCCCTTACTAACTATATTTGGAGTGGATGGATGCAAGATGGGGGAGCTCTTAACAATGGAGTATGACCAAGATCCAAATGTTTTATAGCTTAAAGCTATCACAAATGATTTCTAATGCCAAGATCTCCAAATATGAGAGATTTTGTTATGTAAACAAGGTGTAAGGTTGAGAGGGAGGGGTGACCCTTCTATTTATAGTTTTCCACTTGGGAGAGTTTGGAATTTGGGTGCATGTGGGACTAAAGCTCAAAAAGCACTTTTAGATTAGATTAGGATAAACATGCTTTAGGCTTAGTTAAGCTTGGTTTAGGCTAGTTAACTAGGGTTTAGGCTAGTTAACTAGAGTTTAAGCTAGTTAAACTTGATTAGCAAGTGATTAGAGACTCATTAAGAGTTGAGAAGAGTCGATTAACGATTTGTGGTGATAGATAGCCTACAAATCCTATAGAAGTGGTTCGAGAGAGACTAGGGAGGTTACGAATGGTCGAAAGGAGGATTGTTTAGCTAATAAGAGAGACTTTATCCAAATAATTTGAATATGGGAAGAATATGGTTGAGAAGGTGTCGTAAATGGGCACCCGAGAGTGGAGTGAAGAATGGGGAATTAGCGAAGTGTCGTTAATCGGTTGAATTGGAGGAAATGCTAAGTGTAAGCATATTTTAGGTCTCTACATCAACATGTGGATTGGTCTAACCAAGATCCCATCATGGAAGTAAATGGGTGATCCGAAAGGAACTTGGATTTGTATGACATTCTTAATGTTGACAAATTCTATAGTGTATTGTGAAATAAAGCATTATTTTACGACATTTATAGTTTTGCAAGGCTTAGAAAGGTTTTGTAGTAGTGCATGACTTTGGATAAAATTACATGATATTCACATTGTTTGGGGGCTTGGGTGATCTTGCACATATCTTGTGGTGTTGCCTGGATTGGGTAATCTTGCATGAAATTTTTTGTATCATGCATCGTTAGATGAAACTCCACATCTTTCACAAAATGGCTAAGCCAATGGTTCTTTTCATGGATTGCTAGTAATGGAGTGACATTATGCAACTATTTATTTGTTAACGCTAAGCATTTTTGGGTGGTGTATGATTTTTGTGAGCCTTGATATGCCTACATCGGTTGGGGTGTCGAGGGTCTTTTAGCCTTAGAGGCGCTCTTCACATTTTTGAAAAACGAATGTGATTTTCTTCACACCTTGTGATGGGTCTTTTTATTTAAAACCATTATGGGTTGAGGTTGCCATGCGAATGTCTAGCTACCTAACATTATATTCCTTATTAAGGTTATGTATTCCTTTCATGTCCTAGGGTTGTAGTTTGAGAAAGGGATATTTTTTTTTACCCTCTTGTAGAATGTCTTGTAGATGATGGTGATAACATCATGATTTTCAACACTAGGGAAACATCCATTTCATATTAATGTACACAAAGAATTTATGAAGGTTTTTAGAGGTAAGAAGGGAGTTTTCTTAAATTTGAATGTAGGAGAAATCAAGGGATTTAATTTAAATTCAATAATTATCAATGGTTTTAACTTAAAGGGGTACTTGATAAAAATAGAGATAGGAAGGGTTTATGTCGATTTGGAGTGATATCAAGGGTTCTTAATTAATATTTTTAGAGTGAAACCATTCGAAAGGGTAATTAGAGTGATTTAGATAAAGTGAATGAAATGTATAGTATTTCAAATTGTATAACCACAACTATTGTTTTCTTTATTATTTCTAGCAAGGCATAAAACTTGCAAAGTCTCAGGAATGGGAGGTTAAGGCCAAGCCCGAGCCATGTTTGGACTTGTACATGCTTAGAGTTTATAAGTTGTTTAAACATTAATGGTTATCTTCACTATATATTTGTGTTATGTGACATGAGAAGTAGATGCAACTAATATGACATCATCCTTTCTTGATCATGAAGATACAATAAGACCTCAAAGTTCACCTAAGAAATTTATCATTTGAAAAAAAATATTAAGTGTCCCAAAATTTATTATATGGTCAACTTACTAGTATTTTTTTATTGACTTTTGGAAGTTGTGAAAAAATAAATTGAAGTGAAGATTAAATGGATGTCAAATTTAATGTAGAAAATAAAAATTACATGTTCATAACATTAAATCCCACCCCTAATTGAAATTGTAAAATAATACTTCCCAGCTGAATCGAAATAATTAAATAGAAAGTAAAATGAAACTCCCTTTAGTGAAACCCACAAGAAAATATAAGTGGCACATTTACTGAGTCCACTTGGTATCTCATAGGAAAATAATAATAGATATGTCTCCACATTTAGTGGAGAGTGCTTAGTTAGTCAAAGTATGTCTACATATATAAAACGCTCATCAACACTCTAACATTAACAAATACTTATTATTAAACACATCTGTCGATTGGTAAGATAGAAACCCATTATCTAACAAGATTGGAGGGCTGTATACAATTTTGTGGTAACCAATCATAATTTTTAAAATAATCTAATATCTTTCTTATTATATATTAGATTTCTAAATTAAATTAAATTAAAGTTATTTGTTTTATTTCAGAAATATGATTGATATACACAATTTAAATGGCAGTACAGAAAATTTGTGAAAAGACATTCGATAAGTAAACATGGTTAATCAAAGTTAAATTCTGCTTTAAAAGATGTATGATTTATTCATTAGTAATAAAATAAATAATTGTATATTAAGTCAAAAGTCTTTTAAATTAGTAATGCAAAAAAGCTGGCCACCACTACCACTTTAGAATATACTGCTAGTTGGATTAGTACAACTCATCTAGACCCCTCCACAAAAAAAAAAAAATGCAGATATTATAATATAACAGGAAAAATAAAAAAATTGTGATTCTACAAAAATAGACATAGACAAAGAGAAATCCAAGGAAGAGAATCTCCAACCAAGTCCAAGTCACAATTTATGCCCAAGTCAAAGTCTTATATAAAAATAGAGTAATGGATTCAGCAAAAGACATTTAAAAAAAAAAAATACTAATATCAAATAAAATGTGTCAAAATAACTTAATGAGTTAAAATGCTTGTTTAGGATACTTGTTTTTATTTATTGTTATTTAATTGTTTGTTTTCATCTTTTCAATACACTCTCTTTCAACTTATTAAACTAATTATAAATTTATGTTTAATAAATATTATTTAGATATTTTTATTAACAAACGGTCATGTACACCCTACACATCATTTAGTTAATTAAAAAAGAACAAAATTAAAAAGCAATTATAATAATTGTAAATTACCTTGAGTGCTCTTCCAGAGAGCACAAGGAATCCCATATTCCCCAAAATGAATGTAAGAAACTGCAAAGTCCACGTTACATAATACATCTTCCTCCCTGCAATACAAAATAAAACTGTGTTCTAATGCACTGCAGAACATAAGATCTCCATTGAAGTTTGAATACAGATGTCAACATTTTCACTTACCAAAAGCATAGCCCATCAAATCTCTGTATCTGATAAACCTTCTCCCATCTATTATGTGCAGCTTTGCAAGCAACCAATTTGCATAGACTGATATTACAGCCAGAGCAGCCATGGAGATCGGCCCTAATACCCATCCCAAGGGTTTCATGATAAAATCTGAGAATCCCAGAATATACCCACAGTTGAAACTCACAGCAAGCAATAAACCCAACTGGTACCATGGATCTGAAACACAGTTTTACACCATAAAAATGATTAAAACTCTGAATCTCCTACAGACCCATTTGACCTAAAATTATATGAAACCACAAGATTTACATCCATGCCTACCATGATCGATTCTGTGTGCAGTCTTTGGGTGGTCATCCTGCTTCACTGTTGAAGCCTCTTCTATGTAAAAGTTGGAGTTTGATACAGAAGCACCGGGATCCTTGGCACCCATTTCAGTATCAGAGGAATTCTTGGCCATGTTTTCTTCCTATATTTACTCTTAAGGAAAACTAAAGCAACCCATCACAAGCTGCAATAAGATTCAGATTCATGAAGATTTGAAATCCATAAGGGATTCAAAAGAGGGTATAAATGGTACTCAACATGCTATAAAAGTATATTTTAAATACCAGATATATTATAATAATTTCACGTGAATTGTTCTGGGTGATAAAATCCTGGTTGTCAAGCTGGGTTTTTGTTGTTTTCTGTAAAAAGAAACGTACTCAATCTTTTGTGGGCTCTCTTGTCAATATTTATGGGGCGAAGGACGTTGAAATGTTTATATTATTCAGGTATGTAAGTATTGTCTGAAATTGAGAGTTATCTTTTGTCACCATGTTGCTTTCCACGGCACATGTTTGAATGGTATTATGCAAAATAATGAGATAATCACGGTTGAAATTTGTTGAAAGAAGACAAAAGTTGGGTCTTAAATTAGGACTAAATGCAATGGGCCCATATTTTTCAAAGTTGGCTGTCGACTTACTGTGACACATACATGCAAAATGGAGTAGCAGCTTGGACTCTCAAGGCTAGCTTCAGTTGTATTAGATGACTATGATGATAGGTTGATATTAAATATTGGGGGGGTATATGGGTAAATTATTATATATATATATATATATTTAAAATAAAAATAAGTAAAATTTGATTTTTTTTTTTTTAAATGATTAATTATATACATAACTGGGTATAATTCAATCAAGTATATTGAATTTCTGATATATATTGTTAAAGGGTGGAAATTTCTTATAAATATTTTACAAAATATAATGTTTGAATGGAAAATTAATTATTTTTATTTACGTCTTAATTATTAGTTATAAGATATTATTTAGGTTTTTAAAGTGGCTATTGATTATTCTCTCAAAATGTATTGTCCGTAAGTATGATGGAGCACCGTAACAAGCACACCCATCCCATGTTATTCCATCAAATGTCACATAAAACCTTTTCAATATGATGACTGACATCATGAGAGCTATGTCACTATCCACTTCCTCAAACACATTAATATTGGCACGTCCACGTCATTCGTGGTTTGTTTAATAATGTTTTGAACTTTGTTTACGTTGCACCCAAATCCAAAGTGAATTTATCAATCTACCGAAGATAACATGATGAACAAATGCCTCATATGAGCCGCTTAACATGCCACCGGCGATTGACACGATGCATCAGAGATAACCCGACATGGTTCTATTTTTTTCAATGATAATTCTCAATGTATGTTTTTCCATGCTACCAAGTGCATTTTGTAGAGGATATAGCCAATTGCAATATTTAAAAAGCATAGCAAAATTATTGTTTTACACCATATTGTGAGAAAAAAAAGAGCTCCTCTAGGATTTTGCATGAAAAATGAAGCCCTATTGTAGGTTTTGCATAGAAAAAGCAAGGCCCTATTATAGATTTAACATGGAAAAATAAAGCCCTACTGTCCGACAAACATATACTTTAGTGGAATTCTTAATCTTCGAATTATTAGTGGAATATCTCTATAAACATATTCATCTATATTTGCATACATATTCGACCCATAATTTATTACCTACCTATAAACAATCACATGGCATCCAAAATGTGTAGTTCCCTGCAAAATTACAATGGCAAATTGAATTTATTAACCTATTTAATCACACATTTTTGTCTCGATTATAGTCACAATGAGCTTTGTTATTTGTCACATGTGTAAGTTTAAGGAAAATATTTCCCTTAAATATACATGTAAAGAGAGACCTCAAGTAAATTGTTTGACAAAATGCCTTGAATAAATTCACAAGAAAAATTCCCTCAAGAGGATGTTTAAATACAACCAATGTGAGTGGCTTCGAATACATAATAACAAGAAAATGAATAAATGCACTTATCTTTAGAACATGCTTAGGTTAATGTTAAAAATAGAAATATAGTGAGTGTTTTTGAACAATAACATAAGCACATTTTGATTTGAACAATAACATTCGAGTGGAGAATAGGAAAATGCATATAATGGGAATAAAAGAAAGTGGAAACAATAGATGTAGGTCATATCATCACGTGCAAATATAGGGAATACGTTTTCCTCAAATATATGGGTAAACTGTTTGATGAAATACCTTGAACAAAAACACAAGAAACATGCCTTAAGTAGGATATTTAAATATAAACAATGTGAGTCAATTTGAATACTCAATAGCAAGAAAATGCATAAATGCACATAGATTTAAAATGTGCTTAGGTTACTGTTGAAAAAATGTTACTTTTTCAACAATAACATAAGAACATTTTTATATTATGTATTCAAATCCAATCACTATTCCTTGTGGATAATGGGAAATTACACACAAGAATGCCATCGCACATAAATTGTTTGATGAAATGACATTTCTTGCCCAATGCGTTCACTCTCCTTTTTTCACTAACCGAAGTTCAATTCGTTTGGGATATGATTACATGTGTTTCGAATGTATTTTGTGTAGGGATCGATGCATTTTATATAGAGAATACCCATCTCCCACTCTTTTGTATTTAAGCATTTTTCTTAGGGCATGTTTCTTGTGTTTTTTTTTTTTTTTCGCTTTCCTAATGTCTTCTCAACTTCAATAATGCTATGTATTTTCTAGGAAACACTATGTTTAATCTCCTAGATTGATCAAGAAAATTTCTACTAATGTAAGTGAATGAACTACGGATATTTGTATTTTATCTAGCATTTATTCAATAAAAATTTCGTTGTGTAGAAAAAAGTATTTTTTTCTTCAACACTTTGTTTACACGTGTAAATGCCAATTTTTGAAACCTCTTTTTTGTTGTCTTTACTTCTTTGCAGATTTCAAGAAGTTTTCAATGCACCGTCGATACATTGGGAGTTGAACTAGAGAATTGATCAAATCTATCTTCAGCTAAAGCAAGACATCTCAATATATTAGTTTCTACAAAACTCATGTCAATATGCTCTTCGACTAGCTAGATTTCAATGGGTTATTGATGGGCATACATGTGTTTCATATGTATTTTGGATGGGGATGAATGCATTCTATATAGAGAATGGCCATCAAAAAGATGGATAGTATCTACATAGAATGCATCAACCCCCATCTAAAATACATTCAAAAATGCCCATCCCAAACCCATTAAAATTTGGTTGATCGGAAAAGGAGACTAAATGCATTGAGTAGGAAATGACCTTTCATTTTAAATAGTTTACTTGTAATGACATTATGATTTTCTAACCGAGACATATTTTAATGGGTTTTGGATGGACATACATGTGTTTCAAATCTAATTTTGATTGGGATCAATGCATTCTATATAGAGAATAGTTGTCGCCATATTTATTTATACAACCAATGTGAGTGGATTTGAATACAAAATAACACACAAATGCATTAATGTAATTAGCTTTAAAATGTGTTTAGGTTAGTTTGAAAAATACACAATTTTTCCAATAATAAAATAAGCACATTTTATTTTATGTATTCAAATCCATTCACTATTCCATGTAGAGGAGATAAAATTGTATATAGGAATGCCATTGCAATAAACTATTTGATGAAATGCCAATGTTTTCCCAATATAGTCAATATTTTTTTCCAACTAGCCAGATTTCAATGGGTTTAGGATAGGCATACATGTGTTTCGAATGTATTTTGGACGAGGATCGATGTATTTTGTATAGATAATAGAAGTTTCCTCTCTTCTATATTTAATAATATCACTTAGGAATTTTTCTTGTGATTTTACTAGAGGCATTTAACCAATTTTTTTAGTTGTAAGGTCTTTGTTTACCCATATATTTTAGGAAAACATACTCATACTTGCACAAGATGAGATGACATACATTTTCTTGTTTCCCCTTTCTTTAATTCCAATTAAAGTAGATGGCAAAGTAATGATTTGATGGAATGCCTTGATCAAAATCACAAGAAACATGCCTTAAGAAGGATGTTCAAAAATAAAGAGTAAATGTATTTGAATACAAGATAACAATGAACATTTAGATTTAAAATTTTGTTATGCTATTTTTTTTTCAACAACACGCCATGCTTTGACACTCAAATTTGGCAATTTACTTTTGACATCCTTTGCTAGTTTTGATAATGTAGTCTTGCTAAAATAAAAACTACCTTTCTATTCTCACTTAGTACAATCCGAGGTCTCTTGTATAACTTGTTTATCCTTGTACACTAATATGCTGACACATTCTAAGAATACAATGCATAAAATCCATATACTAAGTCAACCTAACAAGATGCAAAAAAATTAACATGTTTTTCATCCTTGTTCAAGGCCAAACAATTTGGTCAGAATTTATATCCAGTCTTGACCTATCTATATGGTTTTTTACTTTGGCATATTCTCTATCGTTGCTTTTAGTTCTAGATTCTTGATAATGGTCCTTTACTCCCTCTAAGTTGGCCTTTTTAGATTGCCTAAACCCTATATAAGCAAGTTAATTGTACCTCATGTACTAACTGGAAATAGTATGGCACTACATTGATACACTCACTTCCAACACTTGCAAAAATTCACCTAAGGCCCCTAAATCTCACAAAGGCACATCCATAGTCATTAGGGTAGCAATATCTATAGGTTTGAAGCTTATTACCAAGTCAAAACATCATTCTCTCTCATCCACAAGCACTCAAACATCCCTTCTCCAAGTATTTTAGAAAGAGTTAAACTCAACTCAAGCATTATCAAAGAAGTTTCCAAATTTAGTTGTATTCATTCAAATATCACATGTTAGGTGGAGAATTAGGTGCTATGAGAACTCTTTGGAGTAGTGCCAACGCTGTCAGGTGGTGTGGGGGTGCCCATAACCCAATTAATGTTTGTTTTTCATGGTCTCCCATCCATGGTTAGGGTTTGGGATCTTGTTTAGATTTTTCAAAGAGCTTCACAACATGATCAACATCTAGAGTTTGACAAAGTGATAGACATTTCCAAGCAAGGGACAATCCTAAGAAGTTGTGGAGTCATAAACCAAGTAGGTCCAACATCATATAAAAGAGTCTAGACCAGATGGATGGTCCCGAAATAAGTGTATGATCTTTCCCCAATTTAGTTTCCAGATCACAGCTTCCTAGAAGGAAGCATCATCATACACAAATCTTCTTGTTTCAACAGTGTGCACTCCCAAAACTTCCCATATCCATATGTAAATAGCTAAGTGTACTCATCCTCTTGTGTTTTCAAGTACATACCTTGTTTCTACAATAGTTGTAAGTTTTAATGTGTTATTATGATATTAGATAATTAATTTTGGAAGTTAATTAATTATAATAACCTCTTGTAGCTCCCCTTACATCCTTTAGTGTACTCAATTCACTAATTTTAGATTTCACATAATCTAATAAGGGTGTAAAAATTTTCGATGAACTCGACTTGTGACTTGATCTTTTTATACTCTTCCTCTTTGGTTTGGTGTTGTATTTATCTTCCTATTCTACATGTAGTCACAAAATCATGCACTTTAGACATTATTTATCCCGGTCCCATACTACTATTTAGAAGGTTCTTGAGTGAAGAAAGTACTAATTATCTCCCGTCTTTTTGCCATCTTGTTTTGTTTATGTCGTCATTGCACGCCGCCTTTTCATCCATGTGCCCAATATGTTTCATCCATTTCCCATTATTTTAGCCTCGATCATTCCAGAGGCACCCGTGGGCACCTGGTCCTAACAGGGTGCCCCGGTCCTTTTTGTACTTTCCCACCACTTTTTGGGCTCTTTCTAGCAATTTGACATCCTTATCTTTCTTTTTGTCGGCATTTTCGGGTTAATTATGAAATTATATCAAGATAACCCTATAAATATAAAGTTATGAGACCATAATGAGGGACCTAGCATCACTTATTGATATCATTCCATCTAGAGTTGAATCCATATATTGTATTGAGATAACTTACATCCACATAGCTCCATCATCAAGGAACAAGGATAGGACATCTGCATCACACTTCATAGGGGATGGATTCTATTCTATTCCATGCACATATTCTACTACATTTTCTACACATAGTTATTGTTCACTACTTCACAAAGTGTGACTGGTCACAAGAGCAACCTAGGCATGTTCACACACACTTGCACATAGAACTACATCGGGTCTGAGATGTAGTGCAATGTTCAATTAAAGTAAGTCCACCATTGTGGAAGCTGAGGTCAATTTGACCCCTTCATATACATTATTCTTTTTTAGGGTTTGATGCTTGTTTTGGGGTCTTGCAGTCTTTCTTTCATCTTGGAGTATTGATGACATCTAGCGTAGGACAAAAAAGTTGATGTGACACATAAAGAAGGTTATAGGTCATCTTTCGGCTCCGTGAAAACCAATTTCAAAGATTTTGCATAGACTAGTGTGCCCAGATTGCAGACCAAAGCACCCGTAGGTGCCCCTGTCCTCCTCCATAGCGCTCCAATATAGAGAAATAGTCCAGATCCACTCTTTTTGGGACTTTTGCATAGGTTTTTCTGCTCCTGATATTTCTAGTCACCTCTGCGACACTCTCCGACATGCATCTATTATCAGCCTAAGTTTTTCCTTACTCTCTTTTAGATATTAGGGTTAGCATTTCCTTGTTCATAGTTATTTAGCTCGTTTACACTTTTTGTTTACTTTTGTATTTATTTACTTTAATACATTTGTTCATAACTTAGATTAAATATCCATATAATACTTAGTTATTCCATTTTTAGTTAATCATTTTGGTGAACCCGACATCTTATCATGGCTAAAGATACTTCTTCTCTATCTCCAATCATTTTGCAGTTTGATAGTTTTGGTCATGCCTTTGTTGACACTCTAGCTAATTTTTCTGGTTATCAACCTTATCCTTTGCTTATTCGCCTTCCATCTTTTGACGTAGATCATGCCAGTCTAGATGACGCTATTTTCACTTATATGTGTACCATTTATCCTAATACTTTAGCATGAGTTCTAGCGGAGGCATAGGCTCTTCAACCTGATCACATAGTTATACCTCCTACCATTGCCAAATCACAAGACATTTTTCATTCGCATTCACCCATTAATCCTCCCACATTATATATAGATGATTATCCTGATATAATCATTTCTCCTACCTCTCCATCTTATGCTTTTGGACCATAACCTCATTTGAAGCTCCACATAACTCTGACACTACTATTTGTATGGTTGATGTGGTTCCTCCTACTTTGTCACCAAATCCTGCTATCACGAACACTATAATAATTTATACAAGGTTTTCTCTAGAGTGCTCCCTTGCTTTACCTACCTCTCCATCACCTCAACATGTGGATGAACCACCTCACTTATTACCACTTGAGGGCACCATCTCGTATGATAGATGAATTTCCTTCTATGCCGCATGTTACTACTACTGTTATCATTCCATATCAGGGTCCTATCTAGTCCATGGACGTCGCTCTAGCATCCACACCTTCAACAACACCATCACCCTCAGTATACTCACCATTCACTTGCACTTTCTTCATGAATGATTCTTATTGGGAGCACATACCGCTTGACACTTCTTGCAAAGCCACCGTATGTTCACACAATGCTCTCATGTGGTTTGATTTTTCCTTTAAGGACATTCATTCTCCCTTATACTATCCACATTTGTATCATGGATCCGTTGTTCTCACCAATGCATACTGGACTTCACATTTTCCATATTTTTGTTCACCTTGTGCATTATCATACTTCTTCTCTCGCTTACCCTCACCAATCTTGGTTAGATTATATTAGAGGCACACTTGACCCTAGTCATACTGATATAGATTTTCCTATGCCATTTGGTACTATGTGCATATTTACAATAGTTCCTTTCTTTGTTACTCACCCTATTTTAGTATTTGGTATACTTAGGGATTTCCATTGCATCCCTTTACTGAATGAACAATGCTGCCACAAAATCTATAACTTGTGTGTTCACGGTTATTTGAATGACCAACCGAGATAGTTTCTTATCAAGTTTCCCGCATTGTTCCATATGATTTTGATGATGACCATGACGATCTTTTAGATGATCTTACTTGATCATTACTTCCATGCCATGTGGGGGCATAACACCTAATACACTCCCCTCACTCACTCATCATAGCATTTATACATCTATCATCTTTACATTTTCAACTAGGAACTTTTTCATCATACATTTTAGCATCCACCATTACCCGATGACGCACTCTTGTGCTTTAGTTCACACTTGATTGTTGAGGGATTACTACTACACTGAACCCCACACACTGCACTATAGGCATTACACATTGTGTTTCATCACACATCATGTGTCATACACCATATACCATCCATTCTCCACATTTTTCTACAACATTGTGCCATTTCCACATTCATACATCATACATTATACTAGTCCTCACCTTACGTGTTTTACATCATACACTATTAGGCTATTTATACATGTTGCCTCACATCCTATACATAGGCATATACCATACATCATACACTACGCATTACTCACATTCTACACATTATGCTAGTCTTCATCATATATGCATCTAACATTACATTCATCCCTACATACTACATTACTCATCTATCTACATGTATTATACTACGTGTTATACATTCTACACATCTAGCATTGCATTCTACACATAACGTATTTACACATTCTACTCATCACATGGTCATCACCTATACTACATTGTCTTCTACGCACTACACTCACCACCCTATGACACACTTTAGTTCCTCGGTCCATACTCAAATACCGAGGGTTTACAAATCAAATGGACCTTACACTCATCACACATGCGACAATCCTAGGCTAGTGACATATGCTTTAGGATAAATCATCACCTATTCTATCATTTTGTAGTGGTATACACCTTAGGTTACATCACCACTCCCTCCTTTCATCTTGTAATGACATATGCTTTAGGCTAAATTATCACCTATTCTATCATTTTATAGTGGTATACACCTTAGGTTACATCATCACTTCCTCCTTTAATTTTTTAGTGACATACGCTTTAGGCTAAATCATCACCTATTCTATCATTTTATAGTGGTATACACCTTAGATTACATCACCACTTCCTCCTTTCATCTTGTAGTGACATACGCTTTAGGCTAAATCGTCACCTATTCTATCATTTTATAGTGGTATACACCTTAGGTTACATCACCACTTCCTCATTTCATCTTATAGTGATATATGCTTAGGATAAATCATCACTTACATGTTCATCTAGTTGTGATATACACTTTGGCTATAGGGTTCATGCACACATCATTTTTAGGTCGCATCTCATCACTACACTTACACATTCATCATAGCACGTTAGACACAACACATTACTCGACCATTTCCCGATGACACACTCTCGTTTACGGTTCATTCTTGACTGCTGAGGGGGAAAAAAAATGAACCTCACTACATACACTTCCATTCACTCAAGGGGCACGCAGCTCCTATCATTCCATCTTGTATTCCATTCCATCCATCCACAACATATTGCATTGTCTTGGGGAATTTACTCTTGTTTACTAGTGTTTTACATGATCAATTTACTACACATGTTAGATTGATTTCTTATATGTCATTATCTATACCATCCACACATGTACATTCATGCATTTGTCTAGTTGTGATCACAAATACATATATTTTACACACATCATGGATTCTCACCTTCTACCCTTCCTACATTGGTCATAGGGGCATCCACATTCGATTCTCACAGGTGTTATTGTTTCATTTTGTACTTAGCACTTTACATTACTTGGTTATTCATGCTTTGACATATTGGTTATTTCTCTAACATGCTAATGGGTGTTCCATGTGCAACACTTGTTTTGTAGGATTACATGTTTCCATGACTACTTCTTTATTTGTACTTGTTTGCCATTGTTTGTTTCTTGTATGCGGGCCTTACCCTATGTTTGGTGTGTACACTTGTTTGTTGTTTGCGCCATGATGGCCTTGTGTGTCTTGCAACATCATGAGTGATGTCCCATGTTAGCGATTGTTTATTGGTCTTCTTGCATGTTTACACTACTATGCTTGGTAGTTTTTACATTGTCTACATACTTTACACTTGTTTTCTACATGCATGTGTTTTTGTACTAACACTTTTCTTTGGCTAGCCATCCTTGTTTGTGTGTGCCTTGGTTTCTACCAAGCACATTCCCTTCCCCATACAGGAAGAGTTTAAGAGTACATGAAACCGGTCCTCTTTTGGGCCGTATTCTCCTATTAATGGAACAACATTTGGGGTTTTTCTACATACTAACACGAGATTATACATTGGTTCGGTTCGGTTATAAAAATGAGTGGGTTTAGACTAGTCTATGAAACCCATACATAGTGGCTTTTACAGACATGGTGTCCTTAGCATTCTGGGAAGTAGTTATAGGCTTGGAGGTTACAATGGGTATGCCTCTCTACACTACTTCGGCCAATGGTGTCGGATCACCCAAAAACTAGGATGATACAAAGATCTCTTCACATACATTCAGGAAGCAATTAGAGCTTGGAGGACACAAAGAATTTCCTCCCTACACTTCTTTAGGCTAGGGTGGCGTGAGATTTCCCAAAAAACTCACAGTACATGATATCCTTCAACACTCTCTTTCTTTTGACATGGATCAGGTGCACATGTTCCATTTACATTTTCCATTTGCACATTTTACATATACATGCATCTTTAACATTGTTTTTTACACTTACATACATATATATTTGACTACTTGATCATTTTCTCCTTACAGTCCAGCCGTATGAGAAATAAGCAGTCAAATTGGGGACAACAACAACAAAATGTCAACAACAACACTTCGTGATAGCACACGCTTTACTAACCATGCAGTACATTATACACCACAACAACTACACACACGTTCTACCCTAGGTTCACTCTCATCACTTTTTATTTGCATTTTTCATCTTTAGTTTCCACGCTCCTCCATATTTTTTTATCATTCCACGCTTTTGTCTAGTCCTTTGGCATGTTTCTACTACACTCTTCATGGACATCAGGTACACATCTCTATCTACTTTATGTTACCGATCTTTCATCTCACCAACATAAAGTGGGGGAAAATGTAGTCACAAAATCATGCACTTTAGACATTATTTATCCCGGGTCTCATACTACTATTTAGAAGGTTATTGAGTGAAGAAAGTACTAATTAATCCCCATATTTTGGCCATCTTTTTTTTATTATGTCTTCATTACCACCCCTTTTCATCCATATGCACACAGTCTATTTCAGCCATTTTCCATTATTTTAGCTTCAACTGGGGCACATGTGGAAACCCAGTGGTCCCACCAGGGGCGCCTCGGTCCTCTTTGCACTTTCCTACTACTTTTTGGGCTCTTTCTATCTAGTTATCATCTTTATCTTCTTTTGATCAACATTTTCAGGGGTTAATTACGAAATTAGATCAAGAGAACCCTATAAATATAAAGTTATGAGACCATAATGAGGGACCTAACATCACTTACTATTATCACTGCATCTAGAGTTGCATCCATCTATCGCATTGGATATCACTTACATCCACATAGCTCCATCATCAAGGCACAAGGCTTGGACATTTGCATCACACTTCATAGGGGGAGGCATTTTATTCTATTTCATGCACACATTCTACTACATTTTTTATACATAATTATTTATTGTTACTTCACAAAGTGTGACTGGAAGAAGAGAAACCTATGGCATGTTCACACACTTGCACATAGAACTACATCGGGTCTGATATGTAGTGTAGCACTTAGTTAGTAAGTCCACCATTGTGTAGCTGACGGAAATCCAACCCCTTCATATGCATTATTATTTTTTAGGGTTTGATGCTTGTTTTGGGGTATTACAAGTCTTTTTTTCATCTTGGAGTATTGGCAACATCTAGCACAAGATAGCAAAGTTAATGCATACATAACGAAGGTTCCATGTCATCTTCCAACTCTGTGAAAACTAGTTTCAGAGATTTTGTGCATAAACTAGGGTGCCCAGATTCTAGACCAGAGCACCCACAAGCACCCCAATCCTCCTCCAGGCACTCTAGTCCATAGAAATAGTCCAGATCCACTCTTTTTGGGACTTCTACAAAGTCTTTCTGCTCCTAATTTTTCCAATCACCACTATTACACTCTCTCTGACAGGAATCTGTTATCAATTGAGTTCTTTCCTTACTCTCTTTTACATATTAGGGTTAGCATTTCCTTTTGCATAGTTGTTTATCTCATTTACATTCTTGTTTACTACATTTATTTACTTTATTATAGTTGTTCATATCTTAGATTAACTATCCATATACTACTTAGTCCATTTTTAGTTAATCACTACCTCATCATTTCATTATTTCACATGTTTAATGATATTTAAATCAATCTTGTAGTCCCACATAATCATACGTGGGGTTACAAAGGAAATCTCTTTTCTCATCCTTCTTTTGATGTAACAAATGGGTTTCCTAGAATGTTCAAATTTATTCTACTACTGATATATTTACCAATACCATAATCATTGTTAATGTTGATCCTAGACATAGGTGAAGGCTCTAATAACAACCCTAATACTTACTCTCATGATCTTTCCAAAGATGAGGCACAACACATTACACACTTCTTATAAGATAATCCTGCCCAATATTTATGTAGTCTTATTTTACCCACTCAACAGCTTATGTGTGTGATGGCACTTCATTCGAGATAGATCCGGAAGCTCACCCAAAGCACACACAACCACTAGGTCCCTCATTTTTATGTCTATTAGAATTTTAGCATGCATATTTACCATATTCATAACCAAATCAACCATTCATGCACAAAGAATCATCATAAACATGGTAGTTCAAGAAACACATATAATAAGGAAACTCAATCAACATAAAGAATGATTAACAAGATCTGAATTCCCATAATTCCATACTCATACATAGTCAATTTAGCAACCCAAATACAATTATCCATTGCAAACCATAATTAATTACATAACATAGAAGTTGAATACATCATAGTTCAATACATCACTTCATGAACCCGTGTCTCTCATAACACCAAAACCATAGACTCCAAAATCCTAAGACCGCATAACACCAAAAACCATCAAGCTCCAAAACCTTACACTAGCCTAAACAAGAATACCACACGTGTGCACACACACACACACACACACACACACACACACACACATGGTGGGGCATTCCCTTCACTAGTTTCATGCACTTTCCTAATAATAGGTGTGTGTAAAAATAGCTTGCATACTTTTCACAATTTTTGCTAATAATAGATTAACTTAAATATATGACATGATTTAATCCTATTATAAGATCAATATATGCATGATCCTTTAATTATTCCCTGCATGTGATTTTTCCAATTATAGCCCTTGTTTAGAAGCCAAGCCATCTCATTTTTTTTCTATTTCTAGATATTTACTCTTCCAAGTCGAGGCACTCCAACTCTGATTTTCTATTTTTAGCCCCTCTGGAAAATTGGATAAATCCTCGACTTTATCATGCATGCGCATGGCCTTGTGTACAAACCTATTTTACTACCGTGTGTGCCCCGTGCATGCCACTTTGTTCCCCTACACTTGCATATCCTTGTGAATAATTATATGTTCTCTAGTGATACTTAGTCAATTTTCTCGACCAACATTACCCCACACTAGGGATGGTGTCTTTCCTTGACAATATTGAATCAAAGAATGATCCTCAATAATGTATGAATAAATAATGTGGAAGATGAAATAATAGTGGCTATATACCCAATGAATAAAAAAATATTTCCTTTCCACATGCATGGACTTGAATTTATTCTTGAGGTAGCTTAAGAAGCTCTAGAAACTCTGTATTTATGATGCCCTCCCAATTTTCCCACTCTGCAAGCTCCTTCGCATTGTACATCAAGGTACCGATCCGAAAATATCTGGAACCTAGTCTAGGGTCATTTATTTACCCTTCTCCTTCAACTCCCTGATAATTCCAGCAAGGCATGATGTCATTCCCTCCAAGAAATCCATCTTCTGAGCAACTAAAGAACCAAGCTCCTTGATCCTATTCTTAAAGGCCTCTTTCACAATTTTAAGCACATCTCACTTCTTTAAAATTTCATCCATTATCTCTTCATGCCCAACCTTATTATCCTTCTTGGCTACTTGAGTTTTTTTAACCTCGTTCTCTTCTTGATTAATGTATGACTTAAGGATGGGATCAAGGTCTTGACAATTTTCAAATGTGCATCCTTCTTTTTTCAATGCATCCTTAATCGTGGTGTATAACACCTCATACTCCACTATTTTTGAGCTACCACATATTTATTATTCTCTATATCTAACGTGGCCAAATCTTATTCATTCAATCCTTGCTCATACTTCTTATCATACAATAGCATATGTATTAAATATTCTAATTAGTGCAATGCTTAAAGGGTATTCCTCCTTAGCCTTTTCCTCTAGGTCAGGTGATTTAAAAAATATTGAAATTTTTAAAACCCTAGAAATTTCAGAGCCACATGTCATAAATAACACACTAAAGTACAAATCTAAGCACAAGGAATAAGCTAAAGAAATAACAAACCCTAGGTTTAAGAGGAGATTAGAAGATTTAGATGATTTTTCAATAAATCTTGAAGTATGTTGGACTAGAAAATTTATAAACGGAGGAGGAAATTGTCACAACCTTGTGTAGAAAATTATGCAACTATCAGATGTGTCAGGACCATGGAACCTAGACTGGGGCAAGGGTGCCTATGTGTTAGAGACCTCTCCTAGGCACCTATGACTACTCAAGACCTCAGAAACGATTTCTATTATGTTTGAAGATGGTCATCGGCCTTCGTTGTTGTCATTTCACAAAATTGTGTCGATGGATGGTTGATGTATTCACTGTAATATGTAAAGAGAGAGATAACCTACAAAACCCAAAACAGATCAAATCCTAAAAAGAAAAAAATGCAAATGGGGATTAGGGCTGACCCTGACTCAGTGAACTTATGACCTAACACTGCATTACATTTCAGACATCATGTAGTTCTTGTGTGTGTGTGTGTGTAAGAATCATGCCCTAGGTAGATCTTGTGTAAGATGCACTTTGGATAACGAGTGACAACTAGATTTACCAATGTAAGTAGATGTGTGGATGGAAAAATAAACTTTCCCTCTTATGCATGCATGCATAAAATGAAGTTCATTTTCCCTTGAATGAAGCTATATGGATTCTTTGATGCTCTTAGAATGCCTTTGGATCTAAGCTTAGGTGATGATAGTAAATTCTTAGAGCCTAGCCCTTTATTATGGTCACATAGATTTATATTTATATGAATCCCTTGGTTTAATTTCGTAATTAATAATTGGAAGGAAATACCATAAGAAAACAAGATGCCCAAAAGGAGTGAGCAAAGTAGAGAAAGGTCGGGGTTACGGAAGGGATGAGGGCACCGGGCATTTGCATCCCGGCTAGGCGATGGTGTCTAGAGTGATAAAATATCAAAGAGTAAAGTATCCATGACTGGTTTGTGGGATGGAAGAGACCAGAAAGAAGACATGAAACATAGAAAAATTCTAAAGATAGATGTTAATTACTATTTTTATTGCTTATGAATCATATGAATAGTAATGCATGTGACTAGGACCTAGAAATGTACCCAAAGTGGTGATTTAGTGTCTACATTTTCCCCCAATTTATGTTGTTGATTGAATACTCGATAACATAAAGTAGATAAGATATGTGTACCTGATAATAATGTATATCAAAGGTGAAAGCATGTGGAGGAGACAAGAAAAAGTGTGGAGTGATAAAAATGAAGCGTGGAAGCTAAAGAAGAGCAATTGGCCCTAGGGGTGAAGCTTATGTGTTATGTCGTGTTTGTACCTATTTTTTTTGTCGTTCTTGTGTTGTGCTTGAGACTATTGCTTCTTATAAGGACAAAATTTCAAAGAGAAAAAGAGTACTCAAAGTCATGTATATGAAAAATTTGATCCAAGTATGTAAAAAAATGTGAAAGGAACATGTACACTTGATCCGCAATGAGTGAAAAGGATATAAATTCTCTTGAAAATGCCGTAGAAGAATGAGTTTTTTTTAGGGTGATCTCATGCCAAGAATGATTTTTTTGGATGAAGGCGATATCATGCCAAGTACGAGTTTTTTGGGTGATCTCACGCCATGGAACAAGATTTTTGGGGAGAGAAATGTTGAGTTTTATTCTCCATCCCCACTCCTTCAACTGCTTCCTAAAATTTATACACCACTCCAAATGGTGTGATCCTATTTAATTCATATTTGATCCATTTCTATCTAATTCAATCTAAAAAATAGAAAAAGTGATAGAATGCATACTTTGATTTCTAGAGAACTTTTCTTGTACTATGCATATTGCTCTATAAATCATTTCCAAATGTGTTGATCCGAGAAAATAGATGTAACTGCTTCCTAGTCATAAGCACCCAAGAAGGGTCAGGAGCGCCTGGTGCTCATGTTTGTATCTCAATAAAAGGGTGTTTTGCCGCGTCTATGCTTTGTGCCTTTCGATGACCCAAGTCGAATCTAGGAGGTTTCAAACTAAGTTCTGTTGATTCTATATTGAATTTTGTTGTACTATAACTTTGTGTTGTTTTATGGGGTGAATGATTCACCCAATGTATTCCCCCTTGTTTTGGGTACATACGACGTTGACACAGTAGGATTATGTGGCCCAAAGGAGAGGACCAGGATTGATCCCATTGCCGTGGTCCCAATCACACCAAACGCCGATTCCCATAGGGAGGGAAATGTGCATGGTAGAAACCAAGGCACATGCAAAAAATGAAGCGAAGCTAAAGAAGAGCAGAGTGGATGGAAACATGTGTTCTTGTAATCATGACAATTACGTATAGAAAGACAATGTGTAAAATAGCAAACAAGAAGACAATGTAGACAATAAAAGTGGATTTTAAACATGGTACATTGCTCACAATGTCACAAGACAATCAAATACAAAGTGGAAAAAACATAAAAGAAACAAATAAATAAGACATGGGAAAATCCCTGACAATCATCGGCATAAAATGACAAGCAAAATGGAAAAACATTAGTAAGTAAAGTATCAGATAACCATGGTGGAAAATAATTCCTACAAAGAAAATTTTACACATGAAGCACCCGTTAGCATGTTAGAAAGATAAAAAGTATGTCAAGACGTGTATATATTGAGAGTGTAGTGTGCTAGTAAAGATATGAAGTAGTAGAAAATGAAACAATAACACCTATAGTGTATACGAAAGTAGATGCCCCTAGAGCCTCGGTGGGACTAGTAAGAGGTACAATGCTAAAAATTCATGCTGCATGTAATGATCTATATGAATTCTACATTCATAACTAAAGACCAAGTGAATACATATCTATATATAGAAAATATAATGACATACAATGTATCTCGTCGAACATGTGAAACAAAGTGTGCATAGAAAAAGTAAGCAAGAATAAATGTGACCAAGATATGCAGTATGTTGTGAATGTGAATGGAATGAAATGCAAAGTGAATGTGATAGGAGCAGCATGCCCCGAGTGAATGTGAATGAGTATGAGATGAGGTTCATTTATAAAAGACCTCTTGACAGTCAAGAATGAACAATAGAACAAGAGTACGTCATCGAGAAATGGTTGGACTTGTGTGCTAGAAAGATATGATCAACGAAGTATAGAGCATGGAGTGTAAAGAGTTTACATGAGGATAGTAAAAGTAGAATGCCGTAGAATATTGTATTGTGAAGTGCGGAGTGTGAAATGTGTAGTGTGTGAGGTTCATGTATGTAGTATGCCCTCAACAGTCAAGTGTGAACCTTAGCACAAGAGTGTGTCATAGGGTAATGACGATAAAGAGGCGTAACATTGTATGTATAATGAAAAGAGAGACTAGATGTGAAGCACGCAGTTGTAATAAAAGAAACACGAGTGTGAACAAGGAAAATTTTCAAAAGCTATGAAAATGGGGTAAGAACACTTAAGAAACCCCAAAATTTTTGAACAAACAAATCAATTTACTTTGCATGAATTAATCTTGAAGTAAATGAGCAACCTAACATGCCTAGTTATCCTCTATTCTTGAAATATTTATAAATGAACCTAATAAAGATCCTAAGTAATTATTTTGTGATTATGGGAATGAGAGCTCACCATTAATGACAAAAAATCCCTATGGTTATTCCCATTTACTCAAAGCTCGAGTGTGTAGTGCAATGACAAAGCAAATAGCTCAATAAACAAATGAAAAGAAGCTCTAATCCTAAACAAAATACTATATTTTATGTTAGAAAGGAGGAAGTGTTCTTAGAAATGCTCTAGGAGTAGTGGGTTATTTATAGTTTTCCATTTCCAAGAATGGGAGACTTTTGGTGCATGTCGGACAAATGAATAAGCCAAAAACACTTTATGACTTAGAAGAGGTTAAACAAGTCTTAGACTAGTTGATCTAGGTTTAGGCTAATTAATCCTAATTAGTAAAGAATTAGGAGTTTGAGAGAGTTGTGAGGGGTATACTCAATCCAATGAAATGGATTGATAACCTAGGGCGAAGCTAGTAGAATTGGTTTAGAAGGAGATACGAAGAGAGTTTATCTAATAGGATACTTTATTATCCTATTTTCAGCCAGTTATAAGAGGAATAAAACCAAAAGGATGTTGCAAAGGGAGATTTAGATAGGCCTAATTGACGAGGTGTCATCAATTTATGAGGAGGAGAATAATTAGTGTAATATTAAGAATAATAGTGCTTTGATCAAACTACAGATTTCTACATTTGCCCCTCTTTGGGGTGGCGTAAGCTACGCCACTTCAAAGAAAGTAGACAAACACAAACGAGTACAAATTTTTGAAGGAGTGGAAGAAACATTAGTAGGATGAATGATGCCCCTCGAGTGTCAATTAGGGTGATGAAAGAGGTCGATCAACAATCGAAAAAGAAGAGAGGAGGAAATGGGAAGAGGCATGGGTAGATTTTCTTAGCGCAAGGTCTGCGCTCCGCTAGAGAGAAGAAAAATTGATGGAAAGAAGGGGAATTGAGAAGAAAATAACGAGGAAAGGATATTGAGCTATTTGCAATCCAAAGATCATGTAAGATAATATTTATTTCATCATATTGCTAAGAATCTTCATCATTGGTCCTTATTAAAATATAAGCATATGATAAAAGTGTAGAATGACATGAAAAGCCATAATACAAACAATTATCCATTGCTAAAATGTCAAATCCATGAAACATACAAAATTTAAATGCAATACGAGAAGTAAACAAGCTAATCTAACAAGGAAATAAGTACAAACACACACACTCAAACCAACAACGTTTAAGATAGTTGCAAAAATATTTTTTATCGAGCTTTAGTCCCAAATGTTTGTGATAAATGAAAAGGGTTAAAAATGATGCCCCAAAAAATTATACATGCAAGGAGTAGAAAAAGGACATTTGGGTCTTATGAAAAAGTAGTGTGCACTATGAAATAGTACCAGAAACTTGTTGTGCCCTAGAGTACAGATGAAGTAAACAATTGAGATTTTGTAAATGATTGTAGATTTAGATGATCCATGAGTTTTTGTTTTCAAACATGTGAAAATTCCAACAATATACGAGATGAGCACCATGTGAGAGACACAGATTTCAGCTACAAAACAAGTCATGTACCAAAATTTGTGGAAATTTTACAATTTTTGGGATTTTTGAATGATTTTATGATTTTTGGAATTTTTAACATTTTGAGATTTTTGAATTTTTATCGGTTAGAAGAATTTCTAGAAAATGGAAGATCACCCAAAAGCGCGCAGAGTTCCCCATGATGAAGAAGCGAGCGTCGGGTAGCAAGAAAATGCCCGGTGAGAAGAAATGAGTCAAAAATAATTATTTAATATAAATAACTATCACGACGGATACTTAGAAGAAGGAAGAATGAAAATATCACCTGGAAATATTTTAAAAATGTCCCAAGGAGAAGAAACAAACGTTAGGTGGCAAGTAATGCCCAAAGATAGCGAAAAACTAGTAAAAATAATTATTACGATGGGTAGAAGAAGGGGTTAGAATGACCACGGTGGTTAAATTACACATTTTGGACATCGAGATGGGTGAGAGGTCATCCCGATAGGTTAAAATAACCCTATATATCCCTCCCGGGAGGGTAAATCATCACATTCGGTTCATTTTACTATGAGCTCTTGCAAATTTTCACCGCGAGTGACTTGTGAGTTGCGAGAGATGAAAAGAGTTCGAGAGGAAAATCATACGTGCAGACCGGATCCTGGGAGTACCTTCGGGATGATGTTGATGGACCCTATGTGATTTTTCTATCCCATCTAGTTAAATTTTGCATTTAATGTCATTTATTAACATATTTAGGCTAGATTCAGGGAAATTTTAACACATTTGGCACATGTACACGTGCCTAGAAAGTGGGTACGCGCACGTGTGCATGTCAAAAAAGTGGATACGTGCACACATATGCATCAAAAGGGGTGTGTATATATCCCGTGGTCAAATTTGGATGCGCACATGCGCACGCCAAATCAAGCTGCATAGGTATGCGCCATTCAGGTGCGTATATGTGGGGTAAGGGTTTAGAAAAATAGAACAAAATGTTGAGGGCATACGCATCATGATGGGCATGTAGGCATCGACATAGGCACTTACATGCCTTAGGTGCATAAGTGTCAAGATGGACACACAGGCATCCATAGGGAATGTATGCGTTAGAAGAAAGACTTAGCCAACTTTTTAGGAAAAATAAGGGTAACTATAAAAGGACATGGGATAGAATTTTGTAGAAGAAAGTAAAAGTAGTACTTAGAAGAATATAGAGAGCATTAACTCATAACAAGTGTATTGTTATTTTGTAGAGATGATTGCTAGTCTTTCATACTAGAAAGTAGTATGGGCATTTGACTACTATAGTGGCAGATTTTGATGAGGAGGATGGAAAGCTTCTAGGCATCCTTTTTTATGTTACTGGTCTAGATCATGTGGCCAGTATGCCATTGATTACTCTGGATCATGGCTTCCTGACATCCTTAGCTAAGAGGTGACACAACGAGAGATGGTGTTTTGACTCCCAACCGAAAAGATTACTATCATGCTGGAGGATGTGTGGAGGATACTGTGGGTGCTTATCCAGGCCAGTTGATTGAGTATACAAGCCACCAATGGATATCATACCTTGTCTATTTGATCTATTTGGAGTTGAGGATATACCTCGGTGAGGTATGACTGTTAGATTGTGTCGGTGCATAGAACACCTAGAGTTAGATCGGGTGGTGTTTTATTTGATGGCCTTTATCAGCGGTGCTTTTCTCACTAAAAATACTCGGTGCTACATTCTCATTTGGTCTCATTGGTGTAGTTCATAGATTTATTGACGATGAGTGATATTGTTGGGGCTAGTGTATATTAGCACATTTTTACTTGGGATATTCACTTGATTACCTACTACCATGAGAAGACAAAGTGGGCCCATCCAAGTTATTGAGATATGGGCCTGGGACCACATAGCCATTGGACATCCTACAGGAGTATTATGTGCCCGTGCCATAGAGGAACCATCAGGGATGGGTTGGGTTCTAGCCGGAGAGGATGTTTGGTGAACATGGGTGATATGTATCATTATCGTCAAGAGTTTAATGAGCTACAATGGGCCTTGATAGTATGGAGGCCTTATAAACATTTCCAAAGTGGCTGAGAGGATGGTCTATAGCTCAACTTGGCCATGGTTGAGCATTTTATGTTTAGGAGCCAATGCTATATCCATGAGTCCTACAAAGTGGATAGATGTCGAGGAAGTTTGATCTCGTTCGGGACATGCTAGGGCACAATATGTGGTATGCACGCTAGGCCCGTGAGGTTTTTGATATGGGGATATAGATTTAGATGGATAGGGATACATCCAATTATTAGTAGATGGTGTCAGTACCATGGGTACCACGAGAGACAAATTAGGGATCCTAGGGTGACAAAAGAGTATGCTCTGTGGTATCATGCGGTTATACCTTGCCGATTAACGATTCCAAAGGCAACTCCGGGATGACCTCTAGATGGGCCTCCGAGAAGTGATGACAAGGATGAGGGTGGAGATTATGATGATGATGATACCTTTGATGGTCAGTGTCATGATGGGGGTAGGGGACATGGTCCTCCACCTCAACACCACATGGATAGGGGCCTAGGCCGAGACATATACAGTATCGATAGCTTCATAGGTATAATTACCTCCAATTGGTATTCCGTTAATGTTCAAATTCCATTACAACATGTGCACCCATAGATACATCATGTTTTTCCTCCTTGTGCCCCATGACAACACATGGTTAGGCAGCATGCTCCACAGTTGGGTCCTCCTCCTAGTCCTCCACATGATGGTGGAGGAGACGATGGTGGAGATGGAGTGCAAATAGTTGCATTACAACAGTAGTTATAGTAGGATATATCCATGTAACTTCAGGTGGCTTCGAGAGATATTAACTCAAAGCAAAACTATAGGATATGACTATAAAGTGGGATGAGGCTAGGGTACAAGCTAGCCAAGGATGTGGTGGAGATAGAGCCACCTAGTTTGAGCAGATTCAACAACTAGTTTATTAGTGTACATAGACTTTGGGATTTTTACAATTGCTGTCTCAGAACATGTACAACATGTAGTGGTTCGGAGAGAGATCAAGCCTAGGATGATGTCTAGGCCCTTATAGTAGAGAGAGACCAGGCACAGGGACAAGATTAGGCTATGACAGCAACTAGAGATCTTTTTTTCCTTTACAATGACACATGCTCGTGTGGATGTGGCTCATATTACGAGGAGAGCATGATGACCTTCATTAGGAATTGATGGTAAGTGGATGAATCAGGTTTTATCGATGTTATGAGGGCTAGCGGTGAGGCCTCTTATAACAAAGCCACATATTATGAGGTAGTTCCTAAGGATCTTATAGTGACATCTTTCGATCAATTAGATGTGTGTAGATATAGATATAGATCTCATAGGACCTCTCGATCAATGAGATCTTTGTAGTAGCCCATTGCTGTACAATAGAGTGTTGCAGCCTTGGTTAGTTCATATCATCAACATAACATCCTCCTCCCACAGTCATAGGTCGGGCATCCCGGAGAGGGAAAGAGTCGTGGATGACTCTCTTTATCTTTTTGTATATTGACATATGTATATACCCTTGATGTATGCCTCTTATGAAGACTCAGTTTTGATCGATGATGTATTGATGTATCATTTTTGGATTATGCCTCCTGATGAAGGCTCATTTTGATTCATGCCCTATGATGGCATATTTTTGTATCGATGATGCATACATTTTTGAGACATAAATTTTATATATGTATTACCTAACTAACTAAGAATTCTTCCTAAACCTAACTGGACTTCTTCTAAGATCTTCCTTAAATATTCATCCTCAATTATTAATTAAATTTAATTATTTTAAGTTAATCCTTCTCTCATGTGAACTCTACTTCCCTAAGTGACCCAACAAGGAAAACATGCCAAATCTGGGAAGATCTACCTATTTTTGGTAAATAAGACTATTTCACCCTAACCGACACCAGTTTATCCTCGACCAACATCGGTCACCTAAACCGCCATCGGTTCCTTTATATAGAATTTTACAACCCTTTACCTAGGTTGGTCATTTAGTTATTGAGCCTTTATTGCATTCAAGCATGAATCTTCAAGCCCTCCTTATCCAAAATCGACATGACACACACACACCACAAGAGAAAGAAAAGCAAGGTTCTCCTTCCAGAGCATTGGAATACTCACGAGCACACAAGTTGTATATACTTGTGGCACTAGACTCAAGCACCTCTTCTCCAATCAACCATCAACCATCTCAACTCACAAGATCTACAAAATACCAAGTAAGTAATGTGATTTTAATCATTTGTGCTTATCCTTTATTGTAGATCTCTTTTTTTCTTTTCAATATTTTATTTCTTTTGTTACCCGTACATCATCTTCTTCCCACCAACCCACTATTCAACCACCCCAAGCCTTTTCACCCTTCTAAACCTCCTTCTTAGTATTCCTGAGTCTTCTCAACCATATTACGACCCAAACCACACTACCCTCACTCTCTGTGCAATCACAGAGAGCCTAAAACCCATTTTTAATAGTTCATTACCTATTTCCCCTACCGACATCGGTTCCTCTCCCACCGTTTTTTAGTCCCCATACCGCCATCGGTCACCCGACCGATATCGGTCTCTTGTGTCATTTTATATTCTCAGACCAACAAGCTTCCCACTCACCCAAAACCAACCCAGACCTCAACCAATCAGCCCCTGCACCTTTACTGACCTTTTGATGACTCCTTTAACCTGAAAAAAACCCCAATTCTAATTAGATTTAGTGTTATTTTGATATCTAGCATAAAATCTAGTGTATTGTGTGTATGAGAAACCTAAATCATTACATTACAATAGGACTTATTTATTTTAGTTTTTATTCACATTGAATTGTTATTAAATAGTGGATTGATAACCTCTCTAGGAAGCACCACACTTCCTGATCTAGCATACACTAGGTAGTCCACTATCATATGCTATTTAATACTCTTTTGTGGTCTTTTTTGTATCTACAGTAGTCCTTCCTAGACAAAAAAGGAGTTCTCTACGATCATCTTGGATAACGTCAACAACGCACATTCTACCTTCCACCTTCACCTCACAGTATTCCTCCTTAACCATTTACCTTCTATCTGTTTTATCCTAGAAAGTGTAAAAATTATTGGTGAAACATTTTGGCACACCCAGTGGGACCCATTTGGGGTTCTTTGCATTATTCATTCTTAGGGAAAATTTGTGTTTATTTTCATTTTTAAAATAAAGTTCACATTAAAATCTTCTCTCTCTGAAACATTCTTTTCTTCTCCTACTTGTCTCAAATGAAACTTGTTTTTCGGGATTAAAAACACTTTTTTTTTTTTTCTTGCATTGCATCTAGTGAAATTCATACTCTTAACCTCTTCATAATTTGTTCTCATCAAATATAATTTGTGGATTTGGGTTTTAAAATATTTGCATCTCATTTTTGTATGTTGCATTATAGCTCATCTAAATTGTGGGCAACCTATATGCTGAAGTCATGCCCAACTGATGGTTGAAAAAAAATTGAACCATAGTTCACATTTTACACACTCTTTATACCAAATCACTTGAAAAAACTACACATTTCTTAAACAACATCTTTCCTAGAAGAAGTTGTCAATGATCACACGATCGAGGAGATTGACAATGGGCTCCAACTGGTTTTCTATCCAGTCATCATATCAGAGAAGGATCCCCCACAAAACTTACCTAAAACCAGCCATAGTTGTCATTTTTTATAGGGCACCTTTGTAACCAAAAACTCTATTCTATTCACAAGTCAGTCCTAAATGGCATAAGCCACAACATAAAATCTACATCATAGGATTTCATGTTTGCTAGCTTTTTTTTTGATTTGTGTTTTGAGGTGTGAGTTTTTTTCTTCATTTTTTCTTCCCTACATACTCCACAATCATAGTTGGTGTATTCCAACTATTTTTGAGTGTGTTAGGACTAATCATTTCCATACTCAGTCTCTGAGTTGGTCTTTTTATTTGACCTAAATCACCAAAAATTCATTTTTCCATTTTTCATAGATTTCACAAGAATCGATATCGGTCGGTCAAAGACCACCATCATTGTTTCATCATCTCACCACCATCATTAACTAACCCACATCGGTTTTATGTTTTTTTGGTCATTTTTTTTACCAAAATAGTATTCAACCTTATTTCTTTTCTTTTTTCGTGACTTCTTTTGTCACTTTTATCACATCTTTTTGAGTCTCTGATATCATCTTCAGAGTCCAGTTCTACTTCATTTTCATCATTTATTTCCATATTTACAATCTTTTATTTTTCATAAGAATCGACATCGGTCTAGTCTGAACCAATGGTGGTTTACCCTCATACCACATCATTACCCCAACCGAATGTCGGTCTCTGTGTTTTGATTTTCCAATCAAAAATGATCAAATCACACATTTTAAACCCATTTTTCCCATTTCTTCTGTGTTTTTACATTATCAATGAAGCTCAAATACATGTTCTATCATTAGTCACATGGTTTTGACTCATAAACAAGCTAACACTCTCATGTTTCACACTAGCCACCAACCACTCCCACCTAGCCCATCACCCCCTTTCATCTCATCACCTATGGACCCCAATCAAGATCTTTCCATACCCACTGGTGATGAGGAGTTCACGAGACTCCTTGATCACAACCCCACCACTCTCACAAGTACTATCTCACTCATTCATCTACCCATGATTCATCAGGGAAAGCTTGTATATGGCATGCCTGTGTCCATTCCTCCTACCCTCACACCCACTTCTACATCAACTACTACTAGCTTGGCCTTACCTCTTCCACCTTACCACCTGTGGTTTCCCAACTTGACCCTACATCATCGATATCTATTACACCTATGAATCTATCATGCCTTTGACATTGTCATCTCCTACGATGTCAACCATGCCTTTATCAACCACCTTGAGTGTAGGTCTATCTACACCCACCACCTCTCATATACCTATTACATCTCAACCACCATTGGTGTCGAAGCCCATACTCCCTTCCAAAACATCATCCTCTCCATCCCACAGTCTCTTCCTCCGATTTCTATGAGATTCTTTACATCCACTCCACCTACCTACACTTATCACCAACAACCCCTATTTCATCTACCACTTATTCAGATACTTTCCATCTACATCTATTTTGGCCTATATTCCTTCCTCACAATTTTTGTACTCAAACCACCACATACTGGGATGCCACCCACATCATACCCACCTCATCTACCCCCTTATACTACAAGGGGGTGCCTATCATCACAACCTACCAATGATCTTATCAAAATGATGATGGAAGATGTAGACATTAGAAGCATCTATCTCTCTCACGTAACTCTCTGATACATACGATGAGATTTGCAATGAGCCCATTCACCCATCCATTCCAATTCATCCATACCCTCCCCATTGGGAAATTCCTAAATTCAACCGATTCAATTCAACAAAAAGAAGACCCACAACAACACTTGTGGTCTTTTAAACATGTGTGTTATCTGATCACTCATGATGATGACTTTTTTCTTTGCAAACATTCCCAATGTCCTTGACATGACCAACTTTAGATTGGTATAGTGCTCTACCCAAGCATTCCATCTTTTCATTTAATCAGTAGCTCAGGATTTTCTAGACCACTTTTCTATCAACATTGTCAAGAAGGTCACCATGATGACTTGTACATGACATGCCAATATGAAGATGAATCTATCACATATTTTTTTTTCACTGGGTAGAGCCTGATCAACCAACTCACATTCCAACTACCTCAAACCGAAGTTAATAGAGTTGTTCACTAGAGATTGTGCTAGACACATCTCACCAACTCTCCAAGTTCAAACCTTCCACATGTTTGATGAGGCATTCACCATGGCCTAAAAACTTGAAATTCATGTCCATTGAAGAGAAGAAGATACAATTACATAACAAGAACATGTTGCGTTTAAATCAAATGATACCTCTTCTTCTTCCAAACCAAAAATAATTATTCTAAAGAAAAAGGATCTGCCAATGTAGTAGTTTTGAAATCTAGCCCATCTCATCCATCCAACCAATCAAATCCTTCTTCCAATCTTTCTCTTGTTCAGATTTTCAGTTCAAGCGAGAGAAATGAAAAATATACTCCCATAGGAGAACCCTACTCTTCAGTTTTAGAAAAACTTCTAAAATCCAGAGCAAGTCACTCTTCCACCCATCAAACCACATATTAGTTTTGACCCTCTCTCCCATGTGCCTGCCATGGTACAAAGAAAATGATTACTACAACTATCATCATGTTAGAGGTCATAATGGTAATTGTATAACTTTCAAAAACATCATCCAAGAAATGTTAGATAATGGAGATCTCATCTTGGATAATCCTAATGCACACAGCTAATCAAACCTTCACATCTTCAAGAATTCATTCCCAAATCACACCCCATCATCTAACCAAACCGAAACCTGAAAACCTCAACCAATGATAATAATGTTCATGAGGTTCATGTTGTTTTTTGATCATACCAGCTCTTCCTTCTCAATTTCCTCCTACTCCATCTATCGAGGAGATTTCTTACATGAGCTCCTTCATCCATGGAGGGACTTATTTCATCTACTCCTTTACCCACAGAGGAGTCTCCCTTATCTTCTCCTTCACCCATGGAGGAGTCCACCATATCTACCGATGCAGTTTCCCCACTCACCTCTCAACCTGACGAACAACCCACAATACTTACTCTTCTACCCATGGAGAGTCATGCTTACCTTCTTCTTCACCAAAAGATGAACTTACCTCATCCAACTTTCCATCTCCCCTACCCATAGGGGATCCATTAGTAGCATCCCTTCCTATTGGTGACAATTCTCCATTGGCTTTCAAGGATCCTTGTTGATTTTCTCTCATCTCTTTTACCCATAGAGTCTGAAGCCAACCATTTCCTATCTCACAGAAATTTTTTTAGGATTACTACCAAATCAACATCATCCCCCCTACATCGGTGTCATTCTCACATTTGGCCAACCACTTGGATTATGTTGACAATTCCATGCTTTGGGGATGTCTTTGACTTCCTCTCTCTCAACAAATGTAGATGTTGTTGTCTACTGATACTTCCATGATCTATCCAAAGGTGTTTCAAAAACCAAACCCACCATGCCCATGCCAGTTGTAGTGGCCCCTTCTTCATCACCCTCACCCACACCTAAACCTTTACCAACAAACAAAATTTTTTTCCTATGCCTAAAACCTTACTTACACCTATACCTTCCTCCATCGTCCAGACCCATTACCACATTAGGAGTCATGCCGACATCAAGTCTAGTCCATCCTCCTATCAAACTAGATTTAGCCACATCCTCACAAGCCATCACAAAGACTATTCCCCCACCTAAGAAGAAGACCCAACCCCTTAGGCCACATACACCACTTCACCCACTACCCTCTGTCACCTTCACCACTTCCATCTATCCTAGGTCCCCACCCATCAACCTTGGCCAAGCAGCCTCCTACCCAGAGTAAACCAAAAACACAACAACCCACCTCATCACGATCCTCTATTACACCCAAATTACCTACACAACTTATGCCTTTGACATCACCTACATCCTTTCTACCTCCTATACCTACACCACTTCCAATATCCTCATCATTACCCATGCCATTCCCTTCCCTCAACCAAGTACCTTCCACATTTCCTCTTACCACAACCTTCACCACACCTCCATTATCACCTTGGCTAACCCATCCCCTTCCACCATCTTCCTTCCCTTCTACATCACACACTTCTTCTTCACCTTTACCCAAGAAGGTGCAACCAAATCCCAAGACCACTACCTTCCAAAGAGGTAGTTAAACCTACACCACCTTCAACAACTAGTTCACCTGCTACATCTTTACCCAAGAAGGTGCAATCCAAACCTAAAACCATACTATCTACCAAACAAGTGGTCAAACTTACTCAACCTCCGATTCCACCTCCAATGATGCCTCTCCCACCAAAAATCACCCACACTTCCATCCAGACCCACACTTACTTCACATTGTGATCCATTGGCAGGGTCTTACGCCAACATCTTAGCTAACCTTTTGGAAACCTCTGTCATCACATTTCCACCACTTAGACCTTATGACCCACTCAAACCTAAACCAAAAGGGTTTGATGATACCAAAATTTGTGCTTACCATTGTGTGTCAGGCATGATGTGGAAAATATAAGGCTCTTAAGACTATTCTTCTCCAACTATGTCCTCTCGAAGAAAAATTTGATGATGATGATCTTTTAGATGAGGACCCTATTCCACCTACACCTATCACCACACATCCTCATCCCTTACCTATTCAATGACCTTCATCTCCCCTCCACAACCCTTTTATCCTCCTCCAACATTTGAGATCAATATGGTCCACATAAGAGAGCTAGCCAAACCTCCACCAAAATGCCAATGTGTTGCATTGTTTTCACAAAACCAATATATATGCCCTCACCATATTTTTTCCCATCCTTGTCACTACACCTATCACAACTCACTTTCTCCTTTACCACAATCAATATGGTTCAAATTTCCACTTGAAGCCCAAAAGGAAAAAGGAAAGGAGAAAACAACCAGCTCATCCACTACTCTTTTACCCAATATTCCATCTACACCTACACCCAAAATCACCATCCGTGGACCCACATACCCTATTTTTGATGGGGTTTCCCATCATAAATGCTGCTTAAACAATTACACCAAGTCCTCCTCTCAAAAAATGTCTTTATATGACCTCATCCAAACCTCTGAGTCTCATCATCATTAGCCCTCATTGATTGAGGTCCTACAATCTATTGAGGTACCTAATGAATGACCCTACACTGTTGCATCCATTATCACTCCTCACCATGTCCTCTCTCACCACTTCTTCATCCCCTTCCTCTCTCCCCTACTACCACTCATCAAATAACCACTCTCATTTTCTCTGATGATGAGATTGTACCTCTCCAATCGATGATCCTACCCCACCCTATTTATTTCCATCTACGTTGATAATATATGCATTTTGATGTATTATGATCGATGGAGGTGCCAGTATTAACATCATTTCCTCCCATGCATACAACCAAATGTGCATCCCTACCAATTACATGCATAATAACCCAGTTATGTTGTGTTCATTTAATGATGCCATGACTTCCACCCTCGGCACCATCATTCTCCACATTCGTGTAGGCCCCCATACCATTCCTAATTATTCTATGTCTTAGAGGGGGAATTCTAGTACAACATGTTACTTGGCCATGACCTTGATTCGCATGCATGGGTTGTGTTCCTTCAACCTTACACCATTGTTTAAAATTTGAAACATGAAGGGCACAACTATACCATTCCAACCAACCCTTCACCTTTCAAGACCTATAACATGTTGTATCAACCCAATGATGTCCTTATACTAGTTAAGGCATCTACCACCACTACCACTTCTTCTTCACCACTGCCCTCATCCACCACTTCTTCCACTACATCTTCCACAACTAACTCCTCTATTCCCACTACTTTCGTAACTTCTTACAACTGACCCATCATCCAACCCATCTACTTCAAACATCCAATGCTTCTTCTTCCCAGTTTATCTAGTGATTCATCCATTCCCGCTACCCACATACCACACTATTGATCCCTTAGAAGGTGTTTTTCAATGCCTCACTCTAGGGGGAGTACCACCTTTATAACATTGACACATTCCTTACTCCTCAAGAGTATGGTAACCTTCACCAACATCCCCACTATGATCACCACATAGGTGAGGTTTTCCCCTATGGTCCTCCCCACCTTCACACCAACTTAACATATGGGGGACTTGATATCTTCTACCTACTCACCCGAGCCACCTTCCCAAACTCAACCATTTTCCTCCGACCTTCAATCTCTCACCAACCACCACTTCACCCACACCTTCCTCCATCATTGTTTTTGAAGGGATTTGGATTTGGTTTGAAACAAGGCCACCATACTATCATTCCTTCACCACTCACTAAGCATAAAGACCACAATGGTATTGATTTTTCAAACCACCTTCTAAGAAGGCCCGAGTCAAACTCATTGAGGATGATAAACATTCCCCACCCCATTCACCTACATTCACCACCTTCACCTACAGAGTCTATGGATCCATAATCCATTCCTCCTAACTTTTTTTTTTTTGAACACCATTTCCTAGGACCTCTACTTATCAACATGATGGCGAGGCTCCTCTTCTCTTCCCTTCCTATATCCTAACATGATCGATGATGATACACCTTCTATTAACATCATTCAATGTCAGATGATGAGTCTATTCTCACCTACCTTGGTGTGGAAGATTCTTATATTCACCATGGTCATTACCTTCTAGATGCAAACCATGTTGAATGAATCAACCATCAAAATCAACATTCACACTCAGATGACCCACACATTCTAAAAATAGGCCAATCTTTAGATGTTGTTGAAACAAGAAGCTTTCACTTCTTTCCTCCTGGATCATAGCAACAATTTTTTTCTTGGTCCTACGCTGATATGCCCGTATTGACCCAAAATTGTGGTCCACAATATCATAACCATTCCTGATGCCAAACCCATGAAATAAAAGCTGAAAAAATGCATCCTCACATTTCCCTTCTTGTCAAAGAAGAACTCCAATGCCTTTTTTGTTTCCTTCATCCTACCCATTGATTATCCCCAATGGATCTCTAACATCATTTCCTCACAAAAGTGACAGGGGGACTCTACATTTGCATGGATTTCCATGACCTTAACTTAGCTTTCCCCAAAGATGACTTTCCTCTACCTAGTATTGACCAACTAGTTGATCTCACCACCCATGAGATGTTATCACTCATGGATGGTTTCTCGGTTATAACCAAATATTACTCACCCCGAAGATCAACACAAAAAACCACCTTCATCACTCCTTGGGGGACCTTCTTCTACTATCGTGTCATGCCCTTTGGCCTTAAAAATGTTGGTGCTACATATCAATGGGCTATGACTTATATCTTTCATGACATCATGCATAACATATTGAAGATTACGTTGATGATCTTCTTGCCAAATCTAAACATCGGGCTAAACACTTGTCCTTAAGGTTGTCTTTGACCATCTCATCAAATACTACATTCACCTTCAACCTAAGAAGTGTGTCTTCATTGTTCTCTCTGGAAAGCTCCTTGGTTTTATCATTTCTTTGCATGGCATTGAAGTTGATCCCACTAAAATCAAGGCTATTCTCGAGATGCCTCCACCTACTAACCTTCATCAACTTCATAGTTTGCAAGGAAAGTTACAATCTATTCATCACTTTATTTCTCCTTTCTGACCACTTCCATCCATTTCATCATCTTCTCAAAAAGGATGTCTCCTTCAAATGGGATGATGAATGCCACAAATCCTTCATGCCTTAAAAAAATACCTCCTCCAACCACCTATGCTCATTCCACCTAAGGATGACCAACCATTTTACCTTTACATTTCTTTCTACTAATCATTCCCTGGGTGTCATGCTCACTCATCATGATGAGAAACACAGGAGAAAGTGGTTTATTATATAAGTCATGCTTTTTAGACTACAAAAACTAGATATACTCACGCCAAAAAAATCTACCTAGCCTTAGTTTTTTTTTTTCACTAAAAACTTCATTACCTACTCAACCACAAAACCTTCATTGTCACCAATATTGACCCCTTACATTACATGTACACTAAGCCCTACCAACATCAATGTGTTGCACATGTTGGCTCATGCTTCTTACAGACCTAGATCTCAAATTCATCCATCAAAAATTTGTCAAAGGAAAACCATTGTTGACCAACTAGATGCACCTCTCTCTCGAAAACCAATCTTCTAACTTTGACTTCCCTAATGAATCCATCACTACCCTCTCCCTGGATGATACCATTTACCATATGACCTTATTCTTCGATGGTTCCAAATGTCAGCATGGGGGTGGTGTCAGAGTTATCCTCATTCCTCTTGATGGTGAGCCTATGCCATTATCTTTCAAACTAGATTTTGATTGTACTAACAATATCACCAAATATGAAGCACTCATGTTAGGTCTTCAAACCACCATAACCTTAGATGTTAAATCAATTAATATATTTTGGTGACTCTCAACTAGTTGTGAACCAAGTTAATGGTATATACCAGTGTCATAATGAGATACTTCAAAAGTATAAACATCATGTTGACATGCTTTTGACTACCTTTGACCATTATGAACTTCAAACCACCCCACATGTTCCACTAATAAATTTGTGGACACCATGGCCTATCTCTTGCTTCTCAAATCCCCACTTCACCCTCCGACTCAAAATTTTTTTTCACAATACAAAGGTTGCAAATCACCTTCTTATCTATTTCAAGATGTTAACCTTGTAGGAAACATTGAAACTGACCCACATGACCTTTGGTATAAGTAAGTTTTTTGACTACCTTTCCCTTTCAATTCTACCTCCAGATCTTACTCACAATGGACAAACAAGCCTTTCTCAAAAGTGTCTCTCACTATGTCATCATGGGTGGTCTTCTCTATAAACATGGCTTTGATGGTATCCTCTTACGATGCCTTACAAGTTCTTGAAATTCCATACACCATCAAGGAAGTTCACAATGGGATTTTGGGGGTCACTTCAGTGGCTTAGCTGTCATTAAGCATCCTTCACCTTGGCTATTACTACTGGCCAACCCTAAACCATGATTTTGTGACTATGTCAAGCATTGTGTGAAGTGTCAACAACATGCTAATCTTCATCACACCCCTAGTCATGCCTTACAGGTCACACGAGACCTTTGGCCTTTCTCTCAATGGGGTTTGGATCTTGTCAGAGAGATCAACCTCATTCTTCCCAACATCATCAATGGATTATTACCACTACCAAATATTACACTAAATGGGTGGAATTCATACCTCTTATTTCTACAAAATCTGAGAAAATATGTGAATTCATCAACCATCACATCATTTTTTTCACTTTGGTGTTCCTCACCGCCTCATCACTGATAATGGAAAAAATTCAAAAACAAAACCCTACGGAAACTCTATGATGCCTTCAACATTCAACTCAATTTTTTTCTTCACCTTATTATCCTCAAACAAATGGCCAAGTTGAATCAACTAACAAAACCCTAAATAAAATTCTTATGAAAGTGGTTGATGATACTGGTAAGGATTGGCACACACATTTCCTTTTTCCTTATGGGCTTATCACACTAGTATTCACACCTCAACTACTCTGCCACACCTTTCTCTTTGGTCTACGGTATAGAGGTTTTCTTTCCTCTCTGAAGTCCAAATTCCATCTCTTCATATCTCACTCAAAGATATGCTCAACGATGATGATTTTTTCCAAGACCATTTTTGGCACAACTTGAGTTATTAGATGAACATCATCTAAATGCTCTCGATCACCTTCAAATCTACCAAAAATGTATCAAACATGCCTACGATAAATGTGTCCAAGAATGAACCTTCAAGGTCAGTGACCTCATCCTAAAGGAAAATCAACATGTAACAAAAAAGTGGAGAAAAGTAAATGGGGAAAGTTCACTCCTAATTGGCTTGACCCTATATCATTACTCATGCCTATGGATCGTGCTTATCATTTATCTTCACTCAAGGTAAACCCAAACCTAAGCCCTCAATGCCTTGCATCTTCAACCATTCTATTGTTGAATCAAGTCCTATATCACCTTCTTTCTATTAAATGCTCCCTTGAGAAACATTCACCTTCCACTTACCTATTTTAAGGATCAATGACTAAACAAGAATCATGTGATTACCCATCACCTTTCAACCTTATCTTTAATATGAGTACCACAACTCTACTCATGGCATGATTCTCATGGATACTTTTCATCCTTTTCAGATGGAATCCCATGGTCATTCATCACTTAAAACCTCTCTTTCATAGCTAACCCTTGTGTGTTATGGTTTTTCTTCATAAAAGAAGCCTATACTTCTCTATAGTCTTGTCCATGACCTAAAAGTCCAAAAAAAAAAAAATTCAAAAGTAATATATGGGATTTTCAAATTCAAACTCCTTGAGTCAAACTTCTAGAAAATAGATGACTCCCTCAAAAAGGACATCTATCTTTCTATCTTGCTTTGCTATATAAATAGACTACTCCCTCAAAGGACAAACTATAAAAAGCTAGCCCTATTGTACATAGTAGTCTATCAAAAAGAAGACTATTTCTATAAAAAAAAATAAAAAAATATTCTAAAGCTTCCCACATCGATCAACTTCACGAAGACCTCAAGGAGATATTCTATTCATCCCACATAGACTTCCCACATCGATCAATCTATAAAAAAAAAAAAAAAAAAAAAAAATAACTTTTTTCATCATGGACTTGCCTATTTTGGTCTTGGGTATCTTGCAGAAGAGGCATGTTGTCTCACACCAAGGTTACGCTAAAAACAACCCATTTCACCTCACCATCTTTCCTTTCTAATCTTCTACCTACTCAAGGGACATGCCACAAATGTGACATTTCATGATCATGTGACTTTCTTCACCCTTAGAATAATCAATCATGCAACACCTTTAGGGTCTTACATTCATAAGCCAATCTTTGATATGATAGACTCATAATGGTTCTTACCAATTAGGTGGATTTTTTTGTCTCCTCTTACCATTCACCTCTTTTCTTACTTATTGATCCTCCTTCACAAGACCAGACCTTCGACACCTACATTCTGGGAATTCCTCTCCCACCAAAATCACCCACACCTATTCAACCTATACTCAACCATGCCTAAATGACCTATGAACCTATGCCTAACTAAAACTCAAACCATGCCATGCCTAAATGACCTAGACTCAATCATGCCTAAAACCTACCAACCCATTCATCTCCCTTATCATATTCTTCCCTAGCTTATGGGAGAACTACATCGGCTTGAGGCCCCTTTTTCATAGGCTATGTAGGTAGCACTCTGAGGGCATGGGGCCCTTGGAGGTTAGCTCAACCACTTTTACCCCTAACCAATTTTCCCCTTTACATTCACATTCTACCCTAGTTAGTTTCCATTTACACAAAAAACTTGGAAATTAATATATCATAAAAACATACATACCTACCATTTTATCACCATGACCATATTCTACTTAAATCATTTCATATTTCCATGATATTAATTACTTGGAAATTTAACCACAACATACATACAATACATTATTTCCATAAGATCAATAACTTTTACCATAACTACATATACCTATACTCAATTACCTATACTTACTAAACTAATACCTAACTCCACCATGCCTATACCTAACTACCATATACCACCATGCCATACCTATACCTACTCCAATGCCTATACCATGACCATACCCTATACCTAACTCCACCATGCCTATACCTACCAAACATGCCTATACCTAACTCCATCATGCCTAAAAGACCTCGACTCAATCATGCCTAACTCACCTAGTTCCCATGGTACACAATAATAATGGAAATTAAAAAGAGTACATCATCCATCCAATAATAATCATCAACTATATAAATGGGAATGTTTGTGTATCAATACATATATACATAGGGATAAATAATCAAAGTGTCTCAAAAAATCTCATATACAATCTCACAAAATCTTTGCACATGCAGGCCAATATATATATATAAAAAAAAATCATCATACAAGTATCAAATGTCATGATCAATCAACCCCACCTGAGACCCTCCTCTCCACTCTCACCCATCTCCTCCCTCCTCCCCCTCTCATCATCTCTCCACCTCTCTCTGGTCCTATGAGAGCTCGGTAACCTCACCCCCCCTGAACTCTGCCTGTCCTCTCTGGGGCCATGCTACCCCTGCTACCTGAGCTGTGAGTCCTGACCTGGTCCTCTCACTAGCTACCTATTGGGCCCTATACTCGGCATATATGAGGGAACATCAATACCTACAGTGGCTAGATGGTCCTGGTAATAGTGGGCCTCATTCAGGCATCCCTAAACCTCCATAGATATGGTCTGGGGTGGTGCCATTGGCCTAACCTAACTACCACCTGTGAACTCTTCCCTACCAATAGAGGACCATGTCCCTGTGTCTGTTCTTATACTACTGGGACTATCCTATGTGCTGTGTGTACTGGTACTTATGTAGCTACCTGGGCCTATAAGGCCATGACTGTGCCTACTGTGGCTACCAACTGTCCTTATATAACTAATGTAAGTAACTACTACACCTATAAAACTGTAGTAACATACTACACTATGTAAGCACCATCCCTACCCTCGCACCATCCTCATGTACTATACTATCCTATACTGTACTTGTAGTCTGGGCAGTCAGTCAGTGACCCTATAATGTAGTCACCTTCCCTATCAAAGTAACTACATGTGCCTATGTTTCCATGTCAACTAAAATCCCAAAGCATGTCACCTGTCCCTCCTAGGGGGTCCTCTCTCAAACCATCACTATGGCTAAGTCTCAACTGACTGACTGGTGGGTGGTGCTTGCCTACTAAATTCACTTCCCCACCACTATCTATATGCCATAGTGGTCCCTGGCATCATCCAATCTCATATCCACTAGTACCTCCTCCTATCCTGTGGGGTCTATGGGCTGGGGTGGAGACAAAGGTCTCTCCACATCATCCCTGCATGGTACTATGGGAAGGGTGGTGGACATCTGTATATAATCCAAACTAAAATCATCAAATCTATCGATCGATCGATCATCTCATGCTCACTCACGACATGTCTACCCTTTGTATCCACCACACTAACTATAACTCTAACTCATGTAGCTCCTCATCCATCCCTCTAAAAGCTGGAAAACCAACATAGGGCCACCAGACTATGTCCATCACATACAAGCCCTCCAACTCCCACCTGTAGTATATACTATCATGAGCTACCTCCTCTACTCGAGGATGACCACCTACCACCCACCTCCTATAACCTACCCTCTGTCCCCCATGGTGCCAATCTAGTACCGGTAGTCCTCATGGCCACACTACCACAATATGCTCATATGCCCAACAATGCAGTAGGAATGTACAACAGATGTCATAGCATCACATCCTCTGGTAAGCCCACAACTCCTATAGCTGCACTAAATATGTAGGTGCCCATGCAAAGAAGACCCATCCTCATCATATCTCACAATACTCCCATCATCCCTCTAGGAAACCGACCACCCTCTAAATCAGAAGTGCATAACACCCCACCACCACCATCATCAACACTACTAACCACATCTCCTATGGGTGTGCAACATATAAATCCCCATAACAAGACTAGTGATTATGCTCTATCAGTCACTCACCATCTCCCCAAATACCTCAATCATCACCTCAAAGGCTCCATCTATGATATACCAAATATATTAGCTCACCAACAATAGGTAGCCACAGAATCTTGTATATGTCCTCCAATGTGATGGTCATCTCACTCGGTGGGTAGATGAAAGGTGTTGGTCATTGCATCCCATCTATCGATGAGCATGACCATGAGACTGTGATCCCATCGATCCACCTATAGTAGCACCTAATGCCCACCAATCTGACATCTCACATATGTGTCCACTCATCCTCAGTAACATTGGGACACATCTTCCTAATAATGGTGGGACACGGTCCCACATCATCAACTGATGTCATGCCTACATCCATACCACTCAACAATGTCAAAGACTAAACTACTTTTCCCATTTCTTTACAACCTAATTACCCCACCTATCTATTTCCTAACTACTTCCCTAGCCTATCATTTCTTCTAATTTAGCTTACCAAGTTCCCATAACCATTCCATCACTATGACCTAATCTTCCTCTATTACCCACCTATGTTTACCTATATTTACCCTCACCCACCTACTTCTCTCCCTCATCCCTCTCTGTTTCCCTTATTCACTACCTATCTACCCTCCAATTTCATTTTTTACCCCATTTTGGCCTTCTCAACTTAACCTATTCAGACTAAGTCACTTTTCACAGTGACCGACGTCAGTCACATTGACCGATACCAGTCACCCTGAACCGACATCGGTTGACTATTTTCCCACCGATGCCGATGACCGATCATGATGATCACACGATCGACCGATGACGGTTGACGACCGATCGACGTCTCTCTCTTCAGTTTGCTCCAAAGCCAAACCCCACACCCCCAATTTTCTAAAAATTTAAAAACAAGCCTAAAACCTACCCAAAAACCACCCAACCCCACCCATTTCCATTTTACACCTAATTAATCTACATTACACCCACCCCATACCCAAATTCTTCCATTTTTAACTACATTTTGAATTTTTAATTCCCCCCCATTTTATTTCATTTTTTCCTACAAATTCAATCAAAAACAACCAAAAAGGATTGAATCCTACCTCTACACACGACATCACCTCACTTGGGATCTCTGTCTCTAAGCCGGTGGTCCTCCCACACCTCCTCCTACTACTGCCATGTCTGAAATCAAACCCCTAGGCTCTCCACCAATCAAATCACACCAAAATATCTCATAGGCCCACCTCTACACCTCTCCAACCACTCACCTCTCTCCAAATCAACCTAGAATCTAGCCCAATCATGGTCACTCTCATCAATGGTATGAAAACAACTCTCTTCTTGTTTTTTTCACAAATGGAAAAGCACAAATGAATCCATAATTCATGGATTTTACCTTTTTATCCCAAATCCAACCTGACCAACATCGGTTTCCCTAAACCGACATCGGTCATGTGCCCTAGTGCACCATGCACTCAGTTTCTCTTGACCGACATCGGTTGGCCATGACCATGGTCGGTTAGCCTTTTTTTACCTCATTACACCATATAACACCAACTCTACCTACCCAAAACCTTTTTTTCTAAACCCAAAGTTGACCCTGACCTTACACCTCACCCTCATGACCTTATTACCTATCACCCAACCTCAAAATCATTTGGGGCATGTTTTTTCCCCTACCATGGCCTTACCTATGGCCTTACCTAAATCACCCAACCCAACCTCACTCATTTTGTGACACTCAAATTCATGTACTCATTATACCTTGCGATGTGATACTCATGTTGTTCACCTAATGACCTTACCTTGCCTAATGTCATGTTGTTTATCCCAACCATACCTTTGGTGCCCTGGAACAAAACCTATTTCCCATTCCTACACCTAGCCTAGTGGTGTTTTAGACCATATCCTATACCTTGGATACCTAAACCACTTCAACCTTGTTTGGATAAACCTATCGACCTTTGATGACATGTAGAGTTTGCAAGCTCTTCAACCTGGTACCTTATCGTAATCTATATGTGTGTGTGTTAGACTACCACTACCTATTACCCAACCAAAATCACCCTTACCTACAACCAACCTACCCTCATTTTCATCACTTACCCATTTATCAAACCACTCACCAACTCCATTTAACACCTCATCAGTTCCTTGGTTTGAGGGGGATCACCTCCACCCACACTTGGGGCAACCTAACCTCACTCATACCTAGAGCACCAACTTCCTATTTTTGTCAATGCATTCACTTATCAATACAAGCTACACAAAAAAAGGGGAAAATGTAGACACCAAATTTGGGTCACACTCCCTTTGGTCCCCTTCAATTAATTAACGTAACACATTTAACTAATCATGACCCCTTCATCCCATATTAATATTCATCCTCACATTATTAATTAATTTAATTATTTTAATTAAGTTAATTTCATCCTCACACCTCCACCTCATCATGACACCTCACCCTGACCCATTCTAGGGGCATTTAACTCATAATGACCAAGTCATCACTCTCAACACTGAGTCATCACTCCCAGTGTTGAGTCACTACTTGACCTAACTAACTAAGAATTCTTCCTAAACCTAACTAGACTTCTTCTAAGATCTTCCTACCTTCTCTCACATGAAACTCTACTTCCCTAAGCGGACCCAACAAGGAAAACACACCAAATCTGGGAAGATCTACCTATTTTTGGTAAATAAGACTATTTCACCCTAACCGACGCTGCCATTTATCCTCACCGATGCATCGGTCACCTAAACCACCATCGGTTCCTTTATATAGAATTTTACAACCCTTTACCTAGGTTGGTCATTTTAAGTTATTGAGAGTTATTGTATTCAAGCATGAATCTTCAAGCCCTCCTGCATCCAAATGACAAACACACACAACCAAAAGCAAGAAAGCATAGCCAGGATTCTCCTTCCAGAGCATTGGAATACTCACGGGAGCACACAGGTTATACTTCCATGGCACTAGACTCAAGCACCTCTCTCACCATCAACCATCAACCATCTCAACTCACAAGATCTACAAAATACCAAGTAAGTACTGTGATTTTAATCATTTGTGCTTATCCCATTATAGATCTCTTTTCTTCTTTCAGTATTTTATTTCTTCTGTTACCCGTACATCATCTTCTTCCCACCAACCCACTATTCAACCACCCCAAGCCTTTTCACCCTTCTAAACCTCCTTCTTAGTATTCCCAGAGTCTTCTCATCCATATTACAACCCAAACCACACTACCCTCACTCTTTGTGCAATCACAAGAGAGCCTAAAAACCCATTTTTAATAGTTCATTACCTATTTCCCCTACCGACATTTGCTTCCTTGACCCATCGGTTTAGTCCCCATATCGGCATCGGTCATCAGACCGATATCGGTCTCTGTGTCATTTCATATTCTCAGACCAACAAGCTTCCCACTCACCCAAAACCAACCTAGACCTCAACCAATCAGCCCCAGACCCTTACCAGACCTTTTGAAACTGCGACTTCTAGTAACCTAAAAAAAAATAGGACCCCGTTCTTCTAATTAGATTTAGTGTTATTTTGATATCTAGCATAAAATCTAGTGTATTGTGTGTATGAGAAACCTAAATCATTACATTACAATAGGACTTATTTATTTCATTGTTTTTAGGGTTTCTTTATTCACATTGAATTGTTATAGGTTCATTTATCTCCTCACCATCTGAGTGAGCCATCCTGTATGCCCCGACTGCATCTGTACATAGTGACCACCACATATGGCCCTAACCAGTTGGATTCAAAATTCCTTTCTTTTCTCTGTCTTTAATAGTGTTTTTCTTGTTCTCCTTCAAAACAAGATCACCTATGTCAAACTCACAAGGAATGATCCATTTGTTGTATCCTTGTGATACCCGATTTTGATAAACCTTTAAATTATTGAGTGCTCTCATATGCTTCTCATCTAGTAGCTCTAACTCTGTTAGTTGAGCAACCCTGTAGTCTTTGTCTTTATCCAGATAGTCCAGGAGATATATTCTTAGGGAGGGAAGCTCAATTTCCAAGGGTATGATGGCTTCAGTGCCATAGACTAATGAATATGGGGTCATACTAGTAGGGGTGTGGATGGAGGTTTGATAGGCCCAGAGGGTGGGATGGATTTGCAAGTGCCAATTATGGCTAGTCTTACTAACCATTTTCTCCATGATTCGAACAAGGGTTTTATTGGTGGCCTCTACTTGTCCATTACCTTGAGGGTAATAGGGGGTGGACCACTTGAGTTGGATTTGAAAGCATTGACACAATGTTTTAACCGTATTGTTTTTTTTAAATATTTACCATTATCTGTGACAATGGCGGAGGAGATGCCATAACAACAGATGAGATGATTCGTTATGAACTTGGAAATATGTGCACTGATTACATAAATGAGAGGAACAACCTCTACCCATTTAGTAAAATACTCATTGAAAGTGATAATGTGGGTGTGGCCATCTGAGGAAGTAGGAGTGAGTCTCCTTATGAGATCAAGTCCTCATTTAGAGAATGGTCAAGGAGATGTGATAGGCTATAAATCTTATGTCGGGCATGTATCAAGTTACCATATTTCATGACACATTTCACACTTCTTAACAAAGTTACAACAATTTGCTTCCATGGTAGGCCAATAATAGCCTACTCTTAAGAGTTTCTTAGCTAGGTCCATGCCGCTAGTATGTGCTCCACAAATTCCTCCATGCACTTCTTTAATAGCATGGACTGACTTGATAACATCCAAACAACATAGCAGATTCCCATCATAGAAACAACGATAGAGGGTTCCTCCTAGGAGGGTATAATGGACTATATGGTGGATAAGGGATTTCTTCTCAGAATGGGTGATGTTTGGGGAAACATGCCATCTTTTAGGTAACTAAATATGGAATCATACCAAGATGAGAAAGGGACAACAACTTCAAATGAAAAACAAGATTTTGGCATGTCATATGTGGGTAATTGTAAGTGGTCTACAAAGAATGGCATTTTATTTACTTGAGGCAAAATGCATAATAGAGATCCAATAGTATCCATGACATCTGTGGATCTATTGTGTGATCTTGGCCTTTGCTCAAAGACAATCTACACAAAGTATTCCTTCAAGGTCTCAACCATTTTCTTGTATGGAACAAGTTTTTCATTTTTGACCTTATATTCATCATTAACTTGTTTAATGATTAGTTAGGAGTCACCAATGACTCATAGCTATCAAATATTCTAGGTGATAGCTAACTTAAGGCTGAAAATGAGTGCCTCATACTCTGTAATGTTATTTGTACAAGGGAATCCCAAATGCAATGCTCGTGGAATAACCTCCCTATGGGAGTGATAAGTACCACTCCTGCTCCTAATCCATGAAATGTGAATGACCCATCAAAGTGAACTTGCCACACAATGGATTATTTGATGTACATCATAGATTCATCTGGAAGATCTAGACACAATGGATCTATTCCTAGAAGGGGATATTTAGCTAACTAATTTGCCAATACCTATCCTTTCAAATATTTTTAGTTAAAAAAACTCAATGTCGAATTCACTAAGGAGAATGATCCAATTTTTCATTCATCTTGTAAGGGTGGGTTTGGATAAAAGGTACTTGAGAGGGTCAACTTTTGATATTAATTTTGTCTTTTTGTTAAGGAGATAATGGAAAAGTTTTTGGAAAGTGAAGACCATTGTTAGGCAAGCCTTTACAATTTGCAGATAATTCAGCTCGTAGGAAATTAAGGTGTGGCTGAGGTAATAAACCACCCTTTCTTTGTGGTTAAGGTCATATTGGGCAAGCAGTGCACCAATAGAAAAATGAGTGGCTGAAATATATAGTAGGAGGGGTTCACCTAGGGTAGGTGGCATGAGAATAGGTGGGTTGATTATATATTGTTTAAGCAATTCAAATTCCTTTTGAAAGTCTGGTCCCCAGTTGAAGGTAACATCTTTTTTCAATAGATGTGTAAAAGGATGGAACTTATCTACAAGCTGTGAAATAAATCGATAGATTGCCTGAATTTTTCCTTGTAGACTTCTTAGTTGTTTAAGGTTTGTCATTGGAGGCATCTCTGTGATAGTTGTAAATTTATTTGGATCTACCTTTATCCCTCTCTGAGACAATGAAACCCAGGAGCTTTCTTGATAATACGTTGAAGATGCACTTTCTAGGGATTCAAACAAACTTTATAATCTCGGAGATGTTGGAAGATACATCTTAGCACTTTAGGGTGCTCTCCTCTAGTTTTATATTTTGTTAAGATATCATCAACGTAATCTTCCATGATGTCATTCATAATGTCATGGAAGATTAAAATCATTACACATTGATATGTAGCCCCGACATTCTTGAGTCCAAAAGGCATGACCTTATAGAAAAATTTCCCCCAAGGTACGATGAAAGAATTCATGTGTTGATCTTCCTCTGCAATCCTGATTTGGTTATAACCTAAAAAGGCATCCATCAAGGAAAACATTTCGTAACCGATAGTTGATTTGAAAATCATGTTGATGTTAGGAAAAGGGAATTCATCTTTAGGACATGCTTTGTTGATGTCACAAATTTAGTGCATATTTTGATACCAACCGACTTCTTTTGAACTAGGACTATATTGGATATCCAATCTAAATAGTCGATGGGCTTGATAAAATCTGCTACTAATAGCTTTTCTAGTTCTTCTTTAACAAGCAGTGTAATATTTGGATGCATCTTTCTTAACTTCTACTTGATGGGTTTGGCATCTGGGTGCACAACAAGGTTGTGTATGACCAATTTAGGTCCAAACTGGGCATATCTGCATATGACCACACAAATACGTCTGCATATTCCCATAATAATGCCACAAAAAAATTTATGTTCCTACATTGAAAGTGAAGTTCCCAACTTGATCATTCTAGGTTCTTCTTTTGAACCAATATTAACACTGATTGTTTCTTCAATGAGCATTTTAGATGCATCTTCCATCCATGTAGGATCAAGGGAAGAGTAAGATCAACCTCTATAGGTGTCTCATCATCTTTGAATGGGTACACCAATTTTTCCATGATTTCTTCATTTTGTTTGTCCACTAGTGCCTCAAAGAGGTTTTCACTATGGGACTTATACTTTGTTTTTCCTGCAAGGATTTTCAGAAGTACTTTTTCCCTTTCTTACGATATTTTTATTCAAGACCACACATCTCTACTTCTTCCCCAAAATATGTGCGTAGGTATCCAGTTTGATAGAGAAACCTTTCTTATGATCCCCATTTGGAATAGAATCCCTAAGTCCCATGAATTCTACAAATGCTTCATCATTCTCAAAGAAATCGATTAGCACATGAAGTTGTTGATCCCAATCTATAAGTTTGGGATATACTAGGGTAACTTGATAATTGGATTGGGAATCAAATCTAGATAAGGTGAAGATAGATGAATTTGGAAATAGGTTAGTGGAGGAAAGATCCTCGTATAGGCTACACTAGGAATTTGCATCACTATCAGATGATATAAACTATCCTCATGTTGAGAAGAGGTAGCATCTATCTTAGAAGGTGGGTCATCATGAGGTTTGATACCGAGTTTGTGCTTTTTTGATTTAAAACGCACAATAGGAATGGGTTCTAGCCTTCTTGTGTGTTGATGCCACATCCAAATCCATTATACCCCATGACATACATCATGCGGTGGCATTTGACATATTGTGGAGCTTGATGACATGAAACCATAGTTCCTTCGGTATCGAATTGGTGGGTGTATCTAACATCTTCTCCCTAGATAAGAGACCACTAGGAAAAAAATTCAAATGGTCATTTATCACGGCTCTTGTGGTTTACCACGTGTCTCTGGGTGACACCGAGAGATTGATATCAATAAGGTTTGTTGTAAAGAGAATTGTTTATTTGGACCATACTTTGCAGATGTTTCCTCCCATGATGTGAAGGGGTTGACTAACGTATGAAAGTTCTGATTATAGTTCATAAGTGTATCACGATCTATGTGTTCTTTTATAGCTTATATCTATAATGGAACAATAATATCTAGTTAGGGACATTCATATGTTTCACGAGAGAAACTATGCAAAATCTATAGTGTGTGAATGGTTCTAGATCATCTTGGATGGTGATTATCTATCCTCCATGGCACAATTTGATGCACTGATGAAATGGATAGGGAATATCCAACATGGCATGAATCTATGGGCATCCCAAGAGCATGTTTTAAGGAATATCCAAGTCAAGGATGTGGAATTTCATATCATGATACATCGGCCCTACTTCCATCAGAATCACTATAGTTCCTGTTGATTCTCACTCTTCATTATCATAGGTCGTAATGGTAATAGTTTTAGCACCTAGATCTATTTCTAATGGCCTAAATGCTTAACTAACTTCAATATGCAAATATTTAGATTAGACCCGTTGTCCACAAACACTCTCTTGATCTTGCGATGAGTAACAAAACCCTCTCTATATAAGGGTAATTTGTGCTCAGGGGTTATTATGTGAGATTGTATTTTGATCAAAGGAGATTTGATCATTAGAATCAAGGTGTGCAATCAACCCTTGAAGGTGTGTGGTATCTACATGTGTGGATACCCCTAAACTCTGGAAGCGTTTTATAAAAGATATTCTTATGAGATGTGAAATATTGATGAGATCTAGGATTTAAATTCTAGCTGGGGTTTTCTCCTGTTGTTTTATCAAATTATAGTGAACTTCCTGAGGAATAGGTAGATGATCTGGTATCACCAAACGAGCATGTCACATTCCTACAACACAATTGTTTCTTAAGATCCTAATGATGTTCACTTGTTCATTAGATTAATAGATAAAACCTATAAGGGATTCAAATGTATTATAATTTTTTTGGATAAACGTAGGCAGTGGATCTATAGTCATTAGATGCTTTCCCATGATCTAGCTTCTCATTCTTTTTATCCTCGTGCTTGGAAAAGGGTTCTTTGAATATACCCATCTTCTCGTTAGGACCCTATCCTAAGTCAGATGGTGAATCTACTACAATTTTACCTTATTCGATGAGGTCTTGTATAAAATGCCACAATCTTAGGCATATATCAGTCTTGTGTCCTTTGACATGATGAAAATCACATTCTTCATGTTCCTTAAACCAAAATGTCTTAGGTGCATCGTTTGGGTATGGCACCATCATGGTTGGGCATTGCACCATATTTACAGTGTCCAATAGTTTAAGTATAGCAGATAAAGATTTAGTTAGAGGTGTAAATGTATGATTTCGTAGGTGTCTTTGGGCAAGGTCTTTGTGAAATATTTAATAACAAACCACTCTATACAACTTGGACTCTTTTGGAGTTTGTGATGCTATCACCAACAACATGTTTGTTCTTATTAAATAACTTTGGTTTGTCCATGGGTTTTGGCTTGTGTTTGTCCTTCATAATGGGTTTGAGTGTCCCCTTTGCAATGAGATCCTTCTCAATCTGACTTCCTTTCTCTATAACTTCTTCAAAGTTAGTGTCATAGTGCATCTGTAAGTGGAAGGCTATTTCTGGGTTCAAGTTGGGGATGAATATACTTACCATTTTTTTAATGGAAGGACACAAGGGAAACAAATTTCCAATCCATTCCATCATTGCAAGAAGCCCATGAAGGTCTCATTGGGTTTTTGTTTAGCGTTACAAAGGTCATTCATGGTAATGTCATTCTCCATATTGAAAGAGAAATGTCACACAAACTTTTCAGCTAGTGCAGGCCATGTTGTGATTGATCCCTTAGGTATATTGAAAAACCATTCTAATGCATGTGCTCCTAGGCTACAAGGAAATAGACATATTAAAAATTTATCACTATAAGTGACTTCCTGACAAGCCATGTAGAAGTCTTTGACATGATCACGAGGATCACCTTTACTTTTGTATTTTTCAAATTTAGTTACATCAAATTTTCTTGGGAATGATTTCCATAACATGTCCTTATTGAAGGGGTAAGGACATATCTCTTCATATAGATACTTTCTATTGTGCCCTACATTACTCTCTTGTAGAGTGGTAAGCATGTTTTTCATTGATTACAACTCTTTTGGATGAGTTTCTCTTTTGTGGGGGATAGTGGTCTATTCACTTTAGCAACTTTGAATGTTGCATCATCATATGGGTCAATGTGAAATTCACAAAATTTATTCTTGAGCCTATCTTTATGCGTATTCCTGCTTGAGGAACCTAAGGTTGCTAGTTTTTGACTAAGTTTTAATATTTTTTATTGAATGATCTCCTCTTCAATTAGGGGATCATCTTTGTCATCAAATCTAGGAGGAGGTGATTCTTTGTGATCATGTTCAATTTTGACTTTACGTGAAGCCTTAAAGTAAGGTCTTCTTGAACCATCTGTTGGTTTTGGTGGTTCACTTTCAACATTTTTGTTATGCACACCCAAAGTGGAAGCATACCTGCGCATCGAAAGGATTGTCCATGTCAATGAGGGATGGTCGTAACGGATCTTCCACTTCATGGTTGATGGTTTTAATTGTTGCTTCACACTCTTATGGTAGTTTAGCTCCTAATTCAAGGACTCTTGTAAGTACTTGGTCTTTATTGTAGTATAGGAGCTCATCAAAGTGAGCTAGATCTAGTTTTTGTTGGTCTTCGGATGAATCAGAATCCTCTCCACTATGGTCAACTAATGGTTTAGTGTCTTTAACCTATTAAAAGGGGTTCTAAGTTATGACCACTAAATGGGTATGTTGAACTAAAAGGATTTACCTCTAAGTTGCATTTACCTCATTTAGACACCATTTTTGTGATTCTTGGCATCACTTAGTCTATGTGACACTAGGTTAAGTTTTATCTAAGTCACAATAGAACCTAGGTATAATTGGCTTGAGTTATTTTTAGAGCCGCTTCTAATCCATAGGGATCCAGAAAAACACACCACTTCATCAATTCCATCAGCACCAAGAAGGAGAAATAAGAAAAATGAATAAAATGAGGTAAACGGAGGTTTTGGAAGGAATCGCTGCTCTATGCATAAGATGGCGGTTTAATGATCACCCTACAAGGGTGGTGGTCCTAAGACCACCAATTTGCTCGAGGTGGTGGTCTTTCACTTTTCAATTTTTTAAAATAAGAATGGAACATGAATGGATGTGAATTTGAAGTGCCCAACCATGTCTCTTCCCTTCCATACCCTTTCACATCCTCCAGTGCATAGGAGGACATGGGAAGGCCTATAAATGCATGAAAGGAACAAGAGAATGGAAATTTGAAGATCCAGAGAGATCGAGAAGTAGAGTTTAATGAGATCAATGAGCAAGATCTTGGTTTTAGAATGGAATTGTAGGAGCAAGGTGTAGAAACAGAGAAATTAAGTAATTGGAGAGAAGATTTACATTGTTGCTTATTTTCATACTTATTGTAATATGTAATTGTCTATATTAGACCAAAAAGTGGGAAGAATAGTTTCCCTTCCCATGGTTTTCCTCCATTGAAGGTTTCTAGGATAAAATTTTTGGTGTTTTGAATTTATTTCCTAATATGCAATTTCCTTTCTATAGTACTTACCTCTAATTAGTCACTCGTTTAACCATTTTATAATTTTTCAAGAAAAACTATCATTTTCCAAAGTTGAAAGTAGAACAACATAATTGTGTGATTCGTAGAGTTCCAAAGTAGAAGTTTACGGATCAACTTCTGTCTCAAATTTTCCTAAGTACAAATTTATGCAATCACTTGCATACTATGAATAATCATATAAACCCACAAATAAATCACTCAATCACTCAAATTGTTTATAGAACACTATACCCTAAGCTACAATTTTAAAGATAGGTGTAAAATAGATAGTGACAATACCCTATTACTACCTAGGTCAAGTTTAAATATAAATAAAACCTAAGCACTAAAGTTGTATTGACACGGTCTCCCCACAAGATATACTACGACTAGTTTAGATGCAAACAAAATCTAAGTTTTTGATAATGGAAGTTACAAATGTGAATAACGTAACAACACTACCTTGACACGTTAACCAATCTTGAAACAAGCAAGATATTAGTATCAATATGATGTTATTGCAATACAAACAATGTAATATCAACACTCTCAAAAGCCTTAAACAATGTTGGAATCAAAACTAAGTACAAGTATAGCAAGAAGTTATTAATCATACAAGCAATGTAATGATACAATATGGAAACTTATACCAAGTTATCATAAATGAAAACAAGATGTAAGTGTCGTAATTGTATGGCTAGAATGCGGGAAGAATAACAACTCAAAGGGGAAAAAAAATGATAAAACCAAATCTATCTTATGAAGACGATCTTGAAATCAAGATCAAGTGGTTATCAAATATGTAAGAACGTACCCACACACTTTATACATTTAACAACTCAGCCATAAACATGGATGAGCATAAATGGACATAAAAGTGGTGAACACAATCTATGATAACACTCCCATGAGATGCCTTCTTTTGTCCCAAAATGGACAACAAGAATGCAAAGGTATAGATCAAATGGGGTGGAAATGAACTAAGCATTACTTGGGAAAAGTTTCACCTCATCCTAAGGTGAGAAATAAACTAAGCTAAGTAATACGTCATAAATCTCATGATGAGTGACACTTAGTTTCAACTTAAGTGGACTCTTTTCCTTGTTCGAAAAACAAGGTTTAGAGTTCAAGTAATTCGTCACTTTGTGAATGTTGGACAAGACACGATTTGGACTAGCAAAGTGGGCTCCAAGAAGATATAGCAAAGTGGGCTCCAAGAAGATATGGACTAGCAATGTAAGCTTGATTTGCTAAGAAAGTCATAATGACTAATATTGTTTTACCTTAGCTTTACTTTACCCCCTTCTAACACAATGAGAAACTAGCTATTTCAGTTGTATTATCATTGGAGTCGCGATATGGAAAAAATTGACTCTAACCCAAAAAATGTAATATTACTCAAGTAGGTAAGTGGAGTGCTTCTCATTTCATCCATAAGGTAACTCAGTGGTGGACTACTTTAGGGTTCTTAGAACCACCCCCATTGTTATAGCTTAAGGCGTTATGCCAAAGGGGTTACGTTCTAGTTAAGCGGATAAGGACGCACCCTTTTTTGAAGCTCTGCATATATAGTTTGATGAATGTGGTGTGTTTTTAATCTTTTTAAGTTTAGTGTGGTTTTCCGTAGCACACCATTTGACAACCTGTAATCACACATGTATTAGTAGTTTTAGCATTCTGAATCTCCTTTCTTTGACAAGTGATTTTGGTCCTACACCAAAATTAGTAGTTTTCCAACAATATCATATAAAGAGGATAGGGTATTGCTTTTGATTTCCCAGATCATCCTAAGACGCAAGGAAAGAGCATACACAACACGCCATCCTACTAAAAATGTGGTAAGAAATGGAAAATGCTTAAGTAATTATGAAAAAGAGTTCCTTTTAGCCAACTTTGAAATTTAATCCCTTATAAACTTAAATTGAAGTTTCTTGAAAGGAAAGAGGAGGTTTTGAAATGATTTTTGTTCCCAAAATCACCTAGAAGGTGCGAGGGAAGAGCATATGCACTTTAAAAACCCCTACAAACTAAAAATGTAAACACTTAACTAAGTTAGGCTAAATAATATCAAAAGAACTTTCAAACCACTGTTAGAAACCTGCAAATTGTTAGAAAAAACTAGAAATTTGACCATATAACTAGCAAAGTTTTTTTTTTTTTACAATGACACTGTGCACCTAGAATGACGGTATGGGTCCCTTTCAATGTATATGTGCCCTAAATGGTGAATACATGTGGCTATAAAATTAGATTGTGTGGTTTTACGCGTATGCGAGATAGAATGGTGTGTATGTGTGGGTTTTAGAAGATACACACATTAGAAGGTGGGTACATGTGGAGGGTAAAATGTGGGGTCAAAATAGTCTTCTAGTGACACCTATGCATCCTAAGAGGGCGAGTACGCATGCGGTTGATGACACCTATGCGTGGATAATGACGAGTACGATTTCCTTTGTAAAAGGGGATGATAGTCAAAATACAAGCAAAAGGTACACGGCAAAATGAAAGATACACGCCCATATCGACATATATGCTCTGGTTCATTATGCTTACGTGTACCCCTATAAAACCATAGAAAACCATAAAATTAAAATTTTCAAAAAAGAAAACAGGTTAGTTTTCCACCATTAAAACCTATTTCTAGCTTTAACCCATTAAACATTCATGCAAAGGGAGATTTATCCCACTTAAAGTTAGAAATTTGTTAGAAAACAAGTTATTTAACCCTAAAATCATGAAAAATGGTTAGATATGGAAATGAAAATCTCAAAAACAACTTCTAAAGGACTATGGAGTAAGTCCCACTAGGCGTGCCAAATGTGAACAAGGAAAAGTTTGCAAAAGCTATGAAAATGGGGTAAGAACACTTAAGAAACCCCAAAATATTTGAAAAACAAATCAATGGACCATCATGATAAGAAATAAGCAAGGATTTATTACTTTGCATGCATTAATATTGAAGTAAACAAGCAAACCTAACATGCCTAGTTATCCTCTATTCTTGAAATCTTTGTAAATGAACCTAATAAAGATCCCAAGCAATTAGTTTGTGATTAGGAGAATGGGAGCTCACCATTAATGGCTACAAATCCCTACGGATCTTCCCATTTACTCAAAGCTTAAGTGTATAGTGTAATGACAAATAAAATAGCTCAATAAACAAATGAAATTATATCTAATCCTAAACAAAATACTATAGTTTATGTTAGAAAGGAGGAAGTGTTCTTAGAGATGGTCTAGGGATAGTGGGGTATTTATAGTTTTCCATTTCCAAGAATGGGAGACTTTTGGTGCATGTGGGACAAATGAATAAGCCAAAAATCACTTTATGGCTTAGAAGAGGTTAAACATGTCTTAGGCTAGTTAATCTAGGTTTAGGCTAATTAATCCTAATTAGTGAGGAATTAGGAGTTTGAGAGAGTTGTGAGGGGTCTACTCAATCCAATGAAATGGATTGATAACCTAGGAAGCTAGTAAAAGTGTTTTAGAAGGAGATATAAAGAAATTTTATCTAAAAAGATACGTTATTAGACTATTTTAGCCGAGTTATAAGAGGAATAGACTAAAAGGAAATTGCAGAGGGAGAGTTAAATAGGCCTAATTGACGAGGTGTCATCAATTTATGAGGAGGATAATAATTAGTGCAATATTAAGAATAATAGTGCTTTGATCAAACTATAGGTGTCTACAACGAGACACCTAATAACGCTAAGAGGGGGAAGTAAGGATGATGCCCCCACGTGTATGATGATGAAGAAGCTAGCCCAACAAAGTGAAGGGAAAGGGTCCTCAACTCAATGCTTGCGGAGATAAAAATGTGTGATCATACTCTGAGATCAATTATGTATGAGACAAATGACGTATCGATGAATGAGACCTATGTGCATGAGACCTAGGAGGTGATGAAAACCTATGTGAAGGATACTGAGAAGGTGATGTGCACCTATGTGAAGGAGACTAAAGAAGTGATGTGCACCTATGTGAGGGAAACCTCGAGGTGGTGTATACCTATATAAAGGAGTCATCCGAGTGGTGGACCTAGGTTGGTGAGATGGACTAGTAGACAAATAAGACCGAGGAGGTTGTGTATGATTAAGAGAGCTAGGAGAATACTGCGCTTTAAATTTGAGAGGTTGCGGTGATGTAGATTCTCTAGTGAGTGTAATGGAAACCTCAAGAGGAGGCTGAGGCAATGGAGTGAATGATGTAACACATTAGATGGTGACAAATTTTTTTATCATGAATGAAAATAAGACACAAGTGATTCATGGAAAAGATAGCGTTATTAGCATGGAGCCAAGGAAGACCTAAGAGAAGGTCAAAGTCTTCGATTGAAGGTGCCACAAAAAATGGCACAAGCATGGTCGAGGCCCAACCGTGATTGGCATCTTGACATAACCATAGAATTTTGGAATTGGATATGATATTTGCGAGAGTGGATAGTTGAAAGAAACATAAAGTGCAATAGAACACACACAAAGAGGAGATGATGAACTTATCATAGTATTGTTGATAGCATGTGGTATGATAGAAGGACGAATACGTAATGTATAAGAATAAAATTAAGCATGATAATCGTGATCAGAGAATGTGATGAATGGTAGATATGCCTCGGTATGCACAACTAGAAAATAAAGGCACCCTAATAAAGGAGGATACACATCGTGATATGTATGATTAGTTGAAGAATTAGTCGCTTGCTTGTCATGCTTAGGGAAAGGATCATTAAATATTTTGAGATTTTTATTTTCATTGATTGGCGTAGATGCCAAAGGCTCATGGATCACGATTGCATTGTTGTCAATAAGATCTTGAATAATATGCCAAAGTTTGAAACATTGATAAGTGGAACACTGGGGAGTGTGTCGTGTAAGATGAGTTGAGTCCCTCCGAACCCTTTACCGCCACCACCTTTTCCATATTTTCCTCGGTGACTACCTCCACCAAGACCGTGTCATAGGATCCATTCTCGTATTCACTATTTCACCTCTCTTCGGGGTTTCCCTTCAGCTCCTTCCTCTTTTGGACCGAGATGGATTCCTCCTCCGAGGGGGAAGGGGATGGCTAGCTCTCCATAGTGGCCATCTCCTCCGCCTAGCATTCGAGATACTAGTTGGTTCTCTACCCCTAGTTGGGGATTATTGTTCCTTTACAAATGCATATGTCTGATCAGGATGGTTGGCTGGTGGATCCTCCTTCGGTCGAGCCATCAAGTGGAGTGTTCATCCCTTCCCGAGATGATCCTCCTCCTCCTAGAGCAAAAACGTGTGCCTAGTGTTCTATGATTTTTTGTAGTACTCATGATTTTTTTGCCCTTTCAAAGATTTTATGTGGCCTACATAATGTTTTTGTGGGACCGTGAGTTCTCTAGTCACCTCTGCTAGTGTAACTCTCTTTTATTTTTATTAATATTAAGGGCAATTCCAATAGTAAATTTTATATTGATCCATTATTTTATGATACCAAAGAGTGATTTTTATTCAAAACAGCTTTTATAGAAATTGACTAAATATGTATTAAAAAAATCAATTTATAAATATTAAAAATGTTTATACTTGCTCTTTTTAGTTTATATCAATTTTATATGTAAAATTCTTATTAGTTTATAATATTAATTTTATAAAAATTTAAAGAAATATAATAAAAAATTGTAAGTTCTTTTCTCCAATATGAAAACTATTGTTTAAACTTGTATATCGTAAAAACCATTTATTACATTTTTTTTTCTCATTTGTTACAAATTATTAACTTCGAGGATTTTTCAAATTATGACCTTGTTATGTAACTAATATTTATTAACATTAGGGATGACCCTATGGTGAACTGGTGGGGAACTTAGCCTATAGAGCCAACAACCCAGGTTCAAACCCAGCCCCCAGGATTTCATATCCTGATTTACCCGTGGCATGTGGAGTGGGGCATTTGCATGTCGCCTTGGGGGTTGGGGATGACCCTGTGGTGAACTGGTGGGGCACTTAGCCTGTAGAGCCAACAACCCAGGTTCAAACCCAGCCTCTTCAATTAAATTTTAGAGTAACTTTGGTTTTACAATGAGTGATGGAGAGTCAAAGATGTGAAAAGGGAAAAACTTTTGAATTTTCAAAATTGGCAACTGAGTTCTCTCACAGCAACCGTTGGTGGAGATAGTGTGTAGGACTGTGGGAATAGAGTTCTATCTGGTGTAAACAGGATACTAATTGGATCTCAGAGAATCTTGGGCCAAGAGCCATTTGAAAACCTTGTTGTCAATGGTGAGGGTAGAGGCCATTAAAAGTATAGTCACAAAAATTGTTAGAGAGGTCTCACTCATCAAACCCACAGAAGGATCTATTCATTTTGTTTCGATCCTAAGGCCCCTTCCCAAGAGGTCCCTTAAAATGTAAAGATTCTGGATATGGTGTCACTTTATGAAGTCAAGGAGATTAAAGTCGGGGGTATAGATTTTAAAATATTGATCCAATCCCTTAATATGGATCTTTCTTCCAGTAAGAGGTTCAAGGATAAAGGAGAGTTCGTTTGGAAAGCAATCATCTGTAAATTCGTAGGAGCTAAATTTTCTAGAAGACGCATCTTAGATTGGGTCTTTTGGTTTTTGTGTTTAGATGTTAATCCCAAGGTAAGATTCCTAGCTAAAGGTTTTTCCCAAGCTCTTTTCCCTTAGATTGAAGCTCGGATAGAATATACAAAGATAGGCCTGGTTTCTTAATTCTTCCAAATTCTATATCCGGCCTTGGATGCTTGATTTTAAGCCTCATGATGAGAAAATAGCTAGGGCTCCCTTATGGCTAAGTATTCCCAATCTCCCTTTAGAGATGAAAAGGCCCACCGCCCTAAAATCCATTATAAGTCTCTTGGTTCCATAGTGGAAATATGGAACCCAAAGCTAAAAACTTGGAGGAACTCTTCACTAGAATTTTTGTTGTGATGGACTTGAGTGCATCGCTGCCAAAGGATATTTGTCTCGAAAATTGCCATGGGTTCACTGTTTCAACCTATAAAATATGAGGGTCACGATGTGAAATTTTTTACTATGGAGTTTTTGGGCACATAAGAAAGAATTTCCCTCACAAAATCAAAAATTGTCTAAGCTCGAATTACATCCAGATGTGGACAAGTCCACCCTTCCCCCTCTTCTAAGTAAAGATACTTCTAAAGCCTCCCCTCCTCCTTCATATAATCAAGATTGTGTTAAGGATCTGATTGGGTCTTTAGCGCCTTTGCTAAATGACAGTCCCTCGAATGCCATGTCCCCTCTCTCCCTCCCAAGAAACACTAAGGAGATCTATAGGGAATATGGTAATCTTGCTTCATTGATTAAGGAAAGCCTAAGACTAGGGAAAGCTTCTTCAATGTGTGACACTAACCGAATGGATCACTCAGAAATTGGTAATGAACAAGGGGCTCTATATTAGGTGAATCTCTTAGAATATGGAGCAATTGATCCTAATAACCTTGACCACGAGCACATTTCTACAAAAATTGCAGCAGGGCAAGAAGGGATACAATCTGCCAATTGTGGCTCATCGGGAGGAGAGGTAGAAAATTGAAGCAAATGATATCTTAGAGGAAGTGGACACATGTAATCTAAGCAATATAAACTTCGATAAATCTGAAAAGGGGAAGGTGAAACTCCTTCCCAATTTGCAATGAAATTTTTTTCCCGCAATGTCAAGAGGCTCAATACCCCAGCAAGAAAAACACTTGTTGAAGAACTATTTGTTTTCTTCTATGGTGTGTGTGGTTCTTCTTCAAGAAATAAATATGTCTACAACAAAAGTAGGGTATTTTTTGAATGCCTCTTCTAGAAGTTAGAAGGGAATTTTTTTTGATTCGGATGGTGCTTCCGGTGGAATGGGTCTTCTATGAAAGGATAACCATATTGAGATGGATGTGATGGCTCAAAATTCCAATTGGCAAGTATTTTCTATTCATCCTAGAGGATCTCGGTTTGTTTTTCTCATGCTCAATATTTTTCCCCCAACACTATCATTGGTAAGAAAGCTCTTTAACAGAGTTATTTGGATCTTTACAAGATAAGGATGACCAATTATATATCTAGGGTAGGGATTTCAATGTTATTTATTCGATAGAGATAAGAAGGGGTGTATTAGAAGAAATATTGAACCTAAGTAGGGTTGGTTCACTTAGATTAATTGTCGAAGAGGATTTAGTAATATCTCTACGAAAGGCTAGATCACTTCCTTGTTTTTCCAAGATGGTCCCTTAATAATATAGTTTTGGAAAGTTTGGTTCTTTCTTGGCTGGGATCGGATCACTTCCCGATGTCCCTTTCTATCAGCTTGGATGATGCTCTCAGAAAATCCCCATTTAAATTTGAGCTCATGTGGCTTAGAGACATAGCCCTGAGGAAAACATCCTAAGGTGATGGAATTCCTACAAGGTATAGGGAAATAAAATGTATATTCTTACATAAAAGCTAAAGTTGCTAAAGGTTAATCCGCTGGAAGGGAATGCAAAGAGCTTCAAAAACATCTTCCAAGAAAAGCTTCGAGTGGAAAAAGAGCTTCATGATCTGAATTTGAAGGTTTTCATCTCTGGTATGGGGCAAGAAGAATTTATTTTGGAAAAATGCTTCTGAATGAGCTTGGTGAATTTCTACAAAGGGAAAAAAATATTGGAAGCAAAAATCTAAGGAGAACCAGTTGAAGGATGGAGATAAAAATACCAAGTTTTTCCATGCTTCACATTAAAGCCAAAAGAAGTTCTAATTTCATTTCCTCTATCAAGAAGGCTAATGGTGAGATTATCACCAATAAAAATGGTATTGTGGAAGAAGGCATTAATTTTTTTCCTTCTCTTCTAGGGGAGATATTGTGTCCTATGCTTTGGTTCAGAATTCGCTTTTAGACTTCATTCCTCCCAACATTTTTATTGATTAAAATGAGATGTTTCTTAGGCCCTTCTCCTTTGAATAAATAGAGAAAGTTGTATTCTCACTTTGGAAAATAACAAAACCCCTATCCCAGATGGCTTTCAAGATGACTTTTTCGAAAGGTTCTAGAGCATTGTGGGATATGATGTGTGGGATGTGGTTGAAGAGTCTCAAAGATCCAGATCTTTTCTCAAAGCTATGAATAACACCTTTATTTTCCTCTTCCCCAAGATGGATTATCCTGAGTTCTTTTCTGATTTTCAGCCTCTCTCTATGTAACACCACTTATAAACTTATTTATAAAGCCATTGCTTCTCGCTTGAAGGTATGTTTAGATACTTTGATTACTCAAGAACAACCCAGCTTTTATGCGGAATATCAATTTATGAAGGAATTTTCCTTTCTCATGAGCTGATTCATTCCCTTTCTCAGAATGGTTGTCTCGGGATGATGTTAAATCTTGACATCAGTAAATCTTATTATAAGATCAACTGGAGATTCCTCATTAAAGTTCTAAATTTTTTTGGCATATCTCCTTCTTTTTTCAAGTCGATTTTCAGCTATATTTATGGTCCTTCTCGGTTTTGATCAATGGTTGTGATGAAGGATTTTTGAAAGTAATTGGGGCATCGGTAAGGAGATCCCCTTTCTTCTTTCCTCTATATTTGTGGCGAGTCCCTTAGCGGGTTAATTCATAGTAAATTTCAGGTGGGAAAATTGCGGGGTTGAAAAAGACTCGATGGGGTAAATCCATTTCCCATCAACAGCTTTGTTGATGACACCTTCCTCTTTAGGAGGGAAAATGTTTGAATTTTTCAAGCTTCGACACCGCAAGTACATGCTTCTCAATAAAAGAGTACCTCACCTCATAGTCATCTAGGCTCCTACTTTGAAGAAGGCAATTAGCTACTCATCATTGTCCTTGTTCTACTTTGTACCAAAATGGCGAAAATAGTATCATTACCTCCAAATGCATAGAGGATGAAATCCTTGGAGAAGTCTGGGTTGATGAGAGTTGGTGCTTGAGAGATAGCTTCTTTGATTGCTGCAAAACTCTCCTTGCCTTCATTTGTCCACTTGAAAGCCATGCTCTTCTTTAACATTTTGGTGATGGGCTTGACAAGGGCTGCAAAATCTGGGATAAACCTCAGAACAAAGTTTATCCTTGCCAAGAAACTCGAAAGGCCTTCTTGTGGCTTGCAATGGTAGTGCTCTTATGGCTTCAACCCTCTCTGGATCAATTGCTAATCCTTCCTTGGAGACAATATGGCCAAGGAGCTTTCCTTCATGTGCAAGAAAGATGCACTTCTTAGGATTCAAAGACACTCCAAATCTCCTGCACCTCGTGAAGACTTGCCTCAAATGAGAGAGGTGGTTTGCTACATTTTTTGAAAAAACAGTGATATCATCAAGGTAAATCAGCACCACATTGTTAATCAAACCTTTGAATGCCATGTCCATTGCCCTTTGGAAGGTAGCACCAGTGTTGGATAGCCCAAATGGCATTTTCCTGTATGCAAAAGTTCCCCATTTGGTTGTGAAGGCTTTCTTGAACTGGTCCTCTTCCTTCACCATAATCTGATTATAGCCTGAGTAGCCATCAAGTAGTGAAAACCTCTCAGAGCCAGCCACAACTTGCAAGATTTGCTCCATGGAAGGGAGTGGGTAATGGTCCTTGAGAGAGGCTCTATTCATGTCTCTCAAGTCAACACACAATCTGATCTCTCCACTCTTCTTTACGATGGAACTAAGTTGGCAACCCAACTAGAATGCTTGATTGGGAATATGATCCTCGACTCAATCAACTTGTCTAATTCTTTCCTCATGAGAGGCTCCATGTGTGGATTGACTGGTCTTTGTTTCGCCTAACAGGCTTAGTATTTGGATCCAATTCGATGGTATCTGAGCTAAGTTGGGATTGAAACCTTTCAAGTCTTCATAGCTCCAAGAAAACACATCAGGGAATTCTTGACACATTGTATGAACTCATACCTTTCTTGTTCAATTGTCATCCTTCCAATTTACAATGGTTTGTTCTCTTCTACCAAGATGGATACTGAATCCTCTCTCTTGACTTGAATGTTTGCTTTCTCCTTTCTAAACTGATCATTGGGGTTAAAAATGGACTCCAAAGTGATAAGTCCTCGGGCAAATTGTTAGTTCTCACTGTACCACTTGGTCACCATACTACTTTTCCAATCTTTCTTGATTCTTGGTTGAGAACTCACTTCTTCTTGCAAGAAATGGATGATTTTCTCTGATCATTTTCAAACACTTGCTAACTAACATTGTTATCCTGGCACTTTGAAGGCCTCACAATCACATGGATGTTTGGCTATACCTTGTCTTTTCGAATGCTTTCCACAATGTCAAAGGCTGCCCCCTTACTGCTGCAAGCCTGTCAAGCCAGCTTGATTCTCTTTCCTAGGAATGGATTTGATGCCAAAACCCTCAAAATATTCCATGAGGTCCCACACCCCGTTCTTGTAGCACCCGAGTAGATCATTCTTGGTAGCATGTTGTCCTCGACCGATTTACAATCAATTCACTATCACCGAAGACTTGCAATTTCTTTATTTTCTTTTTTTGCCCAATGCATCCCCTGCACCAAGGCTTCATATTCAGCAGTGTTATTGGAGCATGCAAACTAAAATCTAAAAGCTGAATAGTACTTTACTCCTTGAGGTGAAACAAGCATGGCTCCACCTCCTGCACCTTGTCTACTCCTTGATCCATCAAAAGCAGCTGCCATACCTCATTTTCATCCTTGTGGTTTGGCTTGGTGATGCTAGGAATAGGCTGATTTTCTTCGTGTATGCAATAGACCCTAGCTTAGATTCTTCCACTTCTTGATAAGGATCAAATACATGTACCTTGTTTGCCCATCCATCAAGAGTTAGATTTGGGATGCTTCTAACCTTGGTGTCAGCCTCATCGGTGCTTGAGTGATCTTCTTGATCAAATGCTGAGCAATTGGCATTAATCGACTTGGAGTGTAAGGGTTAATGTGAAAGTTTGCAATAGGTTCGGACCTGATTGTGGCTTTGGTTCCATATCTCATTCTCGCGACAGCATGTGTGACCAATCAGCAGACATGATGCATATCCCCCAATCTTGGTCGTGAAGTCCCTTGACAAACATAGGGCAAAGAGTGGTGGAAGGTCTATGACTGATACATCTTGTAAAACAACAACATTTGGATATGCATGCAAGGTAAGACTCAAGTTTCTAATCACCCCAACCAAGCTGTTATTATTCTGCTGTCCCATCCAGGCCGCACTACCCTTTGGATATGGTTTCATCTTTGGAGCCCTAGCGATTAGCTATTTGTTTAGGCATTACTGAGCTACTTGCCCCAGAGTCTATCATGCAATTGTGCACTAGCTGATTTCCAATGATCAATGAAACATAGAAAGGAGGGGGTTTCAACATTTTACCTTGCTAGTCCTCCATGATCTCCTTCAGGCTGGGCAGCATTTGTAAGCACTTTGTCTTGCATCTGAACTTGCTGATTCGAAGTTGGCCAGTCCTTCATGGCAGCTTGTAGCAAATCTCTTTGGCCTGGGATAGATAGGGATTCCCACATTGATATATTGACGTTTGTCTTCTTCATCTGATCAATGATACTGAATGGTGATGAAGGATCTCTTTGTTGTCCCTTTGTTTGTACATTCACTCCTTGCACGTGGGCAGCAACAATTGGTATTTGAGTTGGCCTAGGGGCTATTCTTGGCTGCCCTTGTGCATTTGAAATTGGACTTTGCTTGCCAACCATTTGTGGAGCCATGGAAGGTTGTGGATTGGTTGGGGCTAATGGCTGTTCTTCACCCAAATTCCTCCTTTTTGACCTTGTGTTGGCAGCCACACCTTGAGAAACTACCTGATTCATGCCACAAAAATCCTCTACTTGCCAATTTACCAATGTGGTGTCATTTGGGGCTGATTGTTGTTGGAATGTTTCTTGTTGTTGATCAAGCTTCTCGATCGCTTCTCACCCTCCACACCAGTAGTTGTCACCATTAGTGCTTGATTCAAAGCACCATTGAAGCACATGGATTGGTTATGAGGCTCATTGCATGGAAAACACCAATCATACTCCTGGGCAATGTTGTTTTGTGTTGGCACCAATGCCTTAGAGGCGATATGGCATTGGGGTTACGAGGCTGAAATGGTCTATTGGCGGAGGCCTTGCTTGATTCATATTTGCAGCTGGATTAGGTGGCCTTTGTGGTTGGTATGGCTGCCCGTTAGGGCTGAGCTTGAGGTTGATAAGAAGGTCTAAAACCTTGGGCTCTGCTGCCTTTTGAGAGTAACCAGCTCATTGCCTAGGTTTTACAATTGCTTCATGACTTCTTGAAGCTCATTTGGGTCACTTGGAGATGAAGTGGAAGCTTCGTTTGAACTCGATTTCTAGGAGTGGGAGAAGGAGCCAAATCAGGTGCTTGATTGGTGTTTGGACTCTCTAAACTTGGAAACAAGTGGCATGGGAGGTCTAGGGGCAAGTTTTCCAGCTTGGATCAAACAATTTTCAGCCCTAATGGCAATGCTATAAGCCATAGGGATAGTTATGCCTCCCATGGACTGAATCAACATAGAAATATCAAAATTTAGAGCTTTGAGATAGTAAAGAAAAGCACCTTCACTGTTGGCTTGACTGCCACCGGAATTCTCTCCCAAGTCTTTTGAAATCTGAAGTTGAAATTGGTCAGCTACTCATTGGGAGCTCTCTTGATGGTTGTCAGCTACTCCAAAAGAGACAAGTTGTCTCCCTTTTCTCCAAATTGCTCATGAAGTGCTATACACAACTGATTCCAATTTGTGATAGAACCAGCTCCAAGGCTCCTAAACCATCTGCAATGCTTTCCCTTGAATGAAGACACCAAACTTGTCGATGACAAACCACTTGCATTTCATTGATCTCATGGATTACAAAAAGGTTGGCAATGTCTTTAACATGATCACCGGAGTAGTCCGATTTTCTCCAAAGAAGTAGGGAATGTTCTTCAAGGCTGCAATAGGAATTGGATGTTGTGCATTGAGGGCAAGTGGGCTCCCTGTGACATTGACATAGGGGTTGTTTTGTGCCATTCTAATTGGAATAGATCAAGGAAAACCTAATGATCTGGATAAGCCCATGAAACTTATCATGGAGGTGGATGAGAATAACTCTAGGGTTATGATTAATATTTTGGAAAAAGACCAAGGGCTAATGGTGGAAGAGAAAGCGAACAACCGCACACTACCGATCAAGATAGTGCTAAACCTTGTGAGTAGTCATAAAGCAACATCCTATTAGTAGCATAGGAGATGGATCTACCTTTAGAAGATACCTCCCAAGATGACTCATTGGAATCTATTATGGAAGATCTATCTGAAGAAAAAGAGGATGATTCATTGGGAGGCTTTGATGAAGAGAATATTTTGTCTCAAAGATCTATATACTTTACTCTCTCCTACTAGTGAATAGCTTATTATCAATGGAAAAACAACAAATTCACAAATGATATTTGTAATATATATGTTTAACAAGATTGGTATGGAAAAGAGGAGGGGAAGTAACACCAATTCCAATAAAGGTACTTTCTGACTATGATAATGATTTGAATAATGGTTTCATTGAAGTCAAGTCTAAGAAAAGAAGAATGAAAGGTTTTGAGGGCATCCCTGATGTTCTTTACAATGATAAAAAAATAAAATTAGAAACTGGGAGGCTTCCACCTCAAGGGTCACTAGATCTTCTTCTAAGAAGGTTGTAGATATTTGAGTTAACACCAAAAAGGTAGACCCTCCAAATATGCTTTAAGAAAGAAAGAGACTAAAAATATATTACAGATGGGACTCAAATTCAATTGAGCCATCCAAAACTACTTCTCCCATATTTTTTAGATGAAGATAATATCCTAGAATGTTAGAGGACTAAATGGGGGTCCTAAACAAAGGATTCTTAAGGAACTTCGGAGAACTGGTAGACCTAGTATTCTTGTTTTACAAGAAACTAAAATGAAAAGTATTCTTCTTGTCGTCAAAAAATAATTTTTGGGACAAATCATATTTTGTTGGTTTTGACTCTCAAGGAGTGTCAGGAGGTGTAGCAATCTTTTGGGATCAAAACATTCTTTCTGGTAATGTGATCTCTTCTTCTCATAATCATTTAGCTGTCAAATTTAATACTTTGGATAATGATTTAGTTTGGATCCTTTCTAATATATATGCACCTAATTCTATTACTTGGAAGAAGGAAACTTTGGGAGGAATTAAAGGATTTTAGAAGCAGATATGTTGATGTTAATTGGTTGGTTATGGGAGACTTCAATACACCCTAAACCTTGGTGAAAAGCAAGGTGGAAAATCTGATTTTTCTCTTTGGAATATCCTCTCTGAATCTTATGGACATTGAGCTTCATGGAAATCAATTCACTTGGTCCAATAGGAGATTTGGTGAAGATATGATTTAGGTAAGATTAGACAAAGCTCTTATCTCTACTAATTGGATTTTAAATCAAGATTTCCATCTTTCTTCCTCCCAAGATTGGGTCCGATCATAATCCTATAGTACTAAGTTTATTCAATTGGTCCAAACCCTCACATAGTTCTTTTAAATTTGAAAAAATGTGGTTGGATCATGAGGACATTAATGACAAGATTAAAGAATGGTGGCATTGGGATGGGGAAGGAACTGCTCAATTCAGATTGGTGCAGAAATTGAAAAATGTAAAGAAGAAAGTGAGAGTTTGGAACAAAGAAGTCTTTGGGAATATTTTTGAAAAAAGAAGGATCTAAAGCAACAGTTGGAGGATCTTAAATAGAGTGTCTTTGAGTGGTATGGATGCTAAAGACCACCATTTAGAGAAGGAATTAATTTCTGAATTTAATAACATTTGCAATCAAGAAGAAACCTTCTGGAGAATGAAATCATGGGCTATTTGGTTGAAAGAAGGAGATAGAAACAAAAAATTATTTCACATGACCACTCTAAAGCAAAGGGCTGCAATAGAATTATTGAAGTTTCCAATGGAAGTGACAATGTTACTAACGATCAGATTACTATAAAGAAAGAAGCATGAATATTCTATGAAAATCTGCTCACTGAGACTAATGTTTGTAATGAAGAAGCAACCTCTTATCTTTTAGATGTTATTCTTGGGGACATTATTTCTAATGAGATATTTAGAGGTCTCACCAAATTAGTGACAATTGAGGAGCTAAAAAGTGATGTTTTTTTCTTTGGAAGAAGATAAGACACCTAGGCCCGATGGATGTTTTGCTAATTTCTTCCAGAAATTTTGGGATATATGTTTGGAAGACTTGCTTAAGGCAGTTAATGAATTCTATAGAACAGGTGATCTGCTCAAAGAATTGAATAATACTCATATTGTGTTAGCTCCCAAGAAGATGGATGCTAAAGATTTCAAGTATTTTTGACCTATCAGCTTGGTAAATGTTATCTATAGAATTTTTACTAAGATTCTTGCCACTAGGATTCAACCATTGCTTGATTTGATTTCAAAACAACAAAGTGGTTTCATTAAAGGAAGAATCATACAAGATGGGGTGATCATGGTTCATGAAACCATTCATTCCATGGATAAAAGTAAGAAATCAGGGATGGCCATCAAACTTGATATGAATAAGGCCTTTGATAGAGTATCTTGGAAGTTTCTGGATAAGGTTTTGTCAAAATTTGGTTTTCCCACTAAATTCAGAAAGATCATACAGGATTGTATATCTACAACTATATTTTTTGTTGTAGTCAATGGAATTCTAGTGGGATTATTTACAAGTAGTAGGGGCATAAGAAAAGGAGATCCTATATCTCATCTACTCTTTATAATCATGGTTGATAGCCTTAGTAGATCCATCACTCAGGATCTTAATGCAGGTTTATGAAAAGGATTCAGACCTACCTCTACAAATCAGATAGCCTCTCATCACCAATTTGTTGATGAACCATTTTTGTTGTTGTAATGGCCTCCATTCTTGAGGCTAAAGCTATAAAACCATACTCAATTTTTATGAGGTATCTTCTGGACAACAAGTTAATTTTGACAAGAGCTCGGTATACTTTTTCAATACCCCTTTGGAAAGACAAAATAATTGCACTCATTTTAGGATGCAAAATTAAATATTTACCTACTACTTATCTTGGTCTGCCCCTTGGAACAATAAAGTGTCTATGACTGTTTGGAATGTCTTATTGGACATATTTCATAAGAAATTGGCTAGTTGGAAAGGTGTTGTTCTATCTAGTGCCTAGAAATGCTTACTAATAAAAAGTACACTTTAGAACTTACCATTTATATAATGTCCATGTTTAGCATACCTTTAACTATCATAGAATGCATTGAAAAGATACAAAAGAATTTTCTTTGGCATGGAACTGAAGAAATATTCAGATATCACTGGTTACATGGGATCAAGGTTTGCATGCCTAAGAAAATTGGAGGCCTTGGTATCAAAGACATAAGAAAATGAATGTTGCTCTGATTGCTAAAATGGGATGGAGATTGTTAAAGGAAGAGAAACCTTGGACTGAGCTAATCAGAGTCAAGTATTTGGCTCAAAACCATGTGAACACCTTTCTCTTTGAAGAGCAACTTCCCAATGGTTCTGTTTTTTGGAACAATTTGCTTCAAATCAAAAATATTCTCAAAAGAGGAAGCAGATGGAAAGTGGGAAATGGAAATGACATTTTGTTTTGGCAAGATAATTGGACTAATTTCAGTTTGAAGGATAGATTTGATTCCATCAAGGACATCTTGATTGAAAAATATAGTAATAAAGTGAAATACTATATAGACTTGGAGGGAAACAAGAGATCTTGGAAACAACTTAAGGTGGATAGGATAAATTTGGAACCAATAGTCTCTTCTCTTCAAGAACATCTTTCTCTTATTCCTTTAAATCAAATTGATTCCAAGGATGAAATCATTTGGGTTAATTATTTTGATGGTGACTACACTGTTAAATCTGGATATAACACATTTTTTGAGAATATACAATGTGAGTTCAACTGGAACAAAATTTGGATGCCTAAGTTAACCCCTAAGGTAAATCTTTTCCTTTGGCTTATGATGAAGTGAAATATTCTTACTAATGATAATCTTATCAAAAGGGGTTTCATTATGCCAAATATGTGTTGTATGTGCAAGAAAGAAGCTGAGGATGTAAAACACTTGTTCTACTACATTGTGAGTATGTTGCAAAGGTATGGGGTCTAATCCTTATAAATTTTAAATGGGATGGATTTTTCCTAATACTATCTTGTAGGCCTGGAATCAATGGAATCCCCCTTATAAATATTGCATGGTTAGAAGACTGGAAATTGATCTTTCCTCATACAATTTGGAAAATTTGGAAATCTAGGAATGGAATCATCTTCAGGAATAAAAAAATTGTAAAAAGGTGCTGAAGGAAATTTTTATTGATGTCAAAGATAACTTAGAGAGATTCAAACCTCCAAAGAATAAGAAATATCCTAAGGAAGAGGAATCTATTCTATCAACATGGAACATAGACATTGGAAATATTCAAAGAAAATATCATACTAATATAGACATGTCTTTGATACATTGGATTCCACCTCCTAATCTATGGTACAAGCTCAATTTTGATGGAGCTTCCAAGGGTAACCCTGGAGTTGCTGGAGGAGGAGGAATAATCAGAGATCACAAATACTATTTAGTTATTACTTATGTAGGTAATATGGGTCACCAATCAAATCACTATAGAAGGGAATTCTATGAATATTGTAAATCATTTAAATCAAATTCACCCCTTAGTTGGACAATTAAGGATTTCATTAATGAATCCATAAATATTTGCAAGTCCTTCACAAATTACAAAATTATTCACTCCTACAGGGAAGGAAATAAAGTTGTGGATACTCTTGCTAACCATGGGGTCCTCAACAAAAAAATGGACATATGGTATACTAATGAGAACCTACCTAGCCAAGTACAAAATACTATCATCAATGAAAAATATGGGAAAACAATTAAAATCTGTAATCACCGATGAGATTTCATTCGCACATGTGAAGGTAAAGAACATTATGATTCCCCCAAGCTTATCATGAAAGATAATTTCTCTAATTCCTCGCACACTTTCTAGGTAGAAAAAGGAGATGGTAGGAAGTGACATTTTGGTAGTTTTACTAGCTTTCTAAAGTAGAATGAAAGCTCTAGTAGATGTAGAGGTGGAGATAGTATGGGGGAGCGATGTGCCAAATCAAACCAATATGTGACCTTGCGTAAAAAACGGATATGGTTCTTCGTAACTATCTTGATTGGGGATTTAAAATTTTAATGAAAGAATTCAAGGATACGACCAACATATTTCACTTTAGTTCATTGCAAGGTGGAAAAATAGAGTTGTGGTGTATGGGGACAAGACCATCCATGTAATCAAGAACTCATAACTGAAATCACGGGTCTTAGCTTGGAGGGCAACAGGGTTTTCAACAAAAGAATTGATAAGGCGTCTAAGACTAAAAAAATCCCGAAGTAGAGGGGAAAATGGATTTTGAATGCGCAAGCATTAAGGTCACCTCAATTCCAGCCCATTCGATGAGATCACCAAAATGATGGTTAGATACGTGACACTTGAAGGAAGGTATATTACAGTCCCCCTTAAGCACATCATGTTTTTGAACCATTTTAGGAGGAATATAAAAGTATGTGTTAGTGCAGATCACAGCACCCCTGGATGTTGATCAGATTTCTAGTTTGATCATGCTAGCATCCAGTGTGATTGCACAACATGGAAACCTCTCTCTAAGTGTGGGACTTGTGAAACTGAGAGAGGAATCTCCATATTAGAGGCTGGTTCCTCAAACTCCTCTGATTTAGATCTATATTTGCACAACTACAGAGGTTCAGATCCTAATCCTACTCTAAATTGCAAGGAGATAGGGGTAGAAATGCAAAAATTGAAACTAACTAAAGATGGTGATGCACCAAAAGGAGTGGTGAAACATTTTTGTCATGAAAATAGACACAAACCAAAGATTGCAACATAAAACATACACAGGCTGATAAGATATAATTTAGGATCTGAAATGAAGCAAATAATACAAACAAAGGACTGAAACCCATTCACAAAGCTTGCATTATCATTTCCAATGTCAAAAACCACTACATTACAACCTCAGAGAGGTAGAAAACCTGTTACAGTCTTTGAAGAGGTCTGATTCTTGCAACAATCACTTGCTGGAGGTGAAAGAAGAAGATTGCTATGCCAAAAGGTGTTCCCCATTAAAGAAATGAGCCAAATCTGGCTTTTGCATTGCATGGATCAAGCCTGGAGAGAGAAAACGTACAAAACGTGGGAACCCATTCCTCATTGACTACAAATGCATTAAAACAGCATGGGGACCTTACAAACCCATACCCTACCATTTTTGACCAAATTGGAGGAGAATGCGACCCATTCTGTATTAAATTTGGTCGCTGAAATGTCACTTCTGGCCATGAACACGCGTCAGAGCCGTTTCTCAACTATCTCTCTCTAGACTGAACTAAAATTCAATATTGACCCCAAAATCATGTAGAGAATTTTATAAGCTTTCCAATGATATAAAGAACGTGCAAATGCGAGCTCTGGATCGAAATATATGGCGATCTAAAGATTTAGGGCACAAAACAGAAAAAATGGGTTTTGAAATTTTTTCCCGCGCTTCGCCACTGAAGACATGTGTTGGGCGCTGATTGATGAGAAATTCTCTCTCCTTCCCTTACCCACGAGTTTTCCTTGAATGTTTTGAATTTTTGTAACTTTTGAAAATTTCCCATTTTTCCCCGCGTCCCCGCCACTTGGGACACATGGCATGATCTGGTTGGAGGACAGGGGCGCGGGGTCATCCTTTACCTTTTAGTTTTTGGCCAAAATTTTTCCAAATTCTCTAATTCCTCCCCGAGCTCCGCACTCCCCTTCTCCTTAGGACACATGTCCTCTTTTTATTGGCTCGGGCCAACACTTCAAACCTTGCCCTTTGAAATTTTGGACGTTTTCCCTTGTGACACATGGCGTTTCCTGATTCATCCGCGGGCCTGCCGGCTTTTCACGTCCCTCATGTCCCTTTGTCCCAGCTTGTCTCGAACTGCCTCGGGACAAATTCTCTCGATCTGCCCGATTTGGGCTTCCCTGTCCCTCTTTGAGGTGAAGACACATGGCATGATTTGATTGGCTCTCGCTCCTTCGGCTTTCCGCATCCCACGCATCCCTATGTCCCAACTGTCCCAATGCGAAAGTTCTCTATTTCAGCCGATCCGGGCGGTTCAAGGCCTTTCATGGCCTCATGGCCCGATGTCCCCTATTCCACAAAGAGTAGTTAGTTAATTTTTATCGCTCGCCAAATCGGCTTTCCACGTCCCGCGCGTCCCGATGTCCCAACTTGTCCCAAGGCGCGAGACCGCCCGGAGGCTTTTCGCCACCTCGCGCCCGACGTCCCAACTATCCCAAGGACCGCCTGGACTAGGACTTAGCCGATTTTCATGATTTTTTCTGGCCCAAGCTTGTTTTTTGCAACTTTTTCACCCTTTTTAGAACTTGCTCCTTTCTTCTTGGATGGGGAGTTAAAAAAATTTGAGGACCCTAAAACATGATTTTTACCTCAATCAATCTATTTGCCTTCTGATACATGTTATCAAATTTACCCTGGGGTGAATTTTGGATAGCAAGATGTTTCCCTCATTTCATCTTGAATTCACTGGATCACTCTATCCTTGAGGTTCAAAAGCACACTCGTGCTACTCCCCTTCACCAAGGGAATATCTTTCTTCTCCGCATCACCTTTGTCTTGTCCAAAATCCTACCATTCGATTGACCCTTACTCCGCCTTAACCCCAATCCCATTCCCGAGCCCATAATCCCTACCCCCACAACTTTGGGACAAAGGAAGATAAGAACTAAAAATCCTCCATTCCCACTTAATCATCCTTTTCCTTCAAAGAGAACTCTCCATAGCAGTCAAAATAAATAATTTGAGCTTTCCCAAAGTCTTCTCCATATGGGTCAACCTAGACAAAGTAGTGCGACTGTGGAGAAAAATGGCGACTTACAGAAGTGGATGGATGAAATGGAGAAAGACTTAGAGGCTATGAAGAAAGACATGAAACAACTTTCTAGAAAGGAAGGAAAAAGGAAAATAGAGGAAGATCCTAGACTTGATGAAAGTCAAATTCAAGATATTTACAAGAAACTCAACTCTCTTGATAATAGGGTTATGAATATGAGGAGCAAACATGACTCTATTGTTAGAGCCCTCAAAGTAGTTTACAATTTTCAGAACAACAAGTTAAGAATGTTTGTATGCTAAGTAATATTTCTGAAAACATATGGGGGAAGGACCAACACAAGCTCAAGTCTTTAGTCAGATTGACAAGAATGACCCTCCAAAGTTAATGTTATTGCCTTGTTTAAGGCCCTACAGCTTTGAAGAGAACAATTGATAAAGCATCTAATTGATTACAAGCCTCATTATAGATTAGTAGTTTAGTTGCTATTTTTTTACTATTGACTAGCATTTCTATAGTTGTTTTGGTACTTTCTGTAGTGTTTTAACCGGCAGCTTATGCTCTCATGTAAAAATATGATCTTGATCACTCTTTGGACTGCTTTCATTCTAATATCTCGTGTCTTGAGCCCTTTTTGTACTGGGGTATAGTCCCTTCTAAAAACTATTTGCCAATAATAATTTTTTTAAAAAGATTATTAAAAATAATTTAAAAGTAAAAAAGCATCGACCTAACTAATATTCATTGATGATGCAATCGCAATTATATTAATGTCACGTCAAATTTAAATGGTTTTTTTAAATGGAAAAGTTAGTCCATTTATATTAAATTTGTCGATAAATTATAATACTAATATTTTACATTCCAATTTTTAACAATATTTTTCTCCAATTTGTTAATAATTACAACATTTATATCTTTCAATTTAATTTTCAATTTAAATATGTTCTAATGTACATTTATAATGTAAAATTATTAGTGTCATATTTTTTTAAATTAAATTTAATTAATTAAAATTAATTTATAAAATATAATTAAAAATTGTTGAGGGAATATCAATTTAAAAATTATATTTTATTATATATTTTATTAATAAAAACTTAAAATTTATATTTAATTATATTTATTATTTTCAATAAAGATTACCTATAACATTTCCAATCTCATCTCAATCCAATACATGAGATTTTTCATGAAATATATCACAACCATAACAAAAAGTTGATTCAAGCTCAAGCTTGATGTATTCTTGTGTTGATTTTGTATTGTGTTGTGATGTACTCGTAGCTTTAAGTTGTTATAGGGGTGATTTGTTCACCCAATGAATGCTCTCCTTGTTTGGGGTGCATACGACGACTATACGAGAATGCGCGTCTAAAGGAGAGGACATGATACTAATATGCATATATGAAGTGAATAATTGTAAGGGTAGGGGATGTACATGGTAGAAACCAAGGCACATACAAAAATTTAGGCTAGTAGCAAGAGTTAGTATAAATACCAAGGATACAATGAGAAGACAACGGAACAAACAACTAGGAAGACAAGATGGACCGCTAAAATTGGGTTTCAAACATGGAACATCACTCACAATGTCACAAGATAATCAGGGCCAAATTGGCCAAAAGCATATAATGATCAAACAAGACATAGGGCATAACTCACAAACAATATCAAACATGAACAAGCAAAGAGTGATAAATAACCATGGTTGTATTGATCCTGCAAGATAAATGTACACATGAAACACCCATTAGCAGGTCAGAAAGATAAGTAATATGTCAAAGTGTATATAGATAAGTGAAAAGTAAAGTGATTGTAATGAGAAGTAGTAAATAATGTGAAAATATAACCTATGATGTATGAAGTATAAGAGTAGAAAAAATAGATGCCCCCAGGAGCCTCGGTGGGACTGGTAAAGAGTTGTGTCAAGCATCATGCATCGTGTATGAATCTATGATAGGTCATGCACTAACCTCAAGATACCAAGTGAACATGTATGTGTATAGAAAAAGATAATGACATACTAAGGATCCAGATAACATAGTTATCAAATTACAACATGTAAGTAGTATAAGCAAACAAGAGTAAATACAACCAAGATATGTAAATGTTGTGTGAGTGTGATGGTGTGATATGCAAAATGTTTGGATGGTAGGAGAAGAGTTTCCCCATAGTGGATGTGTATGAGATGAGGTTCATTTATAAATTCCCCCTCAATAGTCAAGAATGAACCATATAACAAGATTACGTCATCGGGAAATGGGTGTGTTGCATGAGAGTAGATGCTAGAAAAGATGTATCGTGAAGTGCTTGAGTGTGAAATGTGTATGATGTGAGGTTCATTGATGAAGTGTGTCCTCAATAGTCAAGTATTAACCATATATCTAGAGTGTTCCACCAGGTAATGATGGTATAATGTGTGTACCAAAGGTGTAGGAGTGAAGATTAGACATGAAGCACGAAGTGTGAAGTGTAGTAGTAGACACTAGAGATAGTTGATAGTGGTAGAAGAGGGGGAGGAAGTGCAATGCCCCCAAGTGTGTTAGTGATGGATATTTATTTGATGATGTGAGAGATACCATGTCATTTTTGGAGAGTTTTAGATGTGTCATGAGAAGAGATAGAGTCATCACAATGGTAGGTAGGAGCAAGAGTAGGACCAGGGTTGGATTTTGGGTTGACAGAAGGAAGTTTAAAGAGGTTAGCTATCACAAGGTGAATTGGTTAGTCTTGCTTGGTTGTGGTTTCAGGTTGCTTATTTGGAATTGGTAACATTGTAGCGAATTGATAGGAGGAGGTGATGGGGTATGAATTTTGAAAGGTGGTTTCTTAGTTGGAATTGGTAACGTTGTAGAGGACTTGATAGGAGGAGGTGATGGGGTATGAATTTTTAAAGGTGGTATGACATTGGGTTGGATAGGTGGCTCTTGAATGACCAAAGAAGGAACATTAGTGATTATGGAATGATGCTCATTAGACATGAAGGATCAAATTTGGGAACCCAATGGGATTTAGCAATTGGATATATAGCAGAATATTGTGTAGTAAATGAAATAAAACCCTGATGCTCAAGGTGCTTAATTATTTGTTTTAAATCATAAAAATCATTTTCATGATTTTCATTAATCTGTGATGATTGAAAAATGGAGACCTATGTATTTGGAAAACTAATATGGAGGGTAGAAATGATTATTTGGAAAGTTGATCAACTGGTGATTAAGGAGCTCAGGAAGAATATCATGTTGCTTAACATTTAGATCAAACTTGAGAGGTGCTTGGTAGCGGTAAGACTTGGGGTTCACTTATATGAGCACATGTAGAAGACATAAGAGTAAGATGAGGTGTAGAAGAAGAACTAGCATGGGATTGAGAAGCATCCTTAAGATGTTGGATTTTAGTTGTGAGAGATGTAATCATGGTTTCCATAGCTTGAATTTTATCTTGAAATAAACAATGTAAATCTTGAATTGACTTGCAAATGGATTGATTGGTTGTGGTATCATGGACCAATAGGGTCATTAGAGAGATGATCAAGATAGAACTTACTTGTGCATGTGGTGTATTGTGAGGGAGGTACATAGTGTCTAGGATTTTTGGAGAACATATTTGCAAGGTGTGTTGGACAGAAAATAATGGGCTGAGTTTTGGGTGCGCGAATGTAGGGCGTTGGAAGATCACGTGGCACTACAAGATGGCTAAAGTGCCTAGAATTATAATTCATCCATTTCCATTGGTAAGGCTATTTTTGGAGTTAGCGTATTGATCACATAAAGACATGAAGACTTGCGGTCCATGAAAGGGTATTTTCGAAACAAGCATCACCGAGCACCATGCATAGTTTAGGCTAATAATAGGATTTCTACTTAGAGCTAACTATAGGAAGCCTATTATTAGATAAATTCCATCTTTTTCATCCTTTTGTAAAGGCGTATGGCTATTATTAACATGTGGCCTATTTTGAGATAGTGCATGGGTGGTGAAGGCAAGTCCCCACCCCTATATATATGTATTGATTTGCATGGTTATGTGTGTGTCAATTTGTTAGAGTTATGTTGTTGGTTTTGTCGCGCGCATGACTCGTGGAGATACTTATGTAATGTAATAAGCTTATGTAGTTTACATTATTTAATACAATGGTTCATATTGACTGGATAATGGTGTTGAACATGAATGAATCTAGTTCTTGCATGGTAAATCTTGTTATAGTCATTTTTAGTTCATCTTACATATATTCTAAGATCTAGATCAGGTTTATGCATTGTGTTTTGTTTAATGCACCATCATGATAGCATTCTGAATAAGAAACCAAAAGAGGGACCATGTGCCTTTGCACACTTTAGGTGAGTGCTCACTTCAGCCGAGTGATGTGTTAATGGGCCTAGGTTATTCAGAGTGAATTCTAGGATGCATCATTGGTTCCATTGTTGGGATCTCTTTTTAAATTGTTTTCAGGATATTACATGATGAACCATACCAGTTGACCTTAGAAATTGTCGAGGAGTGGATAGTAGATCTGGAAGAAGATTACGCTTAGAGATTCAACACTGAATCCGAGTTTGACACATGCACGTGGGTTGAGAAGAATCTATATGATTGCTTATATGAGAGCTTATTTACTATCTTTCCCATAGAAATATATGAGTGGCTGGTTGCTTATGCATCTAAAAGGAATTGGAGGTTTTGTACACTTATCCGGACACAAGAATAATTTCACACTTTGTATGATGTTGATATAAGTTGGATGCGCACTATGGATACTTGGTTCTGTGGTGTTTTGAATAGATATATTTTGGAGTACTCAATTTCCACTTACTCTTGTCTGGAGGTAGCTGAGTTTCAATTTTTACGTTATCCCAAGGGATCATATCTATATGGAATTCCACTGGTAATCAAGATCTTGATGGTAACCCTGAATTTGGAAGAGAAGTTGATGGCTAGCTAAACCCCACCACGCGCGGGGGCAAGAGCATGTTTGGTGAAGGATGGCAGACCTAGCGGAAGAGAGGCAAAGAGAAGAAAGGAGACTCAAGTTCAATGAGGCACGCGAGAGGGATTTAGTAAAGCAACACGAGGTTGCAGAAAGAATGGTGTTGTGGAGAGAGATGGCTTGTGAAGGATTTAGAGCTCACGTAGAAGACGTGGAGCCAAAGCATCTGGAACTCCCCCATTTGGGAAAGCATGATAGGGAACCCTCATTGGCCTCTTATAAGAGCGTTCCTATAGAGACAACATGGGCCACGGGCATGCATCTGAATCTACCAAGCTACCTAGACCTTACACTTGGTTTTCCAGTTTCTAGTACAACTAGTAGTCAGCAAGCTAGTTTGGGTAGTAGAGTAGCAAGAGGTAAAGTTGACTTATCAATGGATCAGGAGTAAATCAGATAGCAAGTACATTTATGGCCGGGAAGGCATCTTCCTTGTTATTTGGAGGTCCGGTTAGAGGTACCTTTTCGTGCACCTCATCATCATAGAACGTAGGCACGTAGAACTTTGGAATCACATCTAGGAGTAGTGCAACTTCATAGACTGTAGGGAGTTCAATTTAGCACCACTATTGGGACACAAGGCAATGCATCCTCTAGTTCAATTCTTGTTACATGGGGAGGATTAGGAGGCATAGGTGGCTTGGATCTGGTGGATCTGGTAGATCTAGAGGTAGAGGTAACACAGGAGATTATGGATCTGGTGGGCATGGTCCTCATCATCCCTAGAATATTTACATGGAGATTTCTCTTCATCTCCCAGAGTATAGGGTAATTCAAGATGTTGTTGAGCATGTCCATATGTGTGAGATAATTTAGTGCATGAAATTAATTACCACTTCATAAAGCACAATTAAGTCAGTTTGCTGACTACGTTGTAGGGGACGTGTGCATAATCGGTACATGAAGTTTAACCATAATCAAACTTTTGTGGATTATATGGCATTATGAGATGATTTCATTAAATAATTTTATATCCCTGAGTTCGAGTAGAAAAGTATAAGCATGTTCAAGGATATCAAGAAGGGAACTGGCGGACAGTGTTTGGGAATGTGATGCCCATTTTAAAGCACTCTTGTCTAAACTATCTTTTGATATCCATGCAATCAACATGCATAGTGATTCGTCAAAGGCTAGATCACGCCTTTTAGGAGGGCGCTCTCGCATAAGACTTAAACAGACCCACGTGAGCAAATTGAAGCAGCTTTCCACACTTTGAGTAATTTAGGATCATAGACACTAGAGTGAGCCCATTCTTGGAAGCTCATATTGTGGTAATGACAAAATAGGTTGAGAAACTATCATCCAATACAGCACATGAGACACGTAGTGGAATTTGGTGCATAGATTATGAAGTAGAGGGGCATACTAAGGATAGTTGTTCTCGTAGTTCGGTATGATCCTTGTTTTTGTATTGTGAGGTATGTCATTTGGATCATGATGTGATCCATTTTCCATTATTGCAACAGTGATAAGAAAGAACGTGTCCTCTTATTGTAATATTTTCTGGTCCACAACTCACAATACTAAAGATTTTAGGTTGATTGTTCAGATCCATGATGTCATTGACATCGGGGTATGGAAAATTGGGGTTGCAAATAACTCTAAGGATAAAAAGGAGCAACATGATCATGATCACACTCAAGGGTGATATGACCCTAATGAAGAGCTCTTTGAGGAGGTCGGGATATAGGTAGAGGATATCATGATGGATTTAGAGATCGAGGCCATAGCAGGTGGATGAGGTGAGTTCCTCGTGGAATATGTTATATGTATGGATATCATGACCATTATAGGTGTGAGTGTCCTTAGAACATTACTTTTTCTTTTTGCGGAAAGAATCATAACTATAAAGAGTTCCCAGGCTTATATGAACATCTGAGAAAGAAGCACAAATAGGAGAACAAGGGCACAAGGATGGTTAGAATACAACATGTCGTGGAAACCCAATGGATGCCAAAGTTAACACCGGATCATGAGGTAGTACCTATGAAGATTGCTTCACGCATTGAGGCTACACGCACCAAAGAAATGTTACAAAATAATTCTACCATTACTAAGGAGGAGGTTTTACATGCAAAGTATCTAGAACTTACACATCAGAAAGAGGTTTATCAGAAACCATGGAGGTACTTAGAAATCTACATGGTGAAATATAGGGTTTAAAGGAAAAGTCACGTGGTTGGAACTAGAGAAGGCAACCGAGACTTTTCAAATCGATGTTGATGATATGAAGGAAGTATGTAAGATGTTGTGTCAGGAGAATATTATTCCATTACTAGGGAGTTGGTTAAAGGGAAACACTCCATGCACTAGTATTGAGAATGGATAACAAATTTTTCATGCTAATATCCCTCCTCATAGCTTGGATTATGACAAGGAGATCACTCTGAATGTTGTTGTAGATGGTTGGATTTTGAGCAATATTTTGATAGACACAAGCACGGAAGTGAATTTTCTTACCTTAGATGCATGGGTTTATATGGACATACCTCCATTGCGCTTATCTTCCAATGTATTGTTTGTGGAAAATTAGACTAAGGCCATACCAATTAGAGTCTTGAAGGATGCATCTATTACTATACATGGGGTCAAGTTCACTGGGACTTTAAGGTCTTAGCGCTGCTGTTTGCAGTAGAAGTGAACAAATTCCTAGGTCTACTTGGGTGCCCTCGGTGTTATACAAATAATGTTGATCTACAGTTCAATAAGGGATATATTATTTTTAAGAGCAAGGAATAATGAGTTATTATCTCTTTGACAGATGGGAAATTTGCACCTTATGTTGAGCCCTTAAGTGAAGAATACTTGAACATAATTTATGTGCACACCATTCGAGATCCAGAAGCACTTGAGCCATCTAAGGAAGGCATTCTTCGATGGGATGATGCATAGTCCATCGCTGATACTAAAATTATTGCACTGTGACAACTGGGCACATGGAACTTAGGAGATGGTTGGGCATGTAGACACCTGTAGTTTGGGCAATGCACTAATACGATTAATATTGTGCTAGTTTTGCTTCTCCCGCAAATCGACTATACACTTCGATTCAACCTATCTAAATTTATTCCCACGACATCCCTTTTGTCATTTTTCCTCTTATTAACCATTTAAACAAGCTACAATAGCTTCGTTCTAACTACATTAGCTTCTTACTTTCTTCCAGTCCACTTCTACCACCTTCCTGGTCTATTAATCCATTCCATTGGATTGATCTGACCCTTCAAACTCTCTCCAAACCCTAATCACCTCCTAAACATGTTTAATTAATCTTAAACATGGTTTGTCACTCCCTAAACCTAGTCAAAGTAAGCTTTGACTTGCTAAAAGTGTTTTTTGGAATTTAGTGTTTGTCCCACATGCACTCAAGTTTCCCTTTTTCCCAAATGGAAAACTATATATAGGGCTAGACCCCCTCTCTCATTTTCAAGAATTTCTCCCTTCTTCCTAGGCATATATTATAGTATTTTGCATCTAGGTTCTAGATTTCATTTCTAGTTTAGATATTGAGCTATTTACTTCACTTTTGCATTGTTAATCCAATTTGTAGAGTAAAAGAGAAGAACCATTGGCTCAAAAGCCTATAATGGGGAGATCTCTTTCTCTTAATCACTAAAACTAATTGCTTAGGGCTTACTAGGTTCATTATTTTAATATTTCAAAGAATAGAGGTAGTTTTAATCAGCTTAAATTTGAGTGTTTACTTCATAATGTATGCTAGTTAGAAATCTTGCTCATTTCTTATCGGATGGTCCACTGATTTGTTGCTTGAAGCCTTTGGGGATTCTTTAGGAATTCTTACCCCAAATTCCATGGCTTTCTACAACTTTTCTTTGAACACATTTGGCATGCTCGGTGGGACACTTATGTCCATCCTCCATTAATGGAGGTCATTTAGGTTTTTCAAAGTCATTTTTCAAGTTTTTAGTTTAAATCACTTGTTATTTCCTCTATTTCTATTTTAAACCTTAGATTAATGAACTCTATTTACATGCATTTGTGGGTTTAACATAGAAATAGGAAGCTTTGACTAACCAATAACCTGTTTGCTCTTAAAATTTTGGAAATTCATGTTTTTTTAGGTTTTTTACAGGGCACACGTAGGTGTTTTAAGGTGGTGCATACACGTTGATATACACGCGTCTCCATCAAAAAAGGTCAAGGCACTCCGCCAAGGTGTCCTATGTGTTTATAAAAATTTCTCTACAAGGACACATCCACGTCTCCGTTGGCCTACCCATGTCTCTGTCTCTCTCGGATGCATCTTGTAATTAATATCACGTGTAAATTTTACATGCACTTCTTCTTATTTGGGCCGCTTATCCATTGGTAGGAGCACGTGTGCATTGGAACCCTAGCGTACCCATTGGATTAGGGTGCATAGGTTTTGGTGACTATTTTGATCTTAATAGACCCGCGTAGGTGTTGGTATAGGTGCATACCCATTGGTTGGGGCATGTACATGTTGGTTTGGGCGCGCAGGTGTTACTGTCAAAATTAATTTTTTTACAGTCTGTTTTAACTGTTTCTCTGACATTTTTGACATAGGTTTCTAAAAGGTTGACAAGTTTAAAAATAGGGCTAACTCTTTAAAATTTTAGTTTGCATGATTAAGTGTTTTTCATTCCTTATCTTAAATTAGGATTTGTGAAAGGTGTGTATGCTCTCTCCTCGCGCTTTCCAAAGTGATCTTGGAGATCAAAAGCACTTGCACAAAATCTATTTTATATGTTAAAAACACTTTCTCTTTAAAGGATAAAGTAACATTTTTATGTGCTTTTAGTAGGATTTCCACTTTGCGTATGCTCTTCCTTCGCACTTTCGGGTGATCTTAGGAATCAAAAGCAAGTGTGAGTTCTCTTTTACCTCAATCAACAAACGAAAAAATAGTTTTTAAGTTATAATAATACTCTACCGACATAATCTTTAACTTTGGTCAAAGAAAGGTCATTCTAAACTGTGGTAGTGTCCTAGGTGCCATGCAATGGAGTCTAGGAGAACCAGTTATACGTTGAGTCTGTTGGGGGTTGCTTAGTTTTAGTGACTATTCTACGGAAGTGCAGTTAAAATCTATGGAAATTAAATACAAGTCTACGGAATTCAACTATTTGCAATGAAAGGAATTTTAGCAACTAATCTTCTATCTGTAAAATAAAATACGCACACACTTATTCTTAACAAATTAAATCACAACTGAATAAATGGAATTTTTAGCAGAAAGCAAGACTATTCATGAACTAGATTTGCATAACAAAAGCATCTATTCTAAGTGAAAGTGGTAATGGAGAAAGCAAGATATAGTTAATCAAAGCATGCATGTAAAACTCATCAAATGATAATCATCAAATGAAACTAATCAAAGGACTCAAGTATGCATGAACTCAAAGTAACCTCGTATCTCCTCGGTCGAGTGGGCCCTTGCTCTTCCTCGATAGAGGGATCAACAACTTCTGATTCTCAAAATGTCGTGGCTTTCATTAACTTCAAATGAGTTCATAACACATAAAAAAAATCCAAAACTATATGCAGATAATCTTCTTCAATAATCAAAAAGTGGTACTACCAAGTTCTGAAGATGAAGTCTTCATATAGATAATGTTGGTTACAAGATCCACCATATCAAGTGGCATTAAACACTGTCCATCAAATATCAATTAAAACTCATAGATTCCTATGGGCCATTAGAATCAAGCCCAAGCTAATAGGTCAATTCGATGGAAACAGTCTTCAGCCGCATGCTTCAACTCGGGCTTCTTATCCACCAACAACTTCCATCATTCCCTGCACACATCATCACATTTGATCTCACAAAGACAGTTAGTAGGAGGTTCATGTGATAAATCGGTTTTCATAAATAATAGCAAGGAAAATGCATCAAACCTACTAAGATATAACTACACAAAACATCCCCATATACTAATAAGTCATATCACAAAGAGTATTTCCAGTCTGAAGAAATGATATTAATGAGCCAAACAATGCACTCATCATTTTCCCCCTGACTTTACCTATTGCATGTCCCAATGCAACTCATCTGCCCTACTTGCCTTCCAAGTTGTTCAACCATGTCATACTCCTCGAATTGATCAACGTATTGCTTTGTGGTATTCTTGCAGCCCTGAGTATTGGAGGTAATTTCCACCTGTGCAATGAAAACTGTCATGGGACTATGCTGCATTGTTCTGCCAGGTCGTGAGAGGGCTCAAGAGGAGTGGTGGCCATACTTGGAGGCCTACCCATTCATCAATGTATTGCTGGCTAGTTTTCTCTATAGTTTGTTTGATAATGGTGATGAGGGCATCACCCCGCATGCTCCAACTCAAATTCTAGGGAGAGAGAACCTCCCTACATTTCAAAGGTAGGCTTAAAGTATCCCATCTCCTATCACAAGCTTGCCAAGCAGCCCCAAAATTCTCTTGACTATAATTTTCAAAATCAATAACACACTGAAGCAAAATCTGAGAAGTATTCACCCCAACCCCTACCTGATAGTAAAATGATCAAAGTTTTTCCATAGGGTGACATCTGTATGATGAGTTGGGTGAATGTGAAATCCGATGGACTGAGCAGTGTTATTGAAACTGTCTGTTTGCTACCTCCAAATTATCTGATTCCACAATACAGACTGAAAGGCTTTAATTTGAAAATCACCCACAAATAGGTTGATCAAGAAATCAGGGACATTGGTCACTATCATGTTATGTAGATAAAATTCACAGAGCAAATTTTGAATTTCCGGAGTACTGCACTTGTAAACTGATAAAAAACTAGGGCCATCAGGAATTTCATGAGGGGCTTGAGAACACAATTGAAATAACTGCCAAGAATAAAATTGTTCTTGGACATACATGTTGTAGACTGAGGAGGGTTTCCTACAGGATAGTAGTTTGATGGCCAAAGGATAGACAGAGTCTAAAATAGATGTTACTTTTTGTTTTTCCTCTTCTATAGATTCTTTTTCCTTTTTTAATTTTTGATTTTCCTTCCGCAATTCCCTTTCCTGAAGGGACAACTATTGGAAACTATTCAAGAGGGTAAGACTCTTATCACGTTGTCACTTTAAACAACTTACTTCAAGCTACAGGGCAGCAATCTCCCAAACTTTTTCTACTATCTTTTGTGTAAATTCAGCTTGTAATAAAAGGTTGGTTTCTTCCATACCTTGTAACTGAGATTTTAGCAGTGTGATTTCCTCCAGATAGTTGTGAGAAGGCACCACTTGGGTGTCAAGCATTTCAGAGTCACAGTGTGAATTTCCATAGATGATGGAACAACAGTAGATGATGGAGCGGCCGGTCATCCTCCGTATGCAGTTCCTCCCGAATGTGGGTGGTATCATCAGGCAAGGACTCCGATTGGAAACCGCCTATCTACAAAAATGAGCTAAGCCACCAGGACCGTAGTTGCATGGAGGAAGATGGGGCCATGGGACACTTTCCTTTTGAATTAGAAATGGATGGGGATGGTCCCTCAGGAGTACCAACTATGTCGGCATGCTCAGGAACATCAGCCTCTACTTGGCTATGTGAAGGGCAAGGGCCCGATGCAAGGGTAGACCGAGGTGCAGAAGAGAGACCAGATTTTAATTGCTTTGGCCTAGACCCTTCACCACCAACGCACGTCCCTCGAGCCTCCACTTTGGTCAAAGAAGACTTGGTGTGAACACAACAGATGAATCAACCCCGGGTGCTTAATCATAGACTTGCCTCCACTGGACCGGTGTTTCTGGCATACTTTAATGATGGAGTCTGCGAGGTACTCTAGCAGATTTACCCAAAGGGCCTAGTTGACATGTCCCTTTTTAAGGTGAATGAGCATTTTGAGTGCATCACCACCCAGAATAGAGGCCTGGCCATCGCATATGAAATACCGGTTGACCCATTTCGCAATCTCACCCCAGATTCTAGGTAAACTTGTCCACTTAACACCCTTCTGGACACCCAATGGAGTCAGGATGACCTCCGGGAGTGCCTCTCCTTCATCATGGAACTGAGCAATTAGACTTTGCAAAGGGGCATTTGTCATAACCTTTAAACCAAAGTTTGGTAGTCAGATAGGTCAGAAATGACCTGACTGGTAATTTCAACTCTTCGTCCACCAACTTCATGAGCAGGTGGACTCAAAATTATTCAAGAACTCTTCCACAATGCCCTCATCAAAACCTTCAAATTTCCGAATGAAATCCAACCATCCAAAATCATGAAATACCTATGAAAGGGTGGCATTCCAGAGCAAGGCGTCAGGTGAAGTAGGTTCTGATGTCTTTCACGGTCCCATGCTGAGCCAAAAGTGAGAAATACACGGTAGCGAAAAAACCAGAGCAGAGCATCTCTTCCACTTCCCATCTAGTGTCTGATAAAACCAGTCATGATTGATGTGCATACCACAAATGGGAAGAAGTGTTCATGTAGAAGCATTAAATTTCAAATGACACCATATTCCTTGGGTAGTGCAACATCAAGCGAAGGTGACGGGAAAAAATAGTGATGAGACCGCCACCCATGTGAGATTAAGATTTTTGTGGTGGCACATATCCCATGGTTGAGGAGCAAGCGCCACCTATCCTGACATTGGAGAGTGTGACACATCAAGGCATGTGGTGATTTATGAGCCATTACTCCTTTTATGCCATCATTCATAGAGCCGGATTTGGAAAGAGATCCGAATGACCATAGCAATCATTTCATGATGGCGTCATAATGACAAATGAATACATGGGGAAATGTTTTGCATAGAAATATCATTAGCAAGTTAAAATGCACTTACCCATGCCACATTTAGTCAGCCGATATCCGTAGATTCCTACGCCCTGTAATTTGGGATGAAACATGATTAGTGGTAGTAGAAATAATGAAAATTCCTACATTTATTGGAAATTACAATAAAAATTGCTAACTAAGGGAAGAAGATCAATGAAGGATCATCTTCCTTTATTGAATTTGCAAGAGATTGATTACTCCATGCGTGAGAGGCAAAGAGCCTCCTCAAAGATGCATGTCTGTTCAGAATGTAATGTCATCAAGAAAGTCTTCTTATCCAACGGTTGGTGATAAACTCGAGCCTATGCCCATTCACCAGAAGAGTCCATTTGTCTCCATCAATCGGTATCAATCAAACAGAGCCATTATCAAACACTTGATTTACCTGATAGGGACCTAACCAATGTGTATACGCAACTTGCCTTTAAACTACTGATAGTGGGAATCAAAGAGTAAAACCCACTATCCTTCATGAAATGTCCTTTTTTTTATGTGAGCATCATGCCAAGTTTTCCACTGATGTCAGTAGAATTTTGGTCTCATTGTTGTGCCTCCATCCGCATTTCATCTAATTCATTCAACTGCAACACTCATTCACACTATGCTTCATCCAAATCAATCCCAACTTCCAACGTTGTTCACCAGTGCAAACTCAACTCAACAGGTAATAGTGGCTTCTTCCCAAAGACCAGCTCATAGGGAGAGAAACCAGTAGTTGTTTTCCAGGTCGTGTTGTAGGCCCAGATGGCCTCAGGAAGCTTTGGTACCCAATTCTTTCTATCGGCATTGACCACCTTAGTTAGAATATTCTCGAGTTCTCGATTGGTTACCTCCACTTGCCCATTGGATTGGGGGTGATATGGTGATGATTTCTGGTGCCTGATTCTATAGATTCCTAAGAAAGCTTCAATCATATTTGAAACAAATTGAGGACCTTGATCAGATACAATGGCCCTTGGTGCTCCAAATCGCAGCAATATCCAGTTGTAGAGAAAATCAGCAACAACATCTTCATTGGCAGATGCCAATGCTTGAACTTCAGCCCATTTGGTGACATAGTCCATGCATACCAAGAGATACTCCTTCCCAAAAGATGGAGGATCAAATGGTCCAACAAAATCAATACCCCATTTCTCAAATGGTCCTAGAACCAACTGAGGGTTCAGAGGCATTTCCGTAGAAAGTGTAGGTTTTCCCATTCATTGGCATGCATCACACTACCACACATACTTTTTGACAGTCTTATGGAGGGAAGGCCAATAGTACCCTGCTCCAAGGATCTTGTGAATTGTTTGTTTCACTGAATAATGTCCACCTCCTGGCTCATCATGACATGCTCAGCAGTATGTCATGTACCTCATCCTCTCGAACACACCTATGAAGAACCATGTCAGACAACATTTAAATAAGAATCCATTACACCATTTATATGTTGCACTATTTCTAACCAATCGCCTTCTTTCCTTATGAGTAAAATAGGTAGGAAACTTCCCTTGTTAAATAATTCACGAGATCAAAAACCAGGGAGTCTTAGAGAGATAAAAAACAAGTGTTCATCGGAAATTGGTCTTGGACTACTTCATCATCACCTGAAACATTTATTCTGGAAAGAAAGTCAGCAACAACGTTAGATTTCCCAAGCTTATCTATAATAGTGAGATTGAATTCTTGCAACAAGAGTAACCAACGAATGAGCCTTCCACCAACCACTAGTTTGTTCATCAAATATCGAATGGCAGAGTGGTCAGTGTAAACAAAAATTTTATATCCAGTGATGTAATGGTGAAATTTATTCAAAGCATATACAATAGCCAAAAACTCTTTTTCCGTAGTAGTGTAATTCTTTTCCGTAGGAGTCATATTTTTGCTGATAAAATAAATTGCATACATATGATCTTCTGAGTCTTTTTGTCCAAGGACAACGCCCATGGCTGTATTAGAAGCATCAGTGTGGATATGGAAAGGTTGTCCCCAGTCAGGGCCATGTAAGATAGGGGCTGTTGTCAGCTTTTCTTTGATAGAATCAAATGCCTATTGACACTGAGAAGACCATTCAAAAACACAATCTTTGGTTAGCAATGAAAACATTGGGTGGTAATTTTGCTAAAATATTTTATGAATCGAAGCGGTAATAACCTGCATGGCCAAGGAAACTTTTGATGTCAGTCTGATTAGCTAGTGTAGGTAATTGGGTGATGACTGATATCTTTTTGGGATCCACCTGTATACCTTGGGCTGAAACATGGTGACCTAAGACAATTCCTTGATCAACCATCATTAGACATTTTTCATGACTCAGAGATAGTTGGTGTTGTTCACATCGACTGAGTACTTTCTCAAGATTATTCAAAGATTCTTCAAAAGTGGATCCATGGACAGTGAAATCATCCATGTAAACCTCAACACAGTCATTAGCAAGATCTACAAAATGGCCAAGACTACCCACTGAAATGTAGCAGGGGCATTACAAAGCCCAAAAGGTAAGACTCTATAAGCGAAATGTACCCCAAGGGCACGTAAAAGTAGTCTTATCCTGATCAGCAGGGGCAATACTAATTTGATTATACCCACTAAACCCATCCAAGAAAGAGAAATATTTCTTACCAGCCAAATTGTCCAGGACTTGGTCAATGAAAGGCAGGGAAAATAATCTTTCTTGGTGGCTTTGTTAAGTTCCCTATAATCAACACATATTCACCACTTACCATTCTTCTTGGGAACAATAACTAATGGGGAAACCCACTAACTATCAGATATAGGATAGATGAAACCTACCTTTAGGAGCTTTTCGATCTCAGTTTTGACTATGTCTCTCAATGCTAGATTGATTCTTCATTGCATGGCTGCCTTATAGGTTTGACGTCATCGGTGTAAATATGATGTGTACAGATGCTAGGATGAATTCCTTTCATATCAGTGTAATCCCAAGAAAAAGCATGAGAATGTTTCTTCAGAACCTCAAGCACCCTAGCTTCTTGATTGACCTCCAAGTCACTTCCTATAGTCAGCTCTCTACCCATACTGACAAGCACCTACTTAGTATCATTCGCAAGAGCAAGCTCTAGTACTAGTGATAAAAGAATTCAATGGGAAAACATGGGGCTGAAGCATGTGCAGATGGATATGTTATCAAAAGATAGAACCTTGGTTAAAGGACAATAGAAATCAGAAACTAAATGTTCAGAATTATAAGCATAGAGTTTCCTACCAGACTCAGCAGAGGTAATGTCTAATGCCGGTATTCCAATTCCAGCAAGTAGTGCTGATTTCCGTAGTTGCAGAGTCCTTAGAATCAGTCAAGCATATATGACTCTACAGCTTCCGCATATGATTGTGTACTACAATAGTGGCTAGAAAAGAAGAACTCAAAGAGTTAGCATCCAAAGAATCCACCCATACCTGGTCACAATTGTTCGTATAAGGCTAGGTAGGAGGATATAATGAAATGTGTTTGGATTTCTACCCATTTAGAATTGTCATGTTGCCTGACCTACAATCAATGTAAGCAGCAACCGTAGCTAGCCAAGGTCTTCCCAAGATGACTGGATATCCCAACTTCCGAGCTTTAGGCTGCAAAACCATGAAATCAACTAGGTACTCCCATGATTCAACAATGACCATTATATCTTCAACCACACCATCAGGTACAACAATGGATTGATCTACTAACTGCAAAATAGTGTTGGTTGGTTGAAGTCCTGTCAAGGATAGTAGGTTAAACATTTCTGTTGTGATGACATTAATAAGCAAGCACCAAGATCCACCAAAACATTAGATATTGACTGGTTGTTTATACAAATAGTAATGACAGGGCTCCCAGATCCCCATATTTTGGTGAGATAAGGGTGCCAACAACTAAATCAGCCAAATTCCCTTCGACTCTGACAGTCTTTGGGTATTTATTTTTTCTTCCTGGTGTCTTTATACATTTGTTTCTAATGGTTTGGTTTAGTTCAGGGATGTCCCTTATTACACGCAGTAGTGGAACCTCAATATGTACTTTTTTCAATTCCTGAACTAGTTTTGTTTCATCTGCAGTTTGAGTGTCCTGTAATCACTTAGGAAAAGGGGTCAGTAGTCTATTTGGGTATTTGATCATCCTGTTTATCTGGCATTGGTGAAGAACCAGTGTTACCCTCAAGTTTTTCTTCCTTATCGGCATCATCAGGTAGTTCTGTGATAACAACAGAGGGTTCAATATTTTTCCAGATCGTAATCATAAATTACCAATAGTGTTAACCTGCATGGTGTTACCTACATCTGTGTCATCAATCAAAGCTTGTCTGTTGATTTTTAGGATTGGATACTGGCTGAGCCGGAAGTTGTGTTTGTGTTGCTTGTCCTTGATTTTGGTAGGCTTGAGGTGGAGGCATTAAAGCTTGTTGTGGCTGCTGGAACCTGCGTTGTTGATTACCATTTTGTGGTGGTGCCCAGGACTGATTTTGGCTAAAAATTTGTTGAGGACCCCACTGCTGATTGTGCCAAGGATTGGCTGCAGGGTGGTGGAGCCCAACCCGGCTGAGTGTAGGGATTTTTCCAAGGTGGTGGATATGGATAAGTCATCCAGTTTGAGTTTTCCCACTCAGGTTGTCCCCAAGAAGACTGAGAGGCTTGATTTGGCCATGGCATTCTCCAGGGATTCTGAGTTGGTCTAGATGGGAACCCACCCTGATTGTTTGGTCTTTGGAAAAATTTAATTCAACACTTGTTTGAGAGATGGCATTCAAACCTCCCTTCAACTATGGTAGAAGTGTGCAATGCTTAGTGTCATGGTCAGTAACTTCACAGATTAAGCACATATCTGTGACATCCAAAGGACATTCTCTCAAGGGGTGTCTCTTCCGACATTTAGGGCAATACATGTCCAATGGTTCTTTAGCAGGGGTGGCTTTTGCCTTGAGTCCATCTATGGTGGATGTTAATTGCAGCAGAATGTCTATTTTCATGTTGGCCATTTCTTCTAGAAGTTCAGAGGTACCCAAAGACTTGGATGTTTGTTTCCTTCATATTCCTCCACATGTTCTAGAATATCTTCTACATAGCTTAGTAATTTGTTCCATGGTGAGTTTATGCACGTCTCCACCTCCCATGAGATGGAGAGAATCCTTGGTTTCCTCATCCAAATTCTTTCGTAAAAGACTATTTTAGTGATGTCTGCATGTAACTCATACCCACTGCATTTATGGAGAAAGAGGAATCTATCCAGATAATCCTCTAGATTCTCATCTTCCTTTTTCCGTATTTGGAAGAACTCTTCCTTCCTATCCCTTCCTCTACAATAGTCTTGGTATTTATCCAGGAAGGCTATTTCCATGGCTTCCCAGAATTAATGGAGTTAGATGGTAACCCCATAAACCATCTCATAGCAGAATCTTTGAGAGTGGAGGGAAATAGTTTGAGTTTTTGATTGTCAGTTCGGTAGTCATATGTCTGGCACAGGATTTTAAATTCAAACAGAAACTGATCAGGGTCTTCTTTGGTCATTCCTCGAAAGAGGGGGAGGATGGATGGTGAGATGTTTTTCATGGGTGCATCCTCATCTGCATCGAGGACAATGGGGTATGTAAAGGTTCGTCCTAAAGGTTGGTCTTCAGCATTCCCAAGATCCCCCATTGCAGAATGGTGTGAAGAGGATACAAAATGCTCAGAAAAGGTTCTAGGCATTGAATTGGAATCTATATCACTCTCAATGTTTCTCTCTTGTGAAGTTTCTAAAGAGATTTGTTGAATATTATGTGCTATAAATCTCCCTTGGTTATCTCGACCTATGCATCCAGGTTGGTTGGTTTAAATCGAGGTCCGAGAGAACTACTGGTTTCCTATATGAACTCCATTAACACCCATAGCATATGGAATAAAATAATGGAGCTTATGGTTATTTCCCAGAAATGGCACCAAAAATGATGGGTCGTTGTATTCTTCCAATCATTTAACTGACATAATCTTTGTCAGTGTCATTCTAAACCAGGGTTGTGTCCTAGGCAATATGCAATGGAGTCTAGGAGAACCAGTTATATGTTGAGTCTGTTGGGGGGTTGCTTAGTTTTAGTGACTATTCTATGGAAGTGCAGTTAAAATCTATGGAAATTAAATACAAGTCTATGGAATTCAACTATTTGCAATGAAAGGAATTTTAACAACTAATCTTCTATTGTAAAATAAAATACGCACACACTTATTCTTAACAAATTAAATCACAACTGAATAAATGGAATTTTTAGTAGAAAGCAAGACTATTCGTGAACTAGATTTGCATAACAAAAGCATCTATTCTAAGTGAAAGCAGTAATGGAGAAAGTAGATATAGTTAATCAAAGCATGCATGTAAAACTCATCAAATGACAATTGCAGTAAAACTAATCAAGGATTGTATGCATGAACTCAAAGTAACCTCGTATCTCCTCATGGTCGAGTGGGCCCTTGCTCTTCCTCGGATAGAGGGATCAACAACTTCTGATTCTCAAAATGTCATGGCTTTCATTAACTTCAAATGAAGTTCATAACACATAAAACAAAATCTAGAACTATATGCAGATAATCTTCTTCAATAATCAAAAAGTGGTACTACCAAGTTCTGAAGATGAAGTCTTCATATAGATAATGTTGGTTACAAGATCCACCATATCAGGTGGCATTAAACACTATCCATCAAATATCAATTAAAACTCATAGATTCCTATGGGCCATTAGAATCAAGCCCAAGCTAATAGGTCAATTCGATGGAAATAGTCTTCAGCCGCATGCTTCGAACTCGGGCTTCTTATCCACCAGCAACTTCCATCATTCCCTACACACATCATCACGTTTGATCTCACAAAGACAAGGAGGTTCATGTGATAATCCATCATGCATCCCTACTAAGATATAGCTACACAAAACATCATATACTACTAAGTCATATCACATATCACAAAGAAATGATATTAATAGGAGGTTCATCGTGATAACACGTAGACGCACTAGTTTTCTCTTGTTCTTGAAGGGGTAAAGTAAAGCCGAGATACTCCCAAACTAGTCGAAAAACTTTTTGGGTAAATAACACTCAAGACAACCTTGTAACACCTAGTTGAGAGGGCTTATTAAGGAAACCATTTTGTCTGGAGGCCAACTTTACTAGTCCATTTGCGTCGTTTTCCATCATGAAGTGATAACTTGTTTAGATTCAGCACCTTGTTTGTCAAACACGGTAATGAATCCATTCTAAGTTGGATCTACGTGTTTGTCATCACAAATTTAGACAAACGTATTACTTAGCTTAGCTTCCTTCTCATTTTTTTGAACGACGTGAAGCTCTACCAAAAGTAAAACTAAGTCTATTTCACACATTTTTTATCTACACCCATGCATTCATACTTTCCATGTTGAAATTCAAATAGAGGCATACTTTATGTGTCGTGTCAGAGATAGTGCTAGTTGCTTTTTTGTACATTTACACTCATCCATGTTTGTGGCTGGGGTGTTAAATGACTAAAGTAGGTGGGTACATTTTCACATCTTTGGTAGTCCTATGATCTTGACTTCAAGATCTTCATCATTGTTACGGGTCGGTTGTGTCATTCTGTCTCTCCCTAGTTTGTCGACTTTTGCTTGCATTTTAGTCATTTAGTATTGGCATTTACATTGCATCTCCCATCCTTTGGGCACATAGTATGAATCCCTCTATTACGCGGTTACATTGCTCGCACATCATCGCAGACTTCTTGTTATACCTTCTACTTGGTTTTAGTTCTGACGTCATCTAGGTTTTTTTATGAGTGTTGATAACGCATTATATATATCGTCATGATGTTGTCTTGATATCGATGCCTTGCTTTCTTGGTTGAGATAGCTTGATAGCGTTGTTACACTATATCTAATTGTGACTTCCACTTTTCAATACACTTGGCTTGTTGTCAGTACTTGAGTTAGTTCTAGGTATACCTTGTTAGAGGACTTTGTCAGTATTGTGCTGATATTCAAGCCTTGTTAGATTTCTAACTTTGGCCCACATATCTGGTACAACATTTTCATTCATCTTGGTCTTTTAAGTATAGATTTGACATAAACGTGACTTAGGTAAGTGATACATTTTCATCTATCCATATCGGTATCCTTTAAAAACTAGTAAACATAGTGTTACATCTAAGTATTGGCTAGTAATGCCTAGACTTTTCAAAATGGCAAAAAATCTAGTGAGCTTAATGCAAGAGCTAATCCTTTCGATGATTTCCCCTTTAGCGAGAACAATTTAGGACCACTCTTCTCTCAAGTAAAAGATACGAGAGACGTTAATCGATCATAGTGGAGGAGAGTCGGACTCTTCGGGAGAACAACAAAGGTTAGACCTAAACAGATTTGATGAGCTCTTATATTATAACAAAGATCAAGTACTCGTGAGAGTCTTGGCATTAGGGGCTAAACTTCTGCACGAGCACAAAGAAGAAATAAAGGTCATTGACCCTAACTTAGGAGAGAAAGATTCATCTTAGACACAAATAATCCTTTCGATGTGGGATATGCATCCACTTTTGGGCAACATAAGGCCGTTGTTGAAGGTGAAACATCACGTAAACCTCACTTTAAGGCTTCACGTAAAGTAAAAATTGAGCAGAAGGCCTCCCCTCCTCTCAAAATTTGATGAAGAAGAGGATCCCCTGGTTGAGGAGGAGACCCTCCAAAAACAAATCTTGAAGTTGAGTTAGAAATTAACGAACCTAGGCACTTCAAAAAGAAACATAGGTAAAGACAAAGACAAAAACAAACTTAACGAGTTTCAATTTGATCCACATACAGACTATACCTTTAAGGCAACTCAAGCTCAAAGGTCAATATTGCCTACTAAGGAGCAACTCATTCAGGATGAATTGAAATCTATGAAAGATACGATCACAACATTACAACAGGGAAATATAGGCCAAAACAGAAAGTATCTCTACGAAGAACTATGTCCTTATCCCTTCGATAAATACATGCTATCGCAGCCCTTTCCTAAACATTTCACTATCCTAAAGCTTGACAAGTACAAAGGAAAAGGTGATCCCAGATCACATCAAATACTTTTATAGGCTTGTCAAGAGCTCACCTACAATGAGAATTTTCTAATATGACTCTTTCCCCACAGTTTGGGAGCTTTGGTAATTGAATGGTTATGTAGCATACCTAAAGGATCCATAACAATGTGGCCAAACACTAGCGTAGAAAAAATTTTTTTGGCAGAACTATTCTTTCAATATCGAAAATGATGTCACGATGAATGACCTTTAATGTAAAGCAAAAAAAAACCTAATGAGACCTTAGCAAGTTTATTACAACGATGGAGAACGTTGGCTAGTCGCTTCCCTTGTGCTTTACCTGAAAAACAATTAGTGAGAATTTTTTTCCTAATTTAAACTCGGAGATATCCTTCCATCTTCAGATGCATTGTGGATCTAACTTCGAGGAAGTTATAGAGAAAGGTAGCCAAATTGAAAAGGCTCTTATTACCAAAGGAACACTTAAACCCTTTGTCAAAGACAAACATGAGGCTAAATTTGTAGACAAACCTAAGTTCTTTAATAAGAACAAGCACATCATCGGTGATGGAATTACTGACTCCAAAAGAGTCCAAGTTATGTAGATAGGTCCACTTTTGAAGATTTTGCAAGGACCTCGTCCCAAGGCACCTACAAAATGTATGTTCACAACGTTGAGAGAACCCCTGATTGCTATATTAAAACAATTAGATGATGCTAAAATGGTAGAATATCCAAGTACCACAGTACCATTCCCAGAAAATTCTCCAAAACCTGGTTGGTATAAAGACCATGAATATTGTGACTTCCATCGTGTCAAAGGACACAAAACAGATAGATGTCTATGGCTGAAACACTTCATACAAGACCTCATTGAAGAGGGCAAGATTTCCCTGTAGAATCACTTCCGATTCAGACAGGTCCTAATGAAAAATGGGTATATACTAAGAATATTTTCCCAATCACACGTATAAAAAGAAAAGGAAACTAGATCATGAGTAGGCCTCTAATGACTATCGTACTGCTATTTATGTTTACCCTAGTGATGACAGTCCATTCAACTCCCTTATAGGTTACATCCATTCAGCTTGATGAATGAGTAAACACAATCTGAATTCTCGAAAAGAGTTGTGCAGTTGGAACGTGATGCACTCACTTAATCATACCTGATCCAATACCAACTACCCAAAGCCAATATAATTTACTAGACTAGCTAGAGAAAACACTAGCTAAAATATCCATTTTAGACCTTAAAATCTCTACTGCTCACAAGGATATATTGTATAAAACATTACAGAATTTTGGAGTCTCTACTGAGGTAGATCCCGCACACTTGCAAGCTATGGTCACCCACCTTGAACCCATTGATCATATCACTTTTTATCGCAACACTATCTCATATAATAACCCTAATCATAATTTGCCTCTCTATTTAGAAGTGGTGGTTACCCGTCGTAAGATTAAAAGAGTGCTTGTGGATGGGGATCTGGTCTAAACATATGCACATTGAAGCTGGTTAGGCAGCTAGGCCTTTCAAAAATAGATCTGGGAGCTAAGACCATCACCATCATAGTGTATGATAATGAGGAGAGAGAATCTACAGGTACTATTATAGTGCCCATGGAAGTAGGTCCAACCTATCATGATACAACCTTCCATGTCTTGGATTTAGATCTCCCATATAACATGCTCTTGGGGAGTCCATGGATTCATGCCATGAAGGCTATTCCTTTGACATTTCATCAGTGTATCAAGTTGTGCCATGAGGGGCGTATAGTCACTATCTCGTGTGATCCCGAGTTGTTCATCGACTGACGTGCCGTGCATAGTTTCTCTCGTAGCCTATGAGTTCCCTTCTGCGGATGTTGTCATCCCTCTTAAAATGGAAGCTATGAAGAATCAAGAGGACTCAAAATCGCTCACACCTTATAATCAGGACTTCCCTTCTTTGGTCAATCCTTTTACATCTTGGGAGGCTACATCAGCAAAATATGGCTCAGGAGAGCCATTTACTCTTGAACAAGCATTATTAATTTCAAACTTATCAGTGTCACCTAGGACACGGGGTAAGCCCTATTTTCAGTTCAAAAGTACATGAGAACCATGTTCAGAACCATTGGATAAATTTGTTCATAGTGGCCTCCTATCCAAGAAAAGATGTTGGAGGATCCCATTAGTAAGGTGCTAGAAGGAACCATGGCCTCATGCCATCAAGCACCTCAATATACTAAAGGACACCGCATGATGTTTGTCATGGGTTATAAAGGATACAGATGTAGAGAAAACTTACAAGGCTGTCTAGAACCTATTCCTACTCGCCGTTTCAAATTTGACAAGCATGGTCTTGGGTTAAAATCCCATGATGCTCAACTCGTTGAGGTTGATGCTACCTTTTTTTTGTGCGAGGATGTTTCATATAATACAGATAGCAATCCAAGTTCCCAATGTACCCTCTACGAAGATTTAGCTTCCATGAACCTATTTTGGGAGTTAGCCATCCTTACCCTATCTCAATCCATCCCTTCAACCGATTATCAAGTCACCCTAGTTTATCTTGAAATTGTAAATTAGGACCAATAAATTTACATACCACTTAATATCTTCGAGAATGATAAAGCATTCATGGAATTCATGGGACTCAGGGATTTTCTTCCTACTGGGACCACAAGAAAGGATTCGAAATTCATTTAAACACATGTGCATACTTCGGAGAAGAGGCAAAGATGTGTGGCCACTTGGGTAAGAATGTTGTGAATAAAATTAAAAATACTCGTGAGCAACCTAGTACAAAGAGTAAATGGAAATCTCACAGTGACAAACTCTTTGAATCATTTATAGAAGAAAAAAATGAAAAGCACATGGATGAAATAACTTATCCATTTAAAGATGATAAAGAGCTACCTCGGAGGTTGATCTCACCCTCCCTCCTAATCCTACTGAGAATGGAGGATGCATCTAAGATGCTCATTGATGAAATCATCGGTGTTAACATTGGTTCGATGATTTACCCAGGATGATCAAGTTGGGTGCTTCGATCTCCGGCTCGGGAAAAAAACCTTTGTGGAACTCTTAAGAGAATACGTTTATATTTTTGCATGGACATATTCAAATATGCCTGGCTTGGATCCAGCACTAGTTGTGCACAACCTTGTTATGCACCCAGACACCAAGCCCATTAAACAGAAATTGGGGAAGATGCATCCTACAGTTACACTTCTTGTCAAAGAAGAAATGGACAAACTCTTGGCTGCATATTTTATCAAACCTATTGATTACTCAGATTGGATCTCCAATATAGTTCCAGTACAAAAGAAACCCGTTGGCATTAGAATCTATACTAACTTCCGTGACATCAATAAAGCATGTCCTAAAGATGATTTTCCTTTTCTAAACATATATATGATCGTAGACTCTACCGCTGGCTATGAGATTCTATCCTTAATGGATGACTTCTCGGGATATAATCAGATAAGGATTGCAGAAGAGGATCAACACAAAACTACCTTCATCACTCCACGGGAACATTTTGTTACAAAGTCATGTCGTTTGGACTCAAAAATTCCAGGGCTACTTATCAAAGATGTTATTACCGTCATTTTTCATGATATGATGAATGATATTATGGAGGAATATGTGGATGACATATTACCTAAATCAAAGAGTAAAAGAGCACCCAAAAGTGCTTAGACGTATCTTTCAGCACCTCAGGGACTACAAGGTTTGTCTTAATCCTAAGAAGTGTGTCTTCGGTGTATTATCAGGAAAACTCTTGGGATTCATAGTATCACAGAGAGGGATAGAAGTGGATCCCGCCAAGGTCACTACTATTACGGACATGCCTCCACCCACCACTCTTAAACAACTTAGAAGTCTACAAGGAAAGATCCAGGCTATTCGTTGTTTTATTTCTCAGCTTGCGGATAAATGTCATCCATTTACACATCTTTTGAAGAAAGATGTTGCTTTCAAGTGGGAGCCTGAATGTCAGAAGGCATTTTCTCTAAAGTAATCTTGGAAATCCACCTGTGCTAATGCCCCCTACTCTTAGAGAGCCTCTCCTTTTATATATTTCTTCTACCCAATTCACTATTGGTGCACTGCTTGCCCAATACGACCTTTTCCATAAGGAGAGATCTCTTTATTACCTTAATTATGCATTGATTTCCTATGAATTGAACTATCCATAGATTGAAAAGTCCCGCTTAGTAGTCATCTTTACATTTCAGAAAATCCGCCATTACCTCCTTACCAATAAAACTAAACTTATTTATAAGGTTGACCCTCTTAAGTACCTCTTATCCAAACCCACCTTAACAGGCCGAATGGTTAATTGGATCATTCTTGTGAGTGAATTTGAGATAGAGTTTGTAAATAAGAAGTCCTTAAAAGAATAGGTATTGGTAGATTAGTTGCGTAAGCACCTTTACTAAATAGAGCCTTTATGTCTAGATCTCCCGACGCATCATGATGTATATCAAAGAATCTGAGGAGTGGAAGATCCATTTCAATGGATCATTCACTTTTCATGGATCAGGAGCGGGAGTGGTGCTTATTACTCCCACAGGAGATATTATACCAAGGGCATTCCGATTGGGGTTTCCTTGTACCAATAACATTTTAGAGTATGAAGCACTCATTGCTGGCCTCAAGCTAGCTATCACTTGGAACGTCAAACAGCTGCGAGTTGTTGGAGATTCTCAGCTCATCATTAAGCAGGTCAATGATGAATACAAGGTTCAAGATGAAAAAATTATTCCTTATAAGAATATGGATGACACCCTGAAGGAATAATTTTCACATGTCATATTTGAACAAAAATCCATACCTCATAATAGATCTGTGGATGCCATGGCTACCATCGGCTCTCTCTTGCGCATCACGCCTGATGAGAGTAAGATGCCTTTCTTTGTGGAACACTTACAGATGCCGGCACATGATATGCCCAATCCTATTTAGCATGTGAAGTTATTGGTCCCCTATCCCCATGGTATGACCCTATTTTCTAATACCTACAAGATGGAACCTTCCCACCTGACATTACCCATTCAGAGAAAAAATCCCTTATCCGCTGCATTACCCGATATAACCTCCTAGGAGGCACTTTATCATCGTGGCTACGATGGGAACTCGCTTCATTTCTAATTGTTACTAGTTCAGTTCATGCAATTAAAGAGGTACATAGTGGTATCTGTGGGGCACACACTAGTGGCATGGTGCTAGCTAAGAAACTATTGAGAGTAGGCTATACTATTGGCCTACCATGGAATCCGATTGTTGTAAATTCGTGAAGAAATGTGAACTTTGTCAAAAGTGCGGTAATCTCATACATGCACCATCATAGGCTTTGTAATCTATTGCAATGCCTTGGCATTTTTCTAAGTGGGGTTTAGATCTCATAGGAAGCTCCACCCTTCTTCATCGATGGTCATACGTATACATCATAAGGCCACAAATTATTTCACTAAATGGGTGGAGGTTGTTCCTCTTACCTATGTCACTAGTGCAAAAATATCCAAGTTTATCATGAACCATATTATATACTGTTATGGTATCCCCTTGGCCATTGTCACGATAATGGTAAATATTTCAAAAAAAGACGGTAAAATCCTTGTGTCAATGCATTCATATCCAACTTAAATGGTCCAGTCCTTATTACCCTCAAGGTAATGGGCATGTAGAGGCTACAAACAAAACTCTTGTGTGCATTATTGAGAAAATGCTCAGTAAAACTAGTCATAATTGGCACTTGCAAATCCATCCCGCCCTCTGGGCTTATCAAACCTCCATCCACATCCCTACTACGGTACGACCCGTATTCACTTGTCTATGGCACCGAAGCCATCATACCTTTGGAAGTGGAGCTTCCCTCCCGAGAATATCTCTCGGGACTACCAACAAAGATGAAGACTACCGAGTTTGCTCACTGGTAGAGTTAGAACATATAGATGAACGGCGTATCGTAGCGCTTAATCACCTTAAAGTATATCAAAATAGAGTATCTAGAGGATACAAAAATTCATCATTCATATGGAATTTGATGTAGGTGATCTTGTACTAAAATAAAATCAGAAGAATACCACTAAAGACAGGGAAAAGAAAGGTAAATTTGAGGCCAATTGTCTCGGCCCCTATGTGGTGACCGCTAAATATGGATCAGGGGCATATAGACGTTCCTATTCAGATGGTGAAGAGCTTCCAGAGCCCATGAACGCCATTGATCTCAAGCACTTATATGCTTAGGCATGGCTGAAATATTGAGATAATAAACTAAAAATTAGAAAACAAAGAAAAAAAAAGGAAAATTGAGAAAAATTGAGAAAAAAAGTAAAGAAAAAACAAGTCATCCTCGTGTGAAAACCACGCAATTGTGGCATAGTGGGCATGTCCTTTTGTGAAAATTGGTTTCGGTGCTCAAGGAAGGTTTCTCGTATACAAGTCACTCTTGCAACAAGATGGGTAACTCTTTCCACTTGCTAAAATATGTAGTACCCATATCACCAAATCACAAAGACTTATGTTTCCATAAGTGCATATACTTGAACTTATGGTGTGATTGGATAACATGGGTACCATCTCCAAGTGAGGACTTGCTACTTGAGATAGACCCACATCAGAAAGCTGGTTCTTGCTCCTAAGCTACCTACCAAAATCTACTCTAATGCAGGGGAAACTAACTATTCTAATCTAAATTTCCAAGGGACTAGGGAGAGAGAATGCATAAAATTAAATCCTACACTAAAGCGGTGATACACCAAAAAAGGAGGGTGTGAGAGTAGTCTCCAAATGCGTGAAATACAGAGCAAAGTGCACACTAGAAGAGGTGATGACAGTTCTCCATAATCTAGCAAAACGCATTCACAACAATATTTCAAACATACACAATGATAATGGATCCCCTGCATGAACATAATAATAGACACAATATTCTTATAATCAATGTTGGGGCAAGAAGAATGCCAAAAACACAAGCAGGTGAAGACACATCCACAAACTTATATTTTATTGCTTAGATACGCATGTTAGGTTTAATCGTGTGTAGAAAAGGGCTTTGATCACCATGCAAGGAGTCCACAACAAGGGCCTAAACACATTGGCTTCAAAATCAATTTTAGCAGAGCTTTGCTACAAAGACTACCTCTTCTTTTACTTATGAGCCCAACACTCCAATTTATAGAAAAATGAGAAGAGAAAGAGAAGGGAAAATGGAAATCCCAAAATCTGTCTTTTCAACCACTTGTAAGAGGAATTAAATGGAGTAAAATGATTATATATTACTTTAGAGGCTCCCCATACTGTCCCAATGCTTAAGGCTCGAAGAAAGAATGATGACCATGCCTCTAACTCTCACTCAACCACCAAATAAAACAACGAGTTATGAACTCAGCCACGTTTTTAAAAGTATTTATCAATCTCTCATCAAATACAGAATTTCTTGATTTTTTTGCATCGGTCTCTAGAGCCACGATTCCAACAGTACCAATTTTGTGCGATTTCGTTGAGAAATACAAAAGTTATGGCCTTCTCGAGCAGCGGGCAGCTATTTTGGGTCTTGCGATGTGCGTTTCGCCATTCGACGGAATGAGCATTAACTGATTGGATCCAAATATGTTTCTTTAATTAATTAACGCGACGGAGCTCATTCTAGAAAGTCCAATTTTGTGAAAATCGAGCTCGGAGTCAAAAGTTATGGTCGCTTGAAGTTTCACGGGTCAAATGTTGACTTTTTCTTCTTTGCCTTCGCTGATTCTTGCCACGCCCTCGCATCATCTGCGCATACCTTTGTCTCGGCTGTCCCGAAGAAAATCTCCTGCTTCACTTTCGTGCATTTGGGATTCCTTGTTCCTGCTGCGGCTTTTTCACCTTTTCGCGTCCCGAATCGCGGATATTTTGTCCTGGGAATCCGGGCCCGAATCGGTATGCATGGGACAAATATCTCCGAACCGCCCGAAATGGACGTTTCCCGTGAAACTTCAAACGGCCATAACTTTGTCCGAGTCCCGCGCATACTTGGACTTTTTGAACGAAACACGTGTCCCAAAACCGCGCGAAACAAAAACTGATGATTTTCTTACTTTTAATAAGGGTAGCTTATTTAAATAAAAGCATATTCGGCGTCCCGACATCCCAACCGTCCCTGAATGACGAGACCTACGGGACAAAATATGTCCGACTTAGCTGATTTTATTTGTATTTCAGCCCCAAGCATACGATGAACCTTGGTACGACCCGAACCCTTGGACCGAAATTCTTTAAAAAAATCCTGCAACCTTATTTTTGCATTTTTGCCTTTTTCTAACTCGTGGGGATTTCTTCTTGGATGGGAGAGTTAGAGAGAAGCCGAGGACCCCAAAACATGATTTCGGCCTCGAGTCAATCTACTTTCTCAAGATGGAATAATTTGATGCATGTTATCAAAATTACTCTTGAGGGTGAATTTTGGATACAAGTGGGTCTAGGAATCCAACCTCAAGCTCCATTTTAGAACCCTTCTCTATGGTTTATTTATGCTATATCGTGGAAGGATGTGGCCTATTTGTATATTCCCACATCATGTTGGGGGCACATTCACATTCCACTTCATCGTACATAGATGTGTGGAATTTAACCCTTTGTATATTCCCACATCATGTTGGGGGCATTCCATGTTTCTTTAAAGCTTGTACATTACTTTCAAAACATGACCTTGAAAATACAAAAACATTTGAAAAGGGTACACAAAAGCCTAAACATCTAGAAAAGTTCCCTTCTTAGGGATGCAGCTACGTTAGTTTCACAACATTATCTTAGGGAAACCTAGACAACGACATAAACCGTAGTCTTAAAAAACTTATCCTTTGTGATAAACTCAAAAACATTAGAAAATATGTCAATATTGTCCCGCAAAAACAAAGTGGTAGTTGGATTACTTTTAGTTGTTGGTTTGTATAGTTTTGATGTACTTAGCTTGTTGTGTTGTTCATCCTTTGAATGATTCTTTGCTTACATTATATTAGATCTTGTTAGGTTTAATTGTATGTTGCGTTGCATTCATTATTAGGACTTCTATGCTTGTAAGTAATTGTTGTATGTTTCTTTGATTGTTATGTGCATCTGTGGGATTTCATTTTTACTTGCTTAGATTAAAGTGTTAGATTAATCTTCTTTTTTTGCATTGTGTTGCATGTGTTTGTTGGTTTAGTTTTGTTAAATTTTTCTTGTGTGTTTGTTTAGCACATTTGTTTGTTATCACATCTATCATCTATCATTTCATCACATTTATCACATCATTTACTACATCATATATACAAAAATGCTAAGTAATACATCGTGCATGTATGCTAAGCTAATCATCACATATCATATCATCAATGGGGGCAAGAGGGGTTACGCATAATCACTAATCTATCCCCCCCGACACCAATATCATCTAGTATCATCCCAAAATAATAGCCATATGGAACCAAACATCTCATAAAGCGAAAACACATGATGTCAAATACATGAACATATCATCACTATGAAAGAAAAACATGTACATCTCTACATCTGAACATATGTCACATACATAAAAGAGAAAAAAGATACAACATGAACATCAGTGAAGCATTATGACCATGATAACATATCAATGCATGACAAGATATACAAGAAAGTGTCCATATGGTACATGTATAATAAAAATATCTATGTCAAAGTCTAATATATACAAAATGCTCTGTCCATCTACCATATAAAAGGGGTAGGGATCAGATACTAAGCCTGCATACAGAGGCATGGTGGTACATAACAAAAGTATCTACATCGATCAAAATCGGGCCTTCATCAAGAGGCATCCACAAAAGAATCTAAAGAATCTATACATAGTCAAAAATCACCTTCATAAGAGGCATATACATCCAATACATACATATATATCATGGCATGAGTAGGAGACTCAGCCACAACTCTCGCCCTCACCAGGGCTATTGGGACCATGTCCTGGAGGATGGAATAATGGAGGCTGTGATGGGCCTACCCCTAAAGAACCTACCAACTATGAGGGAAGACCCTGTGTACCACTTTGCTTGTGTACTACTCACTGTGTAGTTGGCCATGCTATTATCGACTGACCGACCTCCATGATCTAGAGCTTGTGTGGCTCACATCAAGCTAGGCAAAAGGCATCACTCGCTCTACTGCTAGAACTACCCAGAAGTAGGTTGTCCTATAATAAAGAGCCTCACCTGTGGCCCTGATAGTGTCACGTATATCAAATCATCATCTCCTATGGCTAAGGCACCTATAGGGCGGCATCACGCTCACCTATCAATCGACCTCTATCAACATCAGCCTACCTAGCAGCAGCGACCTCTCGATCCCTCTCCGTGTGACACTCTATAACTCGACACGGGCCTGCAGCCTCTCTCTATCGATAGGTTTGTCCCTTGAATTACACTCTATCATGCTAAACCATTATGCTACTGTAAATGGCTCTATGCCCGCACCCACTAAGCACCCACTAACTAACTTCGAGACTACCATATGGCCCTACCACTTTCCATGTCAATCGAGACCTACCGGTCTCTCTCGGTACAACACCTTTTGTACCTCGAGACCTAGCTTGGTCTCTCGTGGTAGTCAACACCAACCTCGTGCCTCGCCTAATCTCTCTCGGTAGTCAACACCTAAACCTATGCTCTAAAGCCTAATCTCTCTATGCGCTATGACAACTCGTGTACTGCTATCACGGCCTCGTGAATCGGAGCTGTAGTGTAAGCAAGTTATCCATCACCACCTCCTGGGGCCTGAGGAGGTGGACCCTGCTATGGTAGAACCTATTGTAATGGGACATATATGCCCACTGGAATGCCTACTAGAGGCAACGACCAGCTGGGGCCTAGTGTACCTATCTAGGTATAGGCCTAGGACCCTATACTGCGCTGGATGTGGGGCCCTGCCTCTAACTCGATGCTGCACATCGGGGCCACCCTCGTCATCTGAATCATCATCATCGTATCACCTCTGGCACCATCATCATCACTAGGTGGCCCCACTGGGGAGGCCTCACGCCTACCTCATATGCTGCCCTCGGAATGGTCAGCCTATGTGGAATCACATCGTGATACCAGGGCGCATACTCTGCTGTGCACCCTGGATCTCACACCTGCCTCAAAGGTACCCATGCAATAGGTATCACATGTGTAAAACTAGCCCAAGCTCTGTCAAAGGCTATCTGTGGCCCCATGTCAAAATACTCACGCGCCCTCTACATGCATACCACATATCGCCTCGAACATCCTGTGTGGTGCCAAACTATCGCTGGCACCTATCAACTCTATAAAAATCTTGCATATAGTTGTGGCTACCATGATAAAATTCTCTACTCCGCTATGGATAGCTCTCGGGCATCCTCTGGCCACTGGAAATGTTGATATGGCCTCCATACCACAGGCCACCTGCTATAGGTCATCAAGCTCTCGATGATAAGGATAAGGATCACCCCTGTAGGGCCGAACATCATCCCCGACTGGGACCCAACCCATGGTAGATGGCTCCTCTGGAGCCCGAACTCTCAGAGCACACCTAAGGGGCACCTGATAGTAATATGATCCCAAGCCCATATCATAAGGAGCCTAGCCGGGCCTACCATCTTCTGATGGTAGTAGGTGATAAGATGTAGATCCTAGTAAAGATGTGCTAGAATGCACTAGCCCCAACAATAAGTCTCTCCCTATATCAATCCAAGAATAACCCCAAGTAGTCCAAGTGGGAATGAGGAACTAGTCTTGTCAGGGAGTAAAACTCCACTGACAAAGGCCATCATGTATACCATGACCCGATCTAGAGAAAGGTCCTCAATGCACCATGATAAACGCACCATCATCCCACGACGAGGTAGTGTCGGGACCCCGAATAATTGTGCTATGCATCCATCCAACATTCTCTATCGCTCACATATTGAATGGGCTGGCCAATGATAGGAATGTGCATGATGTGCCTAGACATCCTCCAACATGATGGTAATCTCCCTTGTAGGTAGCCGAAAGCACTGGCTCTCATGCTGTGCCATCTCTCTACTATGGCCATAAGAAGGTCATGGTCCAATGTGATCTGGGGCATGTCAGCCACGTAGGCTAACCCTATGACATAAAGGAGGATATCTAATATCCCCTATCTCCATCCTCAAACTACACCTCTATCATCTCAAGGCGGCCATATCTCTCCCACGTCTGAAGTGTGGGTAATCTACGCTGCAAGATCAAAACAAGTGTTAGGCACTTATCTAACTTCTAGCTATCTTTCTAAGGAAAAATGGTTCGCTGAGTCCTTGAACTTACTAATTTCCCTTTTTCTTCTAAGTTCTTCTAATTATTCTCCTCTAGCACTTTGCTATTTTATTGCTATAAGTGTGTTTCATTTTCTTCCAGATGCATGTGTACCCCTTTCGATGCACATGTGTCCTCCTCAACCCCTACGCACCCTCCTCGACGTGCACCCCCCTACCTTTTCCTCTTTTTGTATGCCACAGGACATCAATGCACCCAATGTGATGCATACGCATCCCTCCCAGCATGCGCATGCGTGCGCATCCATTCTTGGTAAAATTCAAAATTTCCCCCCTATGCACTTGGTTTGGCGCTTGCGCGCGTGTCCATGTTTTCCCATTTCGATGGACATGCGTACGCGTACCCATTTTCAATGCATATGCCCCACACCTACCCTTTTTCGACGCATAAGCATACGCATCCCCATATTTTTGACACATGTGTGCGCGCATGTGCATCTTTTTCCCACCTACCTACCCTAGAAACCTAGAAAGCATTAAATGCATAATTTAAAAGAGAAAGGATAGACCACTCATGAAGGGTCCATCCGCAGGGTCTCACTGGTACTCTCGGATCCAGTCTACTTGCCTTTGCCTCATCGGTAACCTCTCCATCGCACTCCAAGATCTCTCACTAACACCTCACGGTAAAAATTTACAAGGGCTCTGGTACAAATGAATTGGTCATGATTATTTTTACCCCCCGTGGGTATATTAACTCATCGCGATGCCCCTGGGGCATGTTTTCTCCCATGATCATTCTAATCTTCTTCTACCCGCCATGATAATTATTTTATTATTAAAATAATTATTTTTATTAATTTTCACATGCTGGGGCACTTTGTGCTACCCTGCGGACACTTCCTCTTAACCCTGGCATTGTTTACAAACCTTACAGGCATTTTCCTCTGTTTTGATTCCTCTTTTTCATCTATCTACCTCCCATCATGAACAATAATTCTCTACAATAATTATTATCACCCTATCTTTCTTTCCATGGGGATACCCTTTTGGCTCTTTTGTGGCCTCACCTTCCCCCATTCACCTCCGCGTACTTTTTAGAAGATCTTTGATCTTTTGAATTCTTCTGACCAATCAAAAATTTAAAAATTGTAAAATTGATTTAGAAATATCAAAAACAATATAAAACTTTGAAAATGAACTAAAATTGGTAACCAGCTCATTTTTCGGCTGAAATCTGTGTCTTTTGCATGGTGCTCATCCTATATCCTATTGGCATTTTCACATGTTTTGAAACTATGACTTGTGAATCACCCTGATCTACAATCATTTACAAAAGACCGCTGCTTACTTCATCTATACTCTGGGGCACTATTAGTTGCCTGGTACTATTTCGTCATGCACGTTGCTTTTTCATCGGACCCAAGTGTCCTCCGTCATTTCCCTTGCATGTGCATATTGCTTGGGGCATCGTTCTTACCCTTGTCATTTATCAGAACATTTGGGACTTCAACTTGATAACAAAATATTTGTGCAACCTTCTTGAACGTTGTTGGTTTAAGTGTGTGTGACTGTACTTATTTCCCTATTACATGAGTTTGTTTACTTCTCGTATTGTGTTACATGTTTGTATGTTGCATGGGAGTTGGCATTTTAGCAATAGACAGTTGTTTTGTATCTTGGCTTTTCATGTCACTATACGCTTCATTGTATGCTCACATTTTTAATAAGGACCGATGAGGAGGTCTCTAAGAAAATGATGATTTAAATAGTGGATACAATTGATTTGTGGATAGCTCAATATCTCTTTTCTTGTTTCTCATCCTCTTCTCTTCGCACTTTCCTTTTACCCCTCTTTCCTCTCATCAGACCATTCTTCTATCTATATCTCACCTTTTTCTAGTGTCAATCACATTCTTCTTTCATCACCCCATCGACACTCGAGGGGGCATCCTTCATCCTATTAATTTTTCTTCTATCCCTTCATATTTTTTCTTCTCTTTTATATTTGTCTACTTTCTTCAAAGTGATGTAACTTACATCACCTCAAAGAGGGGCAAATGTAGACACCTGTAGTTTGGCCAATGCACTATTATGACTAATATTGCGCTAGTTGTGCTTCTCCCTACAAATCGATGATACACCGCCGGTTCAACCTATCTAACTTTCTTCCTACGACATCCCTTTTGTCATTTTTCCTCTTGTAAACCATTTAAACAAGCTATAATAGCTTCATTCTAACTACATTAGCTTCTTACTTTCTTCTAGTCCACTTCTACCACCTTCCTAACCTATCAATCCATTCCATTGGATTGATCTGACCCTTCAAAACTCTCTCCAAACCCTAATCACCTCCTAAACATGTTTAATTAAGCTTAAACATGGTTTTCACTCCCTAAACCTAGTCAAAGTAAGCTTTGACTTGCTAAAAGTGTTTTTGGAATTTAGTGTTTGTCCCACATGCACTCAAGTTTCCCTTTTCCCAAATGGAAAACTATATATAGGGCTAGACCCCCTCTCTCATTTTCAAGAATTCCTCCCTTCTTCCTAGGCATAGATTATAGTATTTTGCATCTAGGTTCTAGATTTCATTTCTAGTTTAGATATTGAGCTATTTACTTCACTTTTGCATTGCTAATCCAATTTATAGAGTAAAAGAGAAGAACCATTGGCTCAAAATCCTATAATGGGGAGATATCTTTCTCTTAATCACTAAAACTGATTGCTTAGGGCTTACTAGGTTCATTATTTTAAGCTTTCAAAGAATAGAGGTAGTTTTAATTAGCTTAAATTTGAGTGTTTACTTCATAATGTATGCTAGTTAGAAAATCTTGCTCATTTCTTATCGGATGGTCCACTGATTTGTTGCTTGAAGCCTTTGGGGATTCTTTAGGAATTCTTACCCCAAAATCCATGGATTTCTACAAATTTTCTTTGAATACATGGCACAAGGTAAGAAGCGCACTTGTTGCACGTAATCAGTCAAATTTGTGTTATGTGGTTCGGCAACAACCTTGTACCACTGGTACACTTTAGTGAAGGAAACCTAAGGTATTCCCGTGAGTCATGGAAGTCCAATGGAAGGATTAGGTAGATAAAAGGAATATGCTATTTTATACCCTACACATGACAACAACACGCTTTGGTGGATGGTTCATAGGGATAATCTCGTAGAATGGAGAGAGGTGATATTTTCCCTATCGCAGGTTTCTTAGAAGTAATGCACCTACTCCAATATGTGAATATAATAGTAATAGTCATGTTTAGAACCATGTTCAATAGTGTGAGATACTCGTGATAGAGGGACAGAAATATTTACCACCTTTGTTGTGGGTGCAAAAACTTTATTTCACCTTGCGAGGTTACATGCATGCTTGGTATGTTTATGCGGAGTTGCATAGAGAGAATAGAAATTGGCAAGACTTGACTACAGGAATGATCCATACTTTTGACTACTTCTCCACTAAACCTCCGGTGAAAGAGGCATTATAGGTTATGAAGTGCTTGACTATGGGAGATAGCGCAAAGGCTAAAGAACTCATTTAGGAGTTGTTTGGTGAATCAGACCTAGAATTTCGTTTTGAAGAAGTGGATGAGGTAGATGTAAAAGCTGCTTGGGAGCGCTTTCTGTGCGAAGCGAAAGAAATATCATCTACATGGTGGATGATGAAGAAGTGGAAAATTTGGACATAGATCATTCAGAGGGTATGCGCAAGGTCTTAGACAGTGTGGATGAGAAGGCGCATGCCTACCATGAACCTATGAAGATGAAGAAAGTGAACATTGGAATGGATGTTAAACCTAAGGAGGCCATAATTGGAGATTACTGGTTTGACTCTGAAGTGGCTAAGATAATTGAGTTATTACATGATTTCTAGGACCTATTTCCTAGAGGCTACCATGAGTTGAAAGGAGTGCATGAATCTTTAGGTGAGATGAAAATTAAGCTAAAATAAGGTGCACACCTAGTTAGGAAGAGACCTTACAGGATGAACCTAACTCCGTGCATAAAAGTTAAAGAAGAAATTGATAAGATGTTGGAATCTGGCATTATTGAGCCCATAGAGGAATCAAAGTGGGTTAGCCCTATGGTAATTAGCATAAATAAATATGGAAGAATAAGGGATTTTGTGGACTACATGGAGTTGAATGCTACATGTGTGATTGATCCTTTCCCTACGCCATTCACTACGGATAAATTGGAAAAAGTTTCAGGGCATGAAATTTACTCTTTTACAAATGGATTCTCTAGGTATCATCAAGTAATAATTGCTAAAAAGATCAAGAGAAGACAAATTTCACCATTGAATGGGGAAGTTTTTCATACACAGTGATGCCCTTTGGATTGAAGAACGCAGCCTGTAATATTTTCACGCATTGTTGTTCAAGCATTCCAGGATTTTATTCATAAATTCTTGCAGGTTTACTTAGATGATTGGACCATGTATGGGCTTATCAAGGATCATTGTGACAATTTGAGGTTAATGTTTGAGAGGTGCAAACAGTTAAGCATCTCTTTAAATATTAAGAAGTGTGTATTTTCTATACCTTTTGGAACTTTCTTTGGGGCATATATCATCTATAAAAAGGGTTTGTTAGTAGATCTAACTAAGATTACAGTCATTTCAAGCTTGGAGGAAACCACCAATCAAAGTGAGGTGCATAGATTCTTAGGACTCATAGGTATTATAGAAAATTTATCAAAGGATATGCTAAGATTTTCGTGCCCTTGGAGGATTTATTAAAGGGTAAAGGAAAGTTCTATTGAGGAGAATTGCATCAACGCACATTCGAAGCGCTAAAGGAAAGGCTTACTATGACACATATCCTACATTTTCCTTTATGGAATACCCCTTTTCATGTACATGTGGATGCCTCTGGCATGGCCATTGGCATAATTCTAGCTCAACTTGAAGAAGGTATTGTAGATCATCCTATTTTCTTTACTAGCAAAAAGTTGACTCCTACATAACAAAATTATACAACTATGGAGCGCGAGGCTTTTTCAATGATCTACACATTGCATAAGTTCCGACAATACTTTCTAGCAACACCTTTTGTTTTCTATATAGATCACATGACATTGAGATACTTGGTGAACAAGCTTTGTCTTACTGGGGGTGCATATGCCGATGGGTTCTATTATTCCAAGAGTTTGACTTTATAGTGGTGGTAAAGCCAGGTAAAAGAAATTCTAGTCCAGATCATTTGTCAAGGATTCAATCAGGAGAGGATGTGCAAAGTATTGAAGATAAAATGTTGGATGCACAATTATACAGGTTTAAACCATGCACCCTCGGAATTAGAGGATATTGTTGTCTTTTTACAAATAGGTATGGTGCCCGAAGGAATGAAGGCCTTGGAAAAGAAACAACTTGCAATTCACACCACACCTTTCATGTTGATCAGTGGTGACTTATAAAAACTAGGTCGAGATGAATTATTATGCCGGTGTGTACTAGAGCATGAGCGAATGGAAATTATGGGGGAGGATCATGACAATATTGTAGGTGGACACTATGTATGTGATGCCACCATGCGGAAGATTATACTAGTTGGCTTATGGTGGGAGACCTTGTACAAGGATTGCAAAGAATGTTGCAAGGCATGTGATCAATGTCATCACCTTGCAAAACCTGGGAAGAGAGATAAAATGCCTTTGAGGCATATTACTAGTGCAGAACCTTTTGAGAAATGGGAAATTGACTTTGTGGGTCCTATTTCCTTAGCCGCGCATAGAACTGGATCACACTACGTCATCATTTGTACAAATTATATTACAAGGTGGGAAGAAGCGAGAACCTACAAAGGATTGTATAGCAGCTACAACAACAAGGTTCTTGTGGGAAAATATTCTGACCGGTATGGATGTATTTTAATTTTGACAAGTGATAGGGGCACTCATTTCCTTAATGAGACTATCAGGATATTATTGGATGAATTTATGGTTGCACACCATAATACAACACCTTATCACCCTCAAGCAAATGGGACTACTGAGGCTTTCAACAAGATATTGAGCCAAACTTTGACAAAAATTGTGATGTTGGAAGGAAAGACTGGGATGATAAATTTTTTGTTGTGCTTTGGGCATATAGAACAACCTACAAATGGTTGAATAAGGAAACACCCTTTTAGTTGGTGTTTGGTACAGAGGTAGTTCTACCCATGGAATTCATGTTACCTTCTTTGCGTATTGCACGCGTAGGAGGTTTAGCTGATGAGAAAGCATTGGAAGAACGAATTGACAAGTTGATACAATTGGATGAGAGGTGCACAATAACACGATGGAGTTAGAAGCAAGAAAAATCCAAGAAAAAGGCATGACATGACAAGCACATTAGGACAAGAAGCTTGAGGTTGGGCAGATGGTACTTATTTATGATTCAAAGTTTCTACGCCACCTAGGCAAGCTTAAGGTGCATTGGTTAGGACCGTATGTTATCACTCATATACTTGACTCAGGCGCTTTCCAGCTAGAGGTGCTTGATGGAACATAGTTTCCTTGGTTACTTCAACGGGAGTAGGTTGAATCCCTACTATAAATAAGTCTTCTTGGTGTTTGTAATAAGGAAATATTTCCATTTAGATTAGATTTCCCTTACTATATTTCCTTTAGATGTGTTTCCTTCATCGTCATTATGCTTTTTCAATTTAGTTTAGTGTTATGTGTAATAAGCATCGGAAACTTGTTGTAATTTAAAGTGTTTTTATGCGCAGAGGACTGTACATACCCTTAGTTTGGGGTGGATAAAGAAGGTTATTCTGGTACAGAAAAGAAATAAACTCACAGGTGACCATAAAGGGAACATGATTTGAAAAGTGATGAAAACTTCAAAGGATTTCTTGAATTTAACACCACGGGTAAGGTAGTGAGCGCTCAGTATAACTCAAGGAGGCTACAACATTTGAGACTATGTATGTTTGAATCACATTGGATAAATACTTCAGCGTAAGGAGGTGTAATGAGAGAAGATATGTGATGGAGAAGTAGCTTGCACACGAGAAAGTTATGACTGAGGCACAAAAGTTTGAGGCGTGAGAGATTGGAGTGTAGGAAAAGAGGTGCACAAGTCATAGTGTGTAGCATAATCAATATTCAACACAACTCAAAAAAGAGTAACACAAGTCATTCCCATATCATCAAATCACATTCTATCTTAGGATGAGACGATATTTAAGCCTAGGAAATTGTTGGTAGTGTAAATAGGATTAAAATCCAACATGAACGTATTTTGTATGATTTTCACAATCTTCATTTATATTCATAATGTAGATAAGACAAATTATATAAGATATAGTGCTCTCTAGGATGGATAGAGAATGTGAAGAGTATTTTTGTGTATGAAAGGAAGAAGAAAGGATTAGTAACCCAATAGTCATATATTTTATATAAAACTATATAAGTGTTTTACAAAGAAGGTTTGTTTTTATCCTAATATAATTTCATCTAGATTCCTTCCAATTCCATTCTAAAGTATGTTTGTGTTCTAATTTAGTAATGAACATTCTTGTTTATTTGTTATGCGTATTCCCGATCATTATATTTATCTTCTTTGAATTATGTCTAGTCTCGTAATTATTTTGCAATTTTGAATTAAGTCTTGTACCCCTCTTATGTACTAATAATGTAACTAAATGAGTTGGTCTAGACTACAACCTCTTGCGAAGTCCCGATGCTCGAACTAGAAACCTATGCTAACATTCATTTTGTTTAAATCTTGTCCGGACTCATTACCTAATGGATTCTTAGCATTGATCATGATTAAATTGACCACTCCTTTTAGCAATATTTTCTTTAAATTACATTCCTTACTGAAATCTCCACTCATTTTTACAAATCCATTGAGGTTTTAGCTGTTATACTCAAGATTAAGGTTTATAATATTTCCTTGAGAATAATTATCTCGTAGATCATGGATATCTTTTCCATAATAATTTGTTTATTTGTAACCTTTGTGAAATCTTAAGAAACTTTATGATTCTTCCTGATAGTGACAACAAATTGGGTGGGAAATGATAGTGGTTAGGTTGGTTATCTAGTTCTGTTGCACTTTCCATATACACTAAGTTATTCAATACATTAAAGTTATTTTAGGATCTCTCCCCTCGGTTTCAGAGCCCAAAGAGTAGGAAGATAACCACCCTTTATTTTTGTTGCCTTGAATATGCCAAAACATGCAATTAGAATGATGCATCCTACTCTTTTCACCTATTTGCACAATAGAATAGCTTTATGGGCCAACAAGTTCATTCCCTTGGTTACGATTTTGGTTCGATCCAAGCTTGGAATTTGTTGATTGTATTTTATCTTGAGACCTTTATTCCACTATCTTAGACTTTAGTTTCAATTTTATTTGAATTCACAATCAAATTTGTAAGCTTCTCTGGGGCAAAGAGGAGATATGTATGAATTCCATTTTAGTTTGATTGTATGGTCTCAAGCCTAACTTATACTTCAAGATGACATTTTATTCAAACTATTGAGTATTCAATTTTTGGCAACGACGTGAAAAGAACCCATGTATAATTGAATAAATTGATCATAATTTAGTGCAATTGTGTAAACTTAAGTATTTATTGTCCTAATTTGCAAATGAATGATAGGCATTACTAAGTGTTTCAATGAAACCATTCCATGTTTCTATATAATATTTTAAGTTATCATCATCTTCATTTGCAATGCATCAATGATCCCCCATAAATAAAGTTTGAGAAGAGTGAATGTAATATTTTTAAAGCCAATTATCTAGGAAATTTGCATCTATTTTCCTTCTAACATATGGATGTTTAATTTGAATTGGGCATTATAAGGGGTTATACTAGAGAAAGGTAGTTATGGAGGAGTAAGATTAGGAGTAGTGTGTACATGCTTTAGAAGTTGAGATAAGTGATCAACAATACCCACTCCTTGTGCATAGAATTATTCCAATTCTTCTCTCCATTTTTACAAATCATCCTCTATCATTTTCTTGAACATATCTAAAGTTGGATTCTCTAAATTTGTTTGTCTCCCATTTGAGGACGTGAAGGAAGGTATGAGGAATGATCATGATTTTTGAGTCTTAACTTCATATATTTAGACCTCATATGAGTGGGAATAGAAACAAATAGAGAATTTCAAATGAAACAAAATACTAGGATGTGATGAAGTGAGTATTTTATATGACACCATTGATTTAGGGACCAAGATGAGACCTAGTGAATAACTCTCTAAATGAGAATCTATATGAGCTATCTAGACCGTTATACTCTATTCATAAGTAATCATCAATTCATCATGTTTAGCTAGTGGTACTATAGTGTTATGTAGTACATGTTAACACTACAAGAGTTGTTTGGTATCATGGACAATGATTTAGGACCTCGTGGCATACACACATGTGCATGGTATGATGCTAAATCCATTAATGAATTAAAATCATAATGAAGAGGAATGTTGTAGTGTTGCATATTATTTGAGGTCTCAAATCTTCCTAGATCAATCATTCACTACAATGAAATCCACTTGGTGTCAACATATTTTGATAGTTCTCTCCCATTATGTTAGACCTTACAGAAAGATTTGGAAATCTATGATACTTTTAGGACTATGATAAGAACAATAATGCATCTCACAAACAAGTTTTCAACTTTGTCTAGTTCACTTAATCTGCTAACTATTTTATATGCTAGTTTCATCATATATGCTATATAATGAATGAAAACCATACACATGAAATGGGATGTTTGGACTCTTACATAAGACCAATTTATTGACCTTGCATTACAAATTCCATATCCACCCGAACACATATTGACTTATTTACAATTGCAAAATCATCCATTTCACAAATCTCCTTCAAACTCATTATTACTAGTTCACAAAGTTTCCAACATTGGAGTTTTTTCATCTTCTAAAGAGAATGTAAATAAGACTATCTCCACTATAAACATGCATATAGACCCAAGTAACATTATCTAACCTTGGCAATAGAAAACCACACATATAATGCATGTTTTATTTTCTCTTTCATGTCATCTTTCTCAACCATAGCTAGCTATTGCACTCAATCCCAATAACTACTTTCATTCCAATGAAAATAATGAAAGTGTGTTATACCAAGAAGAGATTGAACGTTCTTATATTTAGGAAAATATATTATAGGATGACCACTTTTCAAAGTGTGAAAAACAACTACTAGTAATATTGTTTTACTTAAATGACTATTTTGAATGACCTTGTCAAATTAAGATATAATTGTCCCTCCATTTTCAACAAGTATTCTTTGAGTTCTCATGTGCTCATCATAGCTTTGCATACCTCATAGGTAAACATTGATTTATAGTTTTCTATTGGGAAAACTTATTATTTACTCCATCTAGTGTTTCATTTTCATATATCTTTCCTCTATGCTTCTCAAAAATACCAACTTTTAGTTACATTGTCTTGTCCTGCCAATCTTTCACTTACATATAGGGAATTTTTTCATTCCTTAAAAGTTCATTTTTATTTTCATTCTCAAGAGGTTTAATGAATGGAAACTCTCCCATCCACTATAACTCAATATTCTTCCCAAGTCTTATTTACTTTTTTCCTCTTTTTGAAAGAATTCAAGGTGTCCCATGAGAATTACATTCGATTCCAACCATCGACATTTGAATACTCGGAGGCACCATAATACCGAGAACCTAAAAATTATCTCCTTAGGCGAGAGTTCCGGTTGGAGGAGCTGGCCACACCTTTCCCGAGGTGACGAACTCCTCGACATTTAATTTTGAGTAGATACATAACTCTATTTAATGCATTTAAATTATGTATAATTGACAAATTTAATTAAATTTTAAATAACCTCTAAATATCCAATCACAATTATGAAAATCCCTTAAATTTATCTAATTACAATTTTTCATAAAACTTTACTTAAAATACACCTCTAAACCTTGTATATAATGTTTTTTTAAATTTAAAATTAATTAAAAAATATTTATATATTCCACATATTTATTTACCCTAGTTAAATATAAATAATATTTTGTAATCCATTTATCTCGAGATAAAATTTCTTATTATTATAAATCATTACTAAGTTGGTCTTGCTACACGAGTTTCCTGCCTTTAAACAATTGGTTTATAAAACTAGCAATCACACGTGTGGTGTGTGATGTGAACGCCGAAAGGGATGGTAGGGGGAATGAACCATTGTGGAAAATGAATTAAAGAAGAGAAGACATAAAAAGTTACTGAAATATGAAAAAAAAGTAAAAAGAGGAAAAAAAATCTCATAGTTAACAAAGCAATTACATTATAAGAGACATTGAAATGCAAAAATGTGAAAATGGAAGTAGGACCTGCATTCCTGAATGTTGGTTAAGAGTTTGTGGAAAGAAACTTGTAGTGGAGTGGAACCTTGTTGTCGAAAGATTGTTCTTAGTGTAATTGAGGTGGAGAAGCCTTTCCATAGCTTAACACCAAATGAGTGGCCAACATACAATGGGATGTCCCTGACAAGAGTCAACTGACCAAGGTCACCAAAAAGAGTGATGGATCTTTTACCAAATACAGATGTTTCGAAGCGAGGGAAAGATTCATGAAGACGCAAATCGATCTTCGCTAATAAATTGGGAACAATGAAGCTCATCCATCTATGAGAATATACTGAACATGTTTAAGGGAGTCTTGAAGAAATGCAAGGGCATGTCCTTCAAGTGGTTTGATATCTCTAATAGAAATGTGCAGGCAGACATGTTTTGTTAATGCAAGAGATATTGAAGTCAATGACTCCATTAGGTGCAAGCACTAAAAGAGGTGAGTAATTTGTATCTGGTATTGAAGATAATGTTGACCTAATAGTATTTATGAGATATGATTTACCTTTCCTGTCTATAGCTTGAGTTATCAATTGAAGTGGTAGTAATTGTTCTATGTGCATGAAGTGTTGAAGAATAGTATCAAAAGTTATTTTTTGTTCATGCGACAAACGAAGAGAAGGTAGTGTGGAAGTTGAGTGATTGCATGCTTCAATGAAAGACAACTCAGTATTTAGTAATGAAAGAGGAATATGATTATCAAAAAAATTGTAATGTATGTCAAATTTTTGGTGGCGTAGCATGTGCAGACTATCATGGGTCATATGATTTTGGGGATGCAATTGTGAAAGAAGTTCCCATTCATCCATTATAGTGGATGATGTTTTCATTTCATCTTCAGAGATTTCTCGTGTTGAATGGGTTCTTGGTTGACATGCCATGCATGAAAATCATTCCGCATCAAATCCCAATTTGAAGTAATCTCCTTGCATGTGTTCCCTATGTCTGAAGAAATGTTTTGAAATGGCTTGTATAAAAGGAGATCACTCCAAAAAATATATCAAAAGACATAGAATCTTGAGCGGGAATATGAAAAAATTTGGGAGACACATGGACAATAGAAGGTATAGTACATGCCTTCCATTTGTCTTTAACATGTTGTGCACTATAAGATGTGCCTAAATATTAGTATATTTTTGTACTCATGTTTTTGTGATTGTTTTTCGCCTATTTAGGATTCTGTAAATTTTTGCAGGATTTCGAGAAGCTTTGGACAAGAATGCCGAGATCAAATGAATTCAAATGCATACTTGCGAGAATTTGATTTAAAGTAGGGGATTAGTGGAACTTGAAGAGCTTGAATAATGAAATTATAGTGTTAGTGACCAGTATTTAAAGGTTAATGCATGCAAAAGCTATAAAATAAAATTTAAAAATAGTAAAGCCAAAGTTGCATGCAAAATCATCGGGAAAACAAAATTGTTAGAAAAATAAAAAACAAAATTATTAAAAATAGCAAAAGTAAAATTGCTAAAAAAGTAAAACCGTCGTTTAAGCCATCAAATTTGACATAGTCTCATAAATGTCCACAAATCCCTTTCCCATAGGGGTGATGCCTTCGGCATAATTACTTGGTTTACTAATTTCCAATTTAGAATTAAAAGCATCGAGAACATTTATAAATTAGAACCATATTGAAGGTATGAATAGAATAATGAGATTAGTAATATTGTGGTGTGTATGTACGCTAGCACTTATATTAAAAGGAAGTGCAATGGTTATGAGGTTGCATTGTTATTGACACATTATGTTAGTGTTAGGGTCACTTATATTGTGGAGTTCATCTTTATTGACATAATGATCATGATATGTTGGAGATTATATGTTACCATGGATTACACCAACCAATCAATGTGAGATTAATTATTTGATTGAATGAGGATTTTTGGAGTCGTAGAAGTAATTCAAAATGTACTAAAGAGACATATCGTACTTGGGTATAAGGCGTGTATCAAGAGGCAATTGCAGAGAATATATTTAAATTTAAAAAAAAAAAACACGAGGAGAGGGAAGGCAAAAAAACAAACATATTGAGCTCACAACTAGTCAACAATTATGTTAGCAAGATGGCCACTTCCATTAGGACATCAGCCCACTTGGCGTAAGGATCACGAATATATTGAGGTTTATATGTCATTGCAGACCAAGCCAACCAATTAATATGTTGCTTTGATTTTTTTACTGAATGCGGATTTTTAGAGTATATTAGTGAAAGGGCATCTTCATTGTGATGTCATCCAATTCAAAGAATGCATGCAAGCTTGAACCTCTATTCGGGAGATGTTGTGATATATGTTAAGAACCATAATCTGATATTTGGTGTGAGACTGACATTTACAAGTGAATTAACCCAAAATCAAATCTTATTGGGAAATAACATATCTTTACGAAGCAAACTTATATCTCCACTTAAGATAAGCTGTAACAATATTTTGTAAGTTTCTTACCAAAACCCTGAGTTTGATATTAAGAAGTCAAAAATATTATATACCTTACCAATATTTAGTACAATCACATTAAGAGACCACAACATAATATCCCAATGAGATAGATGCTGTATCATTGTGTATTCAAAATAAGATGGGCTCATTTTCAAAGATGTAAATATACTACTTACTCAATTTTTTAAAATTTGGCAAGTTCTATTCTTTTATTCCATGGCTTATGAGTAGGGTCAACAGTTGAATTTCCTCACGTTCTTCTTCTGTAATAACATTGCAGAACCACCTTGAAGGAACATTTTTATTTTTTAAATATGGGGTAACTACATGAGATTCCTTGGTGTTAAGGAAATTTTTGCTATGAATATACATGGAATCCTTACCAATATGGCATTTTGGCATTTTGTTGGCAAGAAGTTATCAAGGACCACCGAAGTCATTTTATATTTACAGAGGAAGGTGAGCCATTATCATTTTAAAGCACTTCAATCATTGAAAATCTTTAAAAGTAAAAACATAAATGCCCAGGTCCAGAGGATGTTAATGTTGCAGAGCTTGGCTTGTGAATATCCTAAAGGCTAAGAGTACCGCTTTTAATTCTGTGAGATGACAGATCTCTGAGGTATTTTGTCAAACAGTTGACATGCTTAATATAGACTTCCACATTTTCCCATTCATATCAGCCAGCACACTTGCAACTACAATATCTGGAAAAAACAGTTCACATTATGTTTTGATGGATGTCCATACCCTTCTCCAGAGCGGCTTGGATTGGACACGTGTTCGTTGCATTTGGTCAAACAGTTTATATTTATTTTCAAAAATATAGATATCACCGCGAAGTTGAACAAGTTTTCGGAGATTATGTAGCTATGCGTGGCTGATCTGTCTGATATATCCAACAACAACAGGATATATCAACAAAAAAAAACTAATTATGAATGAATGAGGTTTTAACAGTTCGGGAAAGCAATTTTAAATTGTAAAGAAGATATATTTTACTGGGTAGTAAGGTTTCTTGAGTAATTCTTTGTTAAACACTTTGACATTCCCAAAATATTCGAAGATGTTATTAGGTTTTCAAATAAAATAACTCATCTACAAATAAATTGGAGTCCTTCAGATTTTCTCTCTTAAAAATTAAATCAAAATTTCATCATTAACATTTTTTCAATTATATTTATTTTTCCAAATTTATTGAATGATTATTTCAAACAGTTTTAATTCACACTGTACTCTAACATTATATTACAGCTTGTGTTTTCATATGAGGTCATGAAAGACGATTTTTTTTTTTTTGACAAAGAGGACTTGGAGAAGTAGTTTTAGAGATTTTTTTCAGCTGAGATGCCTCCTGTTAGGAAACCGATCTCTTTTTAGTAATCAATAAGCAGAAAATTGAATAATAAAACAACAGTTTTCTTACCAAATATGCAAGAGACGAAACGCCAATTCACATGGTAAAGCTCTAGTTGACCACTTAGGGAAACATTCACAGTGTAAAATATCAAACTTTTATTAACTCAAGATGAACAGACTTGTTATGAACTACTTTGCTCTCCACAAAGATAAATACACCTAATTGGCAAAGTACAGTTAGGATTCCTCCTAAAAATAGAGTGGAAAAATGCCATTAGGATTTTCCTTCCTAAAAATAGAATTTGGTGGAATTCATCTTTCTAGAAACAGGGGATTGACTCTTTAATTTTTGCTTTGGGAGCTCCACCTTAGAATTCCCTACGATAATAGTGGGGGCGTTGCTCCCCACACTCCTTTCGAGAAGTAAGCTACAAACCACACCACAAAGAGGTTTAACATTTAACTTTGTTGTCACATATCTAACACCTCTCAAAAATTCATTGAATGACTTTCAAAACAATTGAAGAACTTATAAGATATACAAATCCATGTATTTAAGTGTTGCAGCTTTTCTATATTTTGCTTTTGGTAGATTCAGCATACCTTTTATGTTGCTGTCCTGGTTTATATTACTCTTTGACTGTGTGATCCAATGTAATTTTTTACATGTTTCAATATTAAAAATAAATAAAAATCCAATTAAAAAGGATTAGACATTGAGATCCCTTCCTAATACATTACAACTAATGTGATATTGCTAATATAGTAGGAATGATTTAGCTTGTTCCAAATAAAGAGGCATTTTCCTATCCCAGTAGTTGATGATTCAGTATAATGTCTATTTACTGCATCAACCTCCACCTGTTTGTCACACCCTTACCTCCACATTGAACACAGTGCTGTCTTCCCTGCCTGTACAGGTTGAGCATTTCTCTAGTGTCTCTCCTGTGAACAATCCTCCTGAAAAGCCAAAGTGGTGATAAAAGAATTGTGCATGAGATGCATCACTAAAAACTCCTTACAAAAGCTTTAAAACCCAACAGGAGTAATCCCGATTCCTCCTACCTTGTTTGCCTCGTCCCTTGCAGATCAAGCACAGCTACAAAACATGCCAAATCATGGCACCCAAGGAATCAAAACATGGAAACAAGGACACCCACATAGTTTAAACGGTGTCTGAAACTATTATATTTCTCTGTTACTACAAGGCTAGAAGGACATACACTGTATATCCCCTGGCAATGAAAATGACAGTAAACAGAGAAGTAGAGAATTACGGCTTTTGCAGTCCATCATAATTTGCAAAAACAGATTTCTGGAAAATTTGTGACTAATAAATCATTTGTATTGAGTGTATGTGATCCATTTTGTAGTCTTTCATCAGGTATCCTGATGATGGATCAAATTGCATGATTTCAAAGGTCGATGCTAATTTTCAAAAATTAGGATTGAAAAGTTTTTTCACATATAGAGTACAAGACTAACCATACAACCAAAAAAAAAAAGTGACTAGACGAATCACACTTTAATCATAACATTGATTTCGGAAGAAAAAGTTATAGATCAGCCTTAAAATTCATAGCATAATCCCTGTCATGAATATTTTCAGTAATCTGTTATTGCAAAGTACAGATAATTGTTAAGGTAAGATGACTTTTGATGTCAAATAGGTCAAAATGGTGTGTAAAACCTATCAAAATAACCTGTGGCTAAACAGATAGTACACTAGGAGAATCAAACAACATATTCTAGTTGACAGTCCACTATTTAACACTCATTCATACCAAAAAGAAAAATCCTAGACATGCAAACTACTTAAGCTTTGACCAGCTCAATACACTATCTAGATAGCGAGCTCCATCAAAGTGAACTCGCTTCCAATATTATGTTTATGTGCTTTTTAGTTTTAGAGGAAAGTCGCCAAACTTTGGTTTTCTTGATTTACAATTTCATTTACTAAGATATATGTTGTAAATATTGGTGTAATTGAGCCTATTAGCATTATATAATGTACATAAATTAGCATAATAGTACCTTACAGATTCTTTGTTTCCAAAATATCTTAAAGAGAGTATATGTTAAGAAAATGGTGCCTTAATTTTTATGATTGTAAAACCTGAGAACCATCCCACTTGAACAACAAGTAAATTTAGTAGAAAGGCACCAAATCATAGTAAATACAATCATTAAAATCAAGGCATTGAGTGAATATGTAGGTCATAGAATCATTGCAAAGCTGAGTGAGGAGTTGATCATTGTAAGCATAATCTATATGTTATGAAAATGGGAGCAAAAGTGTGGTCTGATGGTTGGGCTGACTGTTTGCCATATACGCACCAAGTTGTAATCCTCCAGGTTCCAGGGACTGGTTACCTTTGTATTTATACAGTTAGCTGGGAGGACTCCCTTGCATTGACGCACTTTGAAGTGTATCAAGTTGTTGAGTTACAAAACTCCTATAAATATATATTTTTTTAAAATTATAATGATTTGGTGCCTCTCTACTAAATTTACTTATGGTTCATATGAGTTGGTTCTCAGTTGTATAATCATAAAAATCAAGGCTCCACTTAGATAACAAGAAAAAATTCATTGGTTTTCCGGAGTTCTGAAGGACTTACATTGTTACCTACTCCCAGGCATTGACTGCATCTTGTTAGTCTCTGCATGATCACAGAACTCAGGTTTTCAGAAACAAAAATAACAGTGGCTAATAATGTTGGAAGTGTTTTCACCAGAGAGTATCTCACCTTTCGAGTTCTAGAAAACTGAAGGAGGAGTGGGGATGAAAGGGAGAGAAGGGTAACTGTGATAACTGCCCTGCCCATGGAGGCACTGATGCAGATTGTATCTGGGCTGTGGCTCCTTCCATTAGAAATATGCTAATGCAAGGGGAAGATAGAGCAATTTCATTTTTATCATTGAGAGAGGATAAAACAAATATGAAATGAGTGGCTTAGGATCATATTAATACATTATCTGTATGGGTTTGGTCTTTTGGAAATATGCTTCTCTCTTTGAAGCAATTGTGAATAACATTTCAGCCCATAAGCCGGACTGTGAGTTCAATGGTCTTCTATTGTCGAGGACTAAAATATATTAATAAATTTTCAATTTAAGAAAGATATAGTCAATTCCTGTTTTTGTAGGTATTATAGTTTATGTATGTGTCTATGCATTATTGGTTTAAATTGTCTTTTATTTTTAAATGCTTTTTGTTTTTTAACTTATTTTTAATGGTGCTCATATTTTTGTTTTGATTTCTTATTGTTGATTTTTCATTCTTCTTTGTGTATGGCTCGAGTTCTGTTTTGTCTTTTTCTTTATTTATTCATATCAATGCCCAATTTCATAAAGTTTGACTAGCTTGACATCAACATTTTATATTATCTTTACATTTTTGGCCATTTGTCTTTTGTGGTGTTTTTTTAATTTTTATTTTGATTTCTCTCTAGTTTTTATTTTCTTTATTAATTTTTTTGTTTTATTGTGTGTCGTATGTCAATAGAATTTTAATTTCAGTTTGAAAAGTCTATAAATACAAAGATGCATTATTGTATTTAGGGATAAGAAAATATATATACACACATCTATATTGAAGTTTTAAGGAAAGAATTTGTTTATTGTTTGAAGCATCTCTACACCAAAAGTTGCATTTCAAGTTTATGAAAGGATATAGACTTCTTTTTATTGAAAAGATGAACAAAAGATATAAATCTAGAGAGTAAGCAACCACACAAGGTGAGAGTCACAAAAAGATTACAATAACCATAACACTAGACAATTGTTGTACAGGAAAGACAATTATATGAGTGAACAAAAACAAAAACTGGTTGTACAACAAAAATACAAGTGGAAGGCGAATTGAAAAACATAAAGCTCCTAGTGGAAGGATACCATATATTATTTGAAACCTTTGATTTTTTTGTTTAGGTCTTTATCATATTCCACTAGACACTTGAATTGAGCTTTGATATACTTCATCTAATTTGATAAGTCCTCATTAGCAAGAATAGATTGCATGACCTATTTCGTAAAGAGAACTAAAGCAAGAAATCAATGTAAAGTTGGTGAACAATAATTGTCTAAGGAGTATTGTTGTTAAAGAAACAAGAATGACATCTATTTCTCCAAGATAGTTTAACCACACACATAAACCTAATTTTATCAACAACAGGATGTATACACCTAATTTTTCACTTTTCATCTTTCATACATGTAACTAAAAATTTCTCTGATGCAAGTAAGGGTCATTGATGCATCTATTTCTTGAGTGGGTGCCTTAAGGGGCCTTCCAGGGAATGGGGTATGACTATTCACATAATCATTATGGGTTAGAGACAGTACACAAAGAGAGTATCATTATGTGGTCCTTACCTTAATTTCCTTTGTCCTCATCAGTTCTTTTATGTCACATACACATTGCACTCCCAACACCTTGCTTGCATTTCACCATTTGGCACCTTGTTCACCCATTTTCTTGATCCATGACACCTCTTTCACTTTACATGACATTTAGATATCCTTGATCAACACCATCACCAGTGGGTGATGGTGTCATATATATGATCACCACACCCAAACATTATGAAGGAAAGAAGCCAAAATCACTAGAACTAGCCATTCGCTTCTCTTGTGCCAATTGCATTTTGTCACTTTTCCCTTGCCATCTTGTACGCTCTAATCTCTTCTTAGTTGGATTGCTTACATTGCATCATTTGAGTCACTTCCCCTTCTCCACCCAATAGCAATTCTCTCTCATTCATCTTGTCTGAATTGGTAAAAGCACAATAAAATGTTCCACTTTTTGGTATGTTTTGTACCATTATAAACATGAATTTTCGGTTTCATTGAATTTCTAAAGGTGATAGCCATAAAACCGTACACATTCATGAAATTCCACAAACTATCTATAGAGTGTAGAATACATGAATTTTTAGTAAAAAAATGGTCTTTCTTAATTTTATTCATACGTTGTTTCCACCCAATAAAAGAGGAATGACTTCTCTCTCCTGGTGGTTTTTGAATGAAAATTTATTTTTCACCATGATATTTTAGATATATGTTAAAGATTTGAATTTTGAGGTAACACTCTTTTTTCATATTTTTGAACTTATATTTTTTTAAATTAATTATTTAGTAAAAATTGCCGTCAAATGTTTATGCCCATAAATTTTAATATTTTATTAAAATTGAATTTTTTTCAAAGAAGAAGACTTCATAAATACATAATTTTAATTTTTGATATTTTTGCTATTTTTCAAATTGGTGATTAGTTATCAATTGTCATACCATATGTTAGCAAAATATTAAATATGAAACATATTTTTAAAAATGCTTATATTTTTAGAAAGCTAATAAAATTATGTATTTTTGTTAAAATTTTGTAATTTTATTCATTTTAACCTTTATGTGGCTAAGTGGCACATTTTGTAGTTATCCTTAAATGGATTTGGCGCCAAAATGTGCCACATAGATTGAAGGGGGTACGTGAAGGGGGTTCGCGTGAACCCCCTTTCGCCCGAACCCCCCAAACCTAAATCCGCCACCCAAAACTATATAAATATCTATATATAACTCTTTGCCGCCAAAATTATTTGAATTCGAGGGGTTCGCTTGAACCCCATTCGAAGACGCACCCTAAGTTTCTTCGTCCCACGTGGCGGTTCGAGAAAAGGGGTTCACACGAAAGGGGTGTTCGCGCGAACACCCTCGATTTCCGATCCCGCCCAATTTCTTACTCGCGTTTTTGGGACATGAAGTGGGACACAACATTGTAAGTGATCTAACTCTCTCTGTCATTTTGATATATTAGTTCATTTCCCTTCCCCATTACTCTATGTTAGCTTAACATTACATGAACATCGGTGTTAGTTAGCTTATGGATCTTATATGAATAGATCTTTAGCTTTCCTTCTCTTTATTTTAGTTATATTTCAAAGGTTCATAGATTGTATGCTGACTTATCCCCGATCAACTATATCTCTCCTCCATTTACCGAGAACCTAGGAGGGTACTCTCCTCTATCTTGAAAATGGACTTGAAACCTAAGTTGACCTAGTGTAGGGATTACTACCCTCTAGATATGTGACCTTAGCGCTCACCGTAGCCCCTTTAAATCAACCCATTGTGTGTTGGTTCATGTGTGTCTCCTATTCATTGCCTCAATACCCTTGTAAAATGGAAGATTTAGGAGTGCAAGCCATTGAGACATATTCTTGGCCCGCCATACATTTCGGTGAACCTAGCGGGAATCCTATAAGCCTCTTGATCAAGCATAGCTCGTTAAAAACATCCATATCCAAACTTGATCTCATTCCAAACCACCAAAAAAAAAAAAATCAAGAACTCCTCTCCACGACACCATCGCTTTGGGGTGACCCTATATGTTCCAAAGACATTTGTTTCTAAACACTTTAGACCCCATGTAAAACTACTTACATGGATGATCCCTTTTGTTCTTCCAAATTTGATTCTCAACAACATCGACACCTATGTAATCTTTCTCGCACTAGTGATTTTGTCTCAGAGATCCATCTCAAGACTTTCTCTCGGTCAAATTATCACTCCACCATGGAGTATTTGGGCATGGGGTCTTCTGATTCTATTGTGTAGACATTCCATGAAACCTATCATCCTGAAGCTGATTTCCCATTCTGCATGGATTGTTGTGTTGTGGGAGTCCCAAGAAAGAAACCTCGACCGATGCAATAGCCTATTTAGGGATAAGGAAGAAGAAAATCAAAATTAAAATTCCTTTTATCATCCTCCTAAGCAATTTCCTTGATATAAGGATGAGTTAGAAGAAATGATTGTAAAACGTCTCCTTAAATTTGTCTCTGGGAAATCGATAATAGGAAGAAAAAGGAAGGTCCTAAAGTAGGTGCATCTAAAAATGCCTCCACTTCGACCCTACCAACCTTATTATCCATCGTATTGATAAAATAAATCAACTACGATCAACTACTACACTTAATTCCTTCAAATGCAAGCCAACATGGCTCAACTAGTCAATCGCCCTCTGAAAGGGTTCTTGGGGCACTCTGATCCCTCCTTTGCCAAATGGTCCTAATGAGGTTCCCATCACCCAAACTCATATCTAAAAAAAGTCTTAAGAGAAGTCCAACAAGAGCCTCTAACACCTTATAATGATAACATGGATATTGGTGTCATTTCTCCTTCTATCTCCTATGATGGGTCCACTAATCCCACCCTTCACATCAAGGCCTTTGGTAACCTTTATAAGGAATGCATCAAAACCAATTCATATGTTGCACCAAACTCCTATCCAAGACTCTCGCTAGAGATGCTTTGAATCGGTATCATACCTTACCCCTAATTATATAGCTGAGCTAGAGTCCTTGGTGACAACCTTGGTAAATGAATTACAATATCGTGATTTACCTGAGAACAATATCAATGCTTTCATTAACTACCAAAAATTTGAAAATGAATCAACACAAGATTTCATCAAGCGTTGGAAGACCCTATCTATATGAGTAGAACACAATATGCATAATGATAGCCTCTCTATCTTTTCTTACGAGCTCTTGAACCTCACCTTCAATACAAGGTGAGATCCTTTGTTAGGGATAAGCATAAATGTATAGGTGGATCAATACCACGAGAATCACGATAATAAGAACTATGAAAATTAAATATAGAAACAAAATACACAATAAGAAGAAATGATTTAACGTTGTTCACCCAATGTGGGATACATCCACCAAGAAACACTTGCTCATATTTTATTACAAGCCAACAAGAGTGTAAGCCACTCTCATATCAGTTTTCTCACAATTACAAAACACATATCTTATTTGGAGATATGCTCAACAAACTCTCTCAAATTCACACACTCATCTATATCACTCCCTACTTTATATGTCCAACTATTTATAAGCACAACAGTAGGTAGTAGTTTTATAATACCGTGGGTACCAATACCATGGGCCAAAAAATCGACCCATAAACCTATGGGTTAAATACCACCCATATAATTAATACATGAAAATACCACATTTTTGTGTTACTCCCCAAAAATAATTTCTCGGGGGTTTCGGTCCTAAACTCAGGATGAGGATACATGAAGAGTGTAAAATATTTTTAATGTACAATTTAAAACACATCTAACATGAAAACGAGTTCCATAACTTAACATCCTTTTCTCCCACATCTCTAGAATAAGATTTCAAGTAAGCTAAAAGACAATATTATCTCATGAGGAAGTTTGAGAAATTTCCTCCTAAAACACAAACTAATAAACAAGTCTAAATCCTTCAGCGTCCTAAGAACAAGAATGCCACATATGACAAAGTCTCCAATATGCTTCCTCTTGTTTCTTATTTGAATATGACCATCTTTAACATTGATTAACAAAACAATAACAAAAATCATCCTAATTATCACCAACCATTACATAAGGAAGAGTTGAAATGTCTCTTACCTAAGCTATTCACCATGATCTTAGATTATTCTTGGCCTATTCCTCAATGACATGATGAAAGTAAGTTATTTTGGTGGCATGTTAATTGGGGTCACTGTCATGAAAATTGTCGTGCACTACAAAAAGTTGTCATCAAATTTTTCCTATGTTCCCAATTTGACCACGATACCATCACTCAAGAGTGTTTGACCAAAGCGGTCAAATCCCATGATACGGCTCAAAAAAATGATTGCCACAGAATATATCAACCAAGTTATCGAGAAGCTATAGATATTATCTAATCCCATGCCTAACCATACTACTGGTGAGAGTTATAAGAAGAAAGAGCATGTTATGACTAATGTAGTTGACACGGACTATCCTCCTGAAAATATGGTTGTAATTAATGATGTGAAGTGTGTCATAGCTTATGTAGAACCTGAATATCCCACATCATTCCAACCTCAAACTCACATGGTTATATATCCATCTTTACCTAAAACCAAGCTTCCCAAAGTAAAAATTGCCTCCTCCATACGCCATCGACCCTGTGTGAAAAAACTTCTACAGGGTCTATGGTTCCTAAATATGATGTTTGGGATATAGACACCATCGAAACTTGTGAAAATAAAACTTATATTATCGATGGCATAGATCTTTGAACAAAAAAAAATCAAAGTCTCCTTGATCACACATGCTTATTCTCGGCTCTATTTCGGAGGAATTCCATCACTCTCAGCCTACTGCACAATTCAATCATGATGAGTGAGATCTTCTTTAAGAACTTTCCCAACTTCCTAGCCAAGCCCCCTTTTTAGAACTCATGTGTAGGTCACCTCACCACCGTGAGCATCTCATGAAAGCATTGTTTAGCATGAACATTTCCTATCCTCCCTCTTTGGGGTAGATTTTTTCATTGCATGTCTTAGAGTAAAGAATCCATTGTTAATGTGAGGAGCTCTCTATTTGTACCAACCTTTCCACGGATGCTCTATCTTGCATTCATTTCCCAATAGCCTCCAAGATCCCTGATGAGCTCTTGCTTTGTGTAGATGATCCACCTCATTTCATTTTAGTTCAGATTTTTGACACTATGGTCAAGTGTGCTCTCATTGACAAAGGATATGTAACATGTTTTTCCTCATTAGACTTCATTAAGGATCTTGGTTACTCCATAGATAAATTAAAATCTACACGTAAAATTTATAAGGGTATGATCATCTAAAAGATTCCCATGGGATGCATCTAGTTTCCTATCACCATTCCTCCTAGAATTGTCCACCTCAAATTCATGGTCTTCAAATTTACTCTATCTTATAACTATCCTATAGATTCTCTTCACAAAAATGTTGATCATCTTAATTATTTGGCACACGCCTCCCAAACTCTTAAAATCGGATGACGATGAGCCCGATGAGGTCACACTTATAATTAACACTTCTTATCTTCCCGATATGATCATAACCCAGATTTCCACCTTCCTCGTGGCCTCGTTCTGCAATAAGGAACCTTCGGTTCTCGCAGTCATTCTCACACATGCCATATCCCCACTAGAGCATGTGGTCTAACTAGATACCATAGTTGAATCTTGTGTGGTGGATGTCTCCACATCATATTATGACAATAGTTACACTTTAGATGATCCCCATCTAGATAGCTATGCCCAGTTCGTGATAGGAGGTCTTACATTACTAGGAAACTCTTCACATGCAACAAACTCATGACATAAATTCCATCCTCTTACAAGAAGACTCCTCAAGTGTAGTTGAGCCTTCTTCTAACCAACCGGTGCATAAGCCTCAGATCACTCCACTAGCCTCTGCACCTCATCTTAACTCCACCACTCACCCATTCAACCCATATTCCCTTACAAAAGTGGATGATTGTGTCACTAACTTTGAATATGAATTCAATGACCTTATGATGATGACCATATCTATTGTGCTTTGATGACTAAGACGCAAGTTGTGTTATTGTCACAAATTGCATTGGTGTCTTCCTTTCCAACTCTCATTAGTACTTCATCCTCCCCTACATCTTTCCCTTACGACACATTGGTCATCTATGGCCGAGCCATATTGTACATGGAACAAGGCCATCGGGAATGATGTTTCGATTGTAGAGCCTATTGATGTTGTTGGTGTGTGTGAATTTCCTTGTCATCACTCGGGGTCTTGTCCACCTCACATGGTGAGTCATCTCACTTAGGTGAGATCATAGGTCATAGGTTTATATGACATATGACATAGTTTGTCATTTTCATATACGTTTTAAAGTCATGGGATGTACTTTCCATCTCGGGAATAATAAATTCTCTATGTTATCTCTCGGAGGGAATATTTGTCTAGGCATGGGAGTTACACAACACTCCTATATGTACCATTTTTTTAGATCTATGAGAATGAGTAGACATGTTATTTCTATGCATGATTCTTTGTTGTTTATTTTTCTTGCTGATTACTTGGAGCTTTCTCGTCACCATTGGAGTGCAACCTTGTTGATGTGTATGGGCTACACTGTTTTGATCCTCAAAGAATAATCTCCCATGATATTAGAGCTATGATTCGATAACATGCACTCAGTTTTTCATCATTGTTAATTAATTATGTTTTCATTTTCTTACTTGCGCTTCTTATGTAATTTTTTAATCAGTTTTGGAATCTTGATAATTGGATTTAATGATTATGGTTTTAGAGTTTGTGTTGTTTTTGGTTTTTTGTTTGTGCAGGCTTTCAAATGTTTTTAAGCTGATCTAAGTTTACAAAGAACTATCTTTGGTAGAAAGCGTGTTTGGAGGTATTTTTATGGTTGGTGGCCATTTGATGTTTTCATTAAAAATTTATATTTTGTTGAAAATATTTTTTTCCAAGTCCTTTTGCCTCTTGTTTTGTTTTGTTATGCCCTTCCCCACACCTTTCCTCTCTTCTCTTTACGATTTCATTTCATGTTTAGTTAGTTGTGTCACTTAGGATTTTTCTTGGTGAGTTTAGTTTTTATTTTATTTTAATTTTGGCCTGTTGAAATCACCCCAACTTGCTTTACGTGTTTTCTTTCCCCTTTTCACCTTGGTTTTCTTTTCTTTTAGCTTAAACACCTCATTTCTTATGTTAGGTTTTACCCTACTCGGTCATGTCCTTGGTTGTTTGTTTGTTTTCTTGATCGTCATGCCTTGGTTTCCTATCCCTTAACTTGGTTTTGCGCTCCATTGATCCCTACCTCATCTTCCCCTCGGCTCTACCAATACCTCTCCTTCCATGGTTGTTGCAAACCTCGGTGCTTTACACTTATCTCTAAGGCTAGCGGCCATTAGGCTCGGATCTTCTATCATGTTTTTCTAATATATGGTTGTTCTAACGAGGTTAGAGGCCACTAGGAACTTTTGCCCCTCCACGTGGCTCTACCTACCCTTCTTTTATATCTCATTCTTTTTCAAACCTAGTTTATTAAAAATTTAATCTAAGTCTCTTGTGTTTTCTAATTTTAAAAAGGAGGAAATTAATTATTAAGTAGGTCATTAAGGTTAAGTAGTGGTAGCTTTTTTCTAAATTTAAATTTCTTGTTTTTAAATTTTCAAGTATTTTTAACAATTAAATTAATTAGGAAAATATATTTGCAAACTAAGGTTATTATATGTTTTTTTGTTAATATTTTTGGAGGTGTGTAGCATTCTTTTGGGCCCTTTTTCTTTCTAGAGGATTTTCTTGCATTTTGGAGGCTTTCAAACTTGTTTCGAATCATCTTTGCACATATCACTCTCGTTGTTTCTTTCAGCTAGTGAGTGCATATGCAAGACCTTATGACAAGGTAGTTTATTTTGTGACGTGAGACGTTATTTATCACACAAACTTGTTTTTCTCTTTCGTTATCTTTTTCACATCATTTTTTCTTGTTTGTAGTGTCAAATTGTCATGTTCACCAAATCTTGGTTGTGGTATCCACACTTTCATGCTATTATGTTGATTCCAGGTGAGTGACTAATTTTTCACAATGCACAATCACATATGATTGTAATCAACACTAAACTATACATTACCACAAATAGGGGTGAAAATATTGTTTTGGGGTGTGTGTGTGCTTATTTTAGTTTTGCATTCCTTCTTTATCTCTCCTCATGATGGATGTTCTTCCAGTTCCTTTGCTTATGCCATTTAATTTATTTGAATGAAGATATAAAATGGTTATGAAATTAAAGGGTAAAGGGTTGTTTCACATCACTATGGGAGTTGAGACTAATCTTGACGATGAACCCAAAAAATCTAAGTGGATGAACCGATGTGATGAAGCCTTGGGTCTTCTCTATATGTCAGTTTCTCCTGACTTGATCTTCCATATTGAGTCTTAAAACACCTAATGGATCTTGGAAAACTATTGAAAATATATCGGAAAAAAAATACATGAGAGCGCATGAGTTGGAAAAATAACTACTAGGATTAACTCATAGCAACTTTGATAACCTACATGCCTTCTTCTAAAAGTTTTTCCACACTAGATTACTCTTAAAGGAATATGGAGTTGAGAAAAAATATTCCCAGTTGATCTTGTCGATTCTTTCTAAGTTAGGTCTCGAATACTCCATCTTTGTTTCTACCTTTCATGCCATGAAAGAAGTTCTAGGAGCTGCTTGGAAAATTCCCTCATTTGACAACTTTTCATCCCAACTCATTCATGAACATGATAATTTTATTCAAATGGGAGTAGTCAAATCTAATCCTCATGCCTTTATAGCAAGTAATGGAATAGGAAAGGATAAAAAACCTAAAAATAAGAAAGAGAAAATGACCAACCAAAGAAGGAAACCAAGACCAACCAAACCCAAACCAAACCTAACATGAACGCTTCAAATTCTGAGCCTAGAGAAAGGAAGGAAAAGTGTAAGTGTTCTTATTATAAGAAGATTGGACATGAAAATAATTAATGTATGAGAAAAAAATAGATCACCTCACTCATTTACTTGAGAAGAATAATATAGGTGTTCCCAAGTCTATCAAATAAAATACTTTGAAGTCTAAGTCTTCTAAAGTAAAGGAGTATAAATTTGAGAAGGAGAAAGGAAAGGCCCTTATAGACATAGTTGATCCTTTGTTGACATGGATCATTAATTTTGATGCCTTGCACCACATGGGTTATTCACATGTTGGCTTTTCCAACATTAAACCATGTAGCATGTCCCAAATCACTTTGGGTGATGATACTTATAGTTTCAGTTTCTAATAGTGGATTAATATAAGTAGAAGATGAAATGTTTAACCATGTGGTGAGTGTTCTTGGTCTCTCTACTAATATCCTATCAGTTTACCAAATCACTCATCTTGGTAAAGGAATGTAAGTGGAATTTAATCCTAACTCGGTGATTATTCATGAGCTTCACAATGATACTATAGTGGCTAAGGGAAAGGTGGATCATCAGTCATGATTGTACACCTTCTCCCACTTTACTTCTGATTCGACACCCACTTCCTTGCTTACTCATGCAGATGAGGTTAGCAAGATATGACATGAGCATTTTGGGAATCTTAACTATCATTACCTTGAGCAGTTGAGCCAAAATGAGATGGTTAACAAGACACCCGTGTCAAATTTTCTAAGGGTCTTTGTGAGGTTTTACCCTTGGGAAGCACCTAAAGAAAGTTTTAGCAAAGGAAAGGATATAGAGATTCGTCACTTGGATCTTGTTCATAGTGACATTTTTGTACCCTTCCCATCTCCTTTATTTACTAGAGATCTCTACATTCTTACCTTCATTGATGATTTTTCATGTTACACTTGGGTGTATTTTCTTAAGAAAAAATATGAATTCGATTCTTTAAGGCTCTTTCTGAGAAATAAGCTGAAATATCTATCAAGGTTCTTCAAACTAAAAATGGAGGAGAGTATGTGAGTAGTAGGTTCAAAGATTTATGTACCTTGAAGGGATTGATTTGCAACATACAGATGCTTATAGTCCTTTGTAAAATGGATTTTTCGAAAGAAAGAAATGAATGCTTAAGGAGATGGCCACGTGTATGGTTTACCCAAAGTCCCTTCCCCTACGTAGTATTGGGTCAAAGCTATGAATTGTGCTTGCTACATTCAAAACCGTGTTCCACACAATGTTGTAAGAGGGATGATAACCTTTGAAGCTTGGTTTGGATACAAACATGATGTCAAGTAATTTTGCATCTTCGGATCTAATGTTATGACACATATTCCCAAAAAGAGATGCAAGGATTTGGAACCATAGTACTAACCTTGCATATTTTTAGGGTATCATGATAGCGTGAAGGGATATATATTGTTGAACCCTATTACACATCCACTTCCTCTTCAACCGAGGTCATTCTTCTCAATGATTTTGAATCTAAGTCTTCGGATGATGGCGTTGTACATCCTCCTTCTTCGCACCCGATCCTCCTGGTCCTCCTTCTCCTTCTTCTTCTCATGCTTAAGAGTCTTTTGATTTTGATAGTAGTGATGATGAGGAAATTTTTGCATCGTAGAATGGATTAGGGATCATCCACGGTCCTCGATGATAGATAGACTCATTCATAGTTTTTTTGATCTCATGTCTTCTTCTCGATCCATTTCGACCCTTGGTCTTTCTAGGAAGCTTCTAGGATTCATGAGTGGAATTCTATCATGGATGAGGAGTATTCCTCACTTATGAAAGGAAGGAAACTCATTCGATGTAAGTGTTTTTACCAAACAAAGTATTGAGTAGATGAGTACGTTAATAAGTATAAAGTAGAACTTGTAGCTAAGGTTTTCTCCCGTAGCTTGGGTTAATTATTCACAAACCTTTTCTCCCGTCATGAAGATGAATTTCATGTGAATTACTCTTGCCATCATTGTTATGAACAAGTGGTAATTCCACCAAATGGATGTTAAGAGTGTTTTCCTCCATAAGAACCTAGATGAATAGATCCACATTAAAAACCTTTGGGTTATGTCCATGATATCTCCCTCATTTGTAAGTTAAATAAATCTCTTTAGGGATTTAAACAAGCCCCTTAGGCTTGATACACTAAGATGGAATTATTTTTACTTTCATAAGTATTCACTAGGTGTCACTCTAACCCTAATGTTTACATTCTATGGTAGGATGAATCCATGCTCATTCTCGTTCTGTATGTCGATGACTTGTTGATCACAAGAAGCTCTTCCTCGATCCTTGATTCTTTGAATATTTCCTTAGCCAAAAAGTTCTCTACTGAGAATACTTAGGTTTGGTTAATTAATTTTTGGGATTAAGATTTCCCAATCTGACATGGGAATTGTGATTGTGTAATCTAACTACATTCTTGACTCACTCCCTTGGTTTCTAATGTCCGATTGTAAGCCTTCTCCTACTCCTTTCCTTTCCTGGGATTAACTTTGTTGTTGATTTCTCTACTCCCATAGTTGATGGTACCCTTTATCGCCATTTGGTGGGGAGCTTGATCTATTTGACTCACACTCAGCTAGATCTTTCATATATTTTTGTTATCTTGTCCAAATTTACATAGGATCCCCATGAGTTGAATTGGAGAGCAGCGAAGAGGATCCTTCACTATGTTTATGGTACTTATATGAATGAAATTCACTAGGTGTCACTCTAATGCTAATGTTTACATTCTATGGTAGGATGACTCAATGCTCATTCTCATTTTGTATGTCGACGACTTGTTGATCACAGGAATCTCTTCCTCGATCTTGAATTTTGAAGATCGCCTTGGCCAATAAGTTTTCTACGCGACTTAGGTTTGCTTAATTAATTTTTTGGGATTAATATTTCCCATTTTGACATGGGAATTGTGATTGTGTAACCTAACTACACTCTTGACTTGCTCACTTGGTTTCACATGTTTGATTGTAAGCCTTATCCTAATCCTTTCCTTTATGGGGTTAAGTTAGTTTTGATTGCTCTCCTCCCATAGTTGATGGTACCCTTTATTGCCAGTTTGTGGGGAGCTTGATCTATTTGAGTCACACTCAACTAGATCTTTTGTATGTTGTTTTTATCTTGTCCAAATGTATGTAGGATCCCAAACGTTGAGTTGGAGAGTAGTGAAGAGGATCCTTCACCATGTTCATGGTACTTATATGGATGACATTCACTATTTAAGAGGGAAAATATTGATTTGATTGGATTTATCGACTGATTGTTCTTGTGATTTGGATCATTATAAATATACCTTAGGTTACGATTTCTCTCTTGGTTCAAGTCATGTTGCTGGTATAGTAAGAAGAAGAATAAATTTTAAATATCTTATAGAAAGGAATAATACCAGGGAACCATCAAAGCTTACCATGGAATCTGTTTGGTTATAGGGGATTCTAACAGAGTTTGGTATTCACTTTCTGTAGCCTACACAAGTCATTTTTATGACAACATGAACACAATCTCGATTTGCCAAAATCTGGTTCAACATCAACAAACGAATCACGCCAAAGATTCATATGCACTTCATACGGGGCTAATTCATGGTGACAACATTGACTTGTAGTATTGTCGGACTTCGATCAAGTTACGAGATATTTTCACTAAGCCCTTCACTAAAACCATGTTCCTTCACTTGCGCTCTCTTCTTAGGGTGAGTTCTTCTAAAACCACCCATATTCTTCTGAGGATTTCTAGTCCTTCTTCTTCTTTTTTCTTGAAATATATTGTATGTATATGGATACCTTATCGAACTTTATTTTCTAGGAGCCATACAATGCATCTTTAATAGTTTTCTAAGGGAGTTCTCTTTATTTTTTGACTTTCCATGACCTTCACCTTAGATTCGATGAAGGGGGTGTTGGTATGTGTGACTTTCCTAGTCATCACTTAGGTATTGTCCACCTCACATGGTGAATCATCTCACTTAGGTGAGGTCATAGGTCATAGGGTTATATGACATGATTTATTTTTCCATTTTCATATACATTTTGGAGTCATAAGATTTACTTTCCATATTTGGAATAGTAACTCCTCTCTTTTCTCTCTTGGAAGGAATATTTTTCTAGGCATGGGAGTTACACAACACTCCTATATGTACCCTTTTGATATATGAGAGTGAGTAGAATTGTTATTTATATGCATGATTATCTTTTGTTTGATTTTTCTTGTTGATTACTTAGAGGTTTCTCATTCATTGTTTGGATTTTAACCTTATCGATGTGCATGGACTACCATTTTGATCCTCACAAAATAATATCTCATATGCTAGATGAAAAAAATCAAAGCTGAAGTTAAAAGAGATGAAACTAGGAAGGCTATGTAACCTTCATCTTTAACTCTCTTCTTTTATTATTATCACGAGATATTACACATATACATATCAGAAGTTGAATATTGAGTTCTATGTAGCAAGTGTTAGGCATCCAAAACTTATTCTTTCAATTAGAAGTCCTGGGTTGATTCCTCTCATAACCAACTACCTTCCGCATGACTAGCTAGACCAAAATCTACTCACAAACCACCACCTCTCCTTGATGCTTGTCCCTCTATGAATTCCATTCGGTGTGAATTCTCACCCAATAAGAGGATTAGATCGATGACACTTTATTTTCCATGAGATCTGAAGTTCATCGATAAGTCATTATTACACAACATGTCATAGAGGACCTCATGACTTGTGCTAAAATTCACATCTTAAATCAAGTTGACAACATCATCACCTATACCATATGATATTTTCCCCCTCGTGGCTAGATATCTCTACAATACCTTGATGACACTTTTCTTTCCTTCTTTTTCCTAAGATATCGCCTTCGTTTGAGCTCTTGGTTCCCACTTGGGTTTTCAAAAACTTCCTTTTATCTCATTAAATCCTTACTTAGGATGATTGAACAACCTGGATTTATCATCTCTTTCACCCTCGTTCCTCCTACCATTGGAGTTCCTTGGTCCCGATTTTGCCTATTTTGGATTTAATACGCCCTGGTCTTTCCCATTGGATTGTCATGGTATCTTTCACATATTTTTCTTAGGAATATGGAATTTCTTGGATTTATTTACCTGATCACAACCTTACATCCTACCATTGGATGTCTTGGCCTTTTTTACCCCTTGACTTCTTCACATCACATGGGATAGGCTATCCTACTATTCCCTTCCCACCGGTTTCACCTATTTAATCACATCATCATTATTCCTAAATACAATGGGTATCATTACATACATACATGCAAAAAGTAGGAAAATGATAAGAAAAACAACATACACATAAAAAATTCAATAAACAATATCACCAAATTCATCATTTGTGTGTGTATATATATACATATATATTGAATCACATTGAAAAAATAGCTCAAAATAAATACATGGCTATGTCCCATATACATTATGGATTAAGCACCTCACCCCTATGGGATCTTTGGATGATTTGGTTCGATGGGGCCGTACTTAGTAGCTCTATTTATGCAAACTAGATACTCCACCCTAGATCGGGCTCCGAGACATATCCCTATTCTCTCACCAGCTATGCCTCTAAAGAAATGATTCTCTCTATGGATCTTTGAGCATTTGATAGGAAAGATGCTTGCTCCCGAACTAGGGATTCTTGTGCTGTAATAAGATCTACAACATCACATCTATACTGACTATAGTCTCTAGTTCCTTTACATCGATATACCTCCAAGGTCCTCGATGCCTCTCCAACTAGATGAAAATCACTAGATGAGTCTCATGGCGATGGTGCTACTAGATCCACTATCACTCTAGTATCCTAGAAATCCATCACCGGGATCTAAGATCTCATGGTGGGCACTTTCTATTAAGGAGTGCCACTTATACACCATCTTCTCTATAAAACCAAATAAAATGAACACGTCACTTACGATACATATACAAGAACTATTCTCAACACATACAAGTAACATCACAACACACATACCTAGCTACCCATTTCTCTCCATGATGGTCTTGCCATACTTGAAGAAAATAAAAACCAAATGACTATATAAAACTAATATTTCTATTCAAATTCATTCGTGATAAACATAAATGTTCTAATGAATTCCATTTTTATCCCGAGATCTTAACAATTTGGTGTTTGTTACATCTTGATCGTGTTCTCATGTTGCTCATTTTGACCTATTACATGTATACATTTAACAAATTTCAATTTTTACCTATTTTTAACACCATATAATTGTTATCCATATTTTCCCCTAAGTAAAATATTGGATCAGAATGACCCCGCACTGAAAGAACCTGAGAAATCACGTTTGATTCCCACAAATAGATTACAAGGGGACTCTATAATGGAAGTGGTGGAGGCCTGTGAAGATCAAACAACCCTGTGTAGGATAAATTTAGAAAATGGATCTGTCGAGCGAATCCGGGCTTTAAATCCATTCTATGGGTTACAGGTGGGCTTAGAAATAGAGTAGCAGGGTCAAAGGAGAAGAAGCAGTGTCACAGTCACAGAGAGGCCAAGGGTAAGAAAAAGAAGAAACGGCGAAGATCCAAAGTCTTCAGGCTCAAAATAGTTTAGAACAAGTCCAAAATTGGCTAAGTATGGAGGATGTTGTGGAAAGAGCCACATGTCCAAGTGGTGCTTCTCCAAGGGTGAGTCTAAGAAAGGAATCTCAAATGTGTCATGCCTCCATGCATCCAAACCCCAAAAGTTGTGCGGCCATTGAAAAGTCTTCAGCTAGAAAGGAAGGTGCTAGGTGTCGGCTCGTGTAAATCCAAAATGGGAGCCCAAGGTAGAGACTCAAACTCACGCTAACCCTCCACGTAGAAAATAGTCAACTAAGGTCAAAAGGTGGGCAAAGTGGGCCTCAAAAAGGGCTAAGTATAGAAGTGTTGGCAAGGGATGCCACGTGTCCAAGTGAGGTGCATCTCCAAGGGTAAACCCAAAAGTAGAGACTCAAACGAGCGCCAATTCGCCACGTAGTCCTAAGCCCAAAAGGAAGGGAGAGGTCATTGAAAATTCAAAGATCTGCGGAGGCTTCCAAGTGTCAACTCGATGCTCCTCCAAGGGAAAAAAAGTTCATCAGGATTTTCAAGCAAGCACAAGCCTCCATGCATCTTATCTCAAAAAGGAGACAGAGTCGGGTGAATAGTCAACGCATGGTGGCAAATTGATGGAGAGTGCCAAGTGTCCAAATGGTGCTAATTCAAGGATCAAATAGAGAGAGGGTTCTCAAAAAGCACTAAATCGCTGCGTGTCCCCAAATAAAGAAATATGACCTCACCAAGCAAAATACTTAGCCAAAAGCAAAGAAATTGAGCAGGCCGATGGAAGAAGCCACGTGTCAGCCCCACGCCATTCCAAGAATAGAATACAGAGGCTGCCCTCAGACATGTGCCAACCAACCACGTGTCCCATATTAAAGAAGGGGCCCATTTTTCAAACTAGTTTTCCTGCTCTTTGGTATGGACCCGATGCAAACTTTGAAGGGGCATATCTTTCACTCAGGGCTTGAAATATTACAAATCTAACACCGTTGGAAAGATCTCGGCCTCACCCACACCATGAATATCTAACACTTTAAGTTTGGGGAGGTTAGGTAGGAGAAAATGGAGAAAATGTCTTCAAGGCCATTAACACGAGATCTATCTGCCTCAACAACTAGATCAGATTTGATCTACTCCATCGTTTCCTCCTTCTTCGAGGCACCAAACTAGAGATTGATATAGTCAAGGTAGATTTGGGGGAAGATTTTGTAGGGGACATTAATAGCAGTGGTTGAGCTTCATCTTCTTTTCCCACTTCTCTCTCTTTCTTCTCTCTGATTGAATCTATAAATGCAGGGTCGGGACTCATTGTAAAGGGTTGGACATTCTTCTGTTTTGTAGGCTCCCCTTTTCTTTTGGAAAGGAACTCATGGAGTTTTTAGACCTTCCACTAGACTGTAATATGTTTTCTACCTTTTGGCTACTTTGTAATGTATTGTATCAATCTACAAAGCAATAAAACACGTCTGTGATTGATTTTAGATCCTTTCTTGTCTCTTTTGCTTTCATCTGGTCTTTCATTATAGATTTGGTTATCTGTGCTTGGTTATTGTATGCATTTTGTTGGTTTGTGTCTATTAGCAAAAAAATGTTCATCATTCCTTTGGTGCATCACCTTATAGCTTAGTTTTATTTCGTGCATTCCTTTTATCCATGTATCCTTGGTAAAACTTAGATTAGGTTTAGGAATATGCCCTCTACAAGTTTTCACGCATGCACCTAAATAGAGGAATAGGAACTGCGCTTTAATCTAGAGAGTTTTCTCATTTTCTAAGTCCCACACTTTGGAGAAAACTCAATGTTATGCGGATCACACCAAATGAATATGCCTTAGAAAAGAAGATTTGACAACTCATTTGGGGGTGTTGTGATTTACCACTAACAATAACCATACCACTATGAAATTATGACATCCATCCCAACAATATGACATGACATCCATCCCATGGCCCCCTAGCTAGGTGATTTATGTCTTATTTTACTAATGATTATCTAGTGTTTCTTTTTAGATTTTCTTCTTTAGGGTTCTTGTAATGTTTCTTGTGCTTATGCATGGTAGGACAAGTGACACTATCATGTATACATTGGTGGGTATATTTCATTTTAGCTAGTCCTTTATGATTTTTACTTTCATTATCTACTTTCAATCTAAATGTTACAAATTGTTTCATTCCATTGACCACCTTATGTTTCACTAGTACGACATGTGGTGATCAATGGTCGGGGCATATGTATATACCTAATTTTTTAATTTTCATCTTTCATACCTACTACTAACAATTTCTTTGTGTAAATAAGGGTCACCGATGCATCTATTTCTTGAGTAGGTGCCTTAAGGGGCCTACTAGAATGGGGTATGACTATTCACATAGTCATTATAAGTCGAGAAAGTACACAAAGAGAGAGTACCACTATGTGGTATTTTCCTTAGTTTACTTTGTCCTCATCACTTATTTTATGTCACATATAAATTATGATCCCGACACCTTGCTTGCATTTCACCATTTGGAATCTTTTTTACCCATTTGCTTGATGTATGACACCTATTTTTCAATTTACTCGACATGTAGATATCCTTGGCCGACACCATCACCCATGGGAAATGATTTCAATGTTATATTTTCCCATTGCCGACACCATCTCCCATGAGAGATGGTGTCATATATATGGTCACCACACCCATAAATTATTAAGGATAGAAGAAAGAATCATAAGAACTATCCAATAGCCATTTGTCCTATATTTTATGCGAACTTTGTTGGACCACAATTACCATTAGACCAAAATCCATAAGATTTAATCTCAAGCTACAATCGCCAAAGTTAGGATCCATGAGAGGCGGTTAGTCCATGTCACAAAAATCATGGGGTGTTCTAGATGCATATTCCAACAATCCCCCAAGTGTCACTCTAGTGAGTTTTGAACTTGAGACCTATCACTCGGATACCATTTTTGGACCACGATTGTTGTTAGACCAAAACCGTGAGACTTAATCTCTTTACAATCATTAGAGTTAGGATCCATGAGAGTCTGGTTAGTCCATGTTATAAAGCTCATGGGGAGCGCTAGAAACACATGCCAACAAACTTTTCATTTTCTCATTTTTCCCTTGGTTCATCTTGCACTTGACTTGGATTGGATTGACACCTTCTTGGTTTGATTACTTACACTACTAGATCAACTATAGTGATTATAGGAAAGGAAAGGTGTTCCCCTTTTCCACAAATAGTGATTCTCTCTTAGTGTGCTAATTCTCTAGAGAGATAGATGCATCAATGACCACCCCACAGGTAAGTGCTCTAACTATCTTTGTCATTTTTCATATATTAGTTAATTTCCCTTCCCCATTTCTCTATGTTAGCTTAACATTGTATGAACATCAATTTTACTTAGCATATTTCTCTTATATGATCATATACTTAGCTTTCTTTCTCTTTATTTTAGTTATATTATAGTATTATAGATTGTGCATGCTTGAATTATCCCCCATCGATCTATATATATCCTCTATTTACCGATATCATCATAGGGTACTCTCCTCTATCTTGAATGTGGGCCTTGGAAACCCTAGGTTGACCTAGTGTAGGGATTACTACCCTATGGATATGCGACCTTAGTTCTCATTGTAATCCCTTTTAATCAACCCATTGTGTGGTGGTTCATGTGTGTATCCTATTTTTTGCTTCATACCCTTGTAGAATAGAAGAATTAGGAGTACAAGCCATTGAGGCAAATTTTCGGCCCATCATACATAGTAAGCTAATTACTCTCCAAGTATGAATTTGGGTAGTAGACTTAGTTTTTAATCTCCAAACATTAGTACATTTTTGAAGCTAGTTGATGTTATACATATTAAAATATCATATTAGGTTCAATGTTTTTGAATAGAAATACCACCCAATACATTATGATAGGATATCTTAAGAGGGAATTCATTAAGTCTAGTTCCATTCAAACACCTCTAATCCTTTATAAAATTACAAGTCTCCATAGACATCTTATAACATAGAAAACTACTTAAAATTGTTTGATACACTATCACAAGAAAATTCACTCCTCCAATGTAAAAATCAAGAAAAAATCTATATCATACCACCTAGCCTAAAGTAGTCCATGTGTCTTGACCACTCGATGTTCTCATAGGACCAAAAATGTAAGAAAAAAATCACATCCAATCCAAATATTTTCCCCACTAACCACTCCCACAAATCCTTATACACATGTACTAATAGAGCTAGCCCCAAAGAAAAACTATCTGAAACTCTATCATATCTACTACTATTCGTACCAAGGCCCACATACAACAACCACCGCCAAAATATGGTAGTGAATAATAGTTGCTTCCCACCATAATTATAGTGGTCAAGGTACTACCATCCACCTCATCATCCCAATAACTCTCAAAAGAAAAACCCTAGCAACATATGTCATGTCAAGGGAAACATCCCCATACAACATCATCATCATTTCCCATCACCTTGTCTCATCAATCGGTATAATTTGATCACCTTGAATAGGTAGACACAAGATCCTATAAACATCCTCCATGATAATATTGATCTCCATTGTAGGAAACCAAAATGTCCTTGTAACTAGATCCTACTTCTCTAAAAATCCACCATCATCTCCAAATCCCAAAGGTGAACATGCCTATAATAGAACAATCCACCTAATCTTAAAACCCCAAAATATCTCAATTTTCATTACTCACATACTCCCATAATTGATATAATAAATCTCAACCCTATCCCTCATCAAAAAATTCCTCTTCATTTGCATCCACAAAAATAAACAACAAATGAAATTATTAGTCATCACAAAACAAGCTCAAATGAAAAAATTAATCACAACATGACAAATCTACACCAATCCATAGTGTTAAAAAGTTTTTACTAATGTAAATTTGGTCAATGTGAGTTTGGAGTGTTGTCATTGATATCATGATGATAATGTTAAGAATGATTGATGTCAAAATGGAGATTGTGTCTTATTGGTGCTAAATAATGATGATGAAAGTTTGGTGTAAGTTTTCATTGATGTGAAATTATTTAAAATGATGCCTAATGATGTTTTCAAGGTTTTCATGATGGATTTCAGTTGTTTTTCAAGTCATTTGGAGTATAGAGAGATAATTTGAAGGTAAGATGAAGAAATCATGTCCTAATGAGGTATGAGGCTCAATTTCCAAGGAAATTATGATCATATGGGTATTTTCATAGGTGTAACATGTTTTCCTATGCATGTTCATGAATTTTCAAGGTCAGGGCTTGAGGGAGAAAGCATGAAATTTTATTTGCTAGGTCTGCACCTAGAAAGTTCTTGAGTTTTACCTATCATAATGAGGTAGGATGATCCTTTTCAGTGTAAGTATAAGTCAAGTATGATAAGTTGTTTTTAATGTTGATTTAGGTATGTGGAAAAAATTTTAGGTCTTATTTTGGAGTATTTTGTAAGATATTGAGTTTTTGGTAAAAGCGGGCTCTTGAAAGTGGTGTTTCCCAACTATAAGTCAACTTTGTGATGCTCATTGGTACATTAATATTTTACATGCAGACCTAACATATTTGGGATATGTTTATATGTATCTTAGATAATATTTTTTTGGCATTATTTTGGATTTTAAGGTCCATAACTTTATGAACAATCGTTAACACCAAAATAGGTCAAAACCCTCCTAAAACCCTATCTTGAAGTCAATATGGAAGATATTGTTCATAAAAGCCCAATATTGATTTTTTTTTATTTTGATGATTATATCATATAGAGGAAACTAGTAGATATCTCCAGTGTTTTTGTGTGTTCATATGAGTTAGTGTACCCCACTAAAAATGGCTTGTTTTCGGAGATTTTTTTCAACAATCAAGTTTTGCAAAGTACATGTTGAATAAATATATGTTTAAGGATTATACGGACTACTTGTATATGAATATATATAGTCAATTTTGAGTCATTTAGTGTGCCTACTAATTCAATATTTCATGACTAGTTTTTGAGGTGTTAGGATAGTTTTGATAGTGCTTGGAGAAGTAATGTTCTTGAGCCATTGTACAGACTTGAATTGTGAGTCTAATGCACTTAGTGATGATGTTAAGGTGGTTTAGTACCTTTACATGTGTTTCATTTTTCTTGGTTGAAGTTTTTGAGGTGGTTGAATCTTCATTCTTACAAGACATTTTTCTTAAGGTATGTAGTCCTAATAGAACAGCTTGGTTTTGAGATGGTTTCACGATGAAAATGCATGGTGCAAATATTTATAATCATGGAGAAGTTTGGATGAGGTAATGTAAAATTTTATCGAAGAGTTTCAATATTTTAATGATTTCATAGTTGGTCAATAAATTCCATGGTGTCAAGTCATGTTTGTAGACCTAGTTTAAGAAGGTTTCTTTAGTCCAAAAATGATGAAAAATATGAATTAAGTCATGTAAGTCCTAAAAAGGTTGTTATGTAATTATTTTATATTTTCCTATGTTTTGGGTCTTTTCATGACTGACCTAGATGATGTAAAACTGACCTATATGGTTTTGAAATTGAGTTATGTATATATAGGTGTGTAGACACAAAATCACGCACTTGGGTACATTTCTAGGTTCTAAACACATACTAGTATTTACATGATTCCTAAGTGATAAAACTAGTAATTCAAAGCTATCTTTGGCCTCTTTTCTTTGTTTCATGTCTTATTTCTGGTCTTTTACACCCTATATCCTAGTAGGTACTTTACCTATTTATCTTTCATGATCTCGGACAACAACACCCAACCAGACGCTAGCCTTGACTAGGAGCCTTCGTTCCCTCTCACAGGTGCCCCGACTTATTTCCACCTTACTCACTCTTTTTAGGTATCTTTTATATTTTGCACATCGTATTTTATTATGGGTCAAACTTCTAGTTTCCAATTAAAAATTCAACCAAGGGAATCATATAAATACAAAGCTATCTCTATTGACTTTTCCCCCACAGGTAAAATAAGGGACCAACCTCTCACATCCCAAGCATATATTATCATCACCTAAGGTTGTGCATCCAAAGGAATCTAATAGATCAAAGGCATCCATCTAGTGTCCATACAAGCGGACCCTCGGGGCGAACATTTTGAGCACTCGACAGAAGCTATTTTCTATGGCATACACTACATAGGAAGGGAATTTCATTTTCCATCCACACATATATCTAATTGGGTGATTTACATTGGTACATCTAGTTATACCACCATAATGAGATAGTTAAGTGCAATCTAGAGGTGCTATTTTGGAATGCACTCTTTTCATAAAATTGGGAGTCTTTCTAAAGGTTGGACATTCTTGTTTCCCTATCACACACTCATAAGAACTACATGGAGTATGAGATGTATTTTGCGAGTGTGTTGTAATGTTAATGCATGACTTGGATGATTCTCAACCTCTCTCGTTCACTTAGTCAGCTATCTCAGGCATGACTTTGAGTTATTCGACTCCCTTGGTGCATCACCTCTGTTAGTTTAGGTTTTATCTTTCTTTTTTAGATTTGATTAGTTAGGTTTTAGTAAACCCTCTGTTTTACTAGTGAAGCTTTCCGAGAGCTTTTACATGTTACAAGGTGCTACACTTGGGATCATATTATCTCAACCATCCTTGGGGTGACCAACACCAAAAGCTATATTATCACACTTATGTGACAATAAAGTGAAAATCCATCTAGTTTCCATATAAGACCATTTTCTACATACACTACATAAGTAGTCACGGGTGCCACATATACTAATTATATTTACATTGGTACATCTAATCTTTTGCACTTGCACCCTAGGGAACAATTCTATCACACACTCATAAGAACTACACCTCATTAGTCGTGTGACTTTTGGAATTTTGACTCCCCATATTGCATCTCTAGTGAAGCTTTGATTTATTTACAATGCATCATATTATGATGATTTGTCCTCAGGTAATTTTCATCAATAGAAAAATTTTTGCCCTAGTCCAACCTCAGTCTAGATCAGTTTTTTACTCTAGATCTTCCCAAGAGAAAGCAAAAATTAGATAAGTCCTTATTTATCTCTCTATTGAACTTAAGGTTTCATATGTATTATCTTATTAATTTTTATTAATCTGCATACTTTAGCATTTATTTATCATATGTAACTCTACAATTAGGGTTTAACATTATTCTATTTTTGTTAAATCATTTGGTGAACTTGCATTCAAACACTCTTGGATCATCACTTCCTCCTAATTTCATTATTTTAGGATCCTCTCACCATGGATATTTCCATCTATGCCTTCTTGTAAGCTAATCTTAAATGTAAGGCTAAAATCAACTCTCTCCTGGCTAATACTTACATTCTTCTGATACTCCTCTAGATCATGTATATCAATTATTTATAGCCGTGTTTTCTAAAAAAAAAAATTCCCATATAAAGTAGCTACCTCTCTTTCTATTTATGACAATGATCCTCCTCTTTATATTCAAGATTACATCTTTAACATAGGCATTAGGTGGGTACTAGTCGATAATGGATCCGAGCTCAATCTTTGTAATCTTACATTTATTCAACAGCTTGGCCTTTCCTCAGCTAATGTCACTCCAACATCCATTTCTATCTATAGCTATGATTCTTCTGTATGTCCGTGCCTAGGTACTATCACCTTACCTCTCACATTTGGGCCTAAAACTGTTCCTACCATATTCTTTGTTATCGACACCAAAATCCAATACAATTACTTACTTGGTAGGCCATGACTTCATGTTATGTAAGTAATACCTTCTATAGTTCATCGGTGCATTAAATTCCTACATGATGGCTATGCATATACTATTATTATTGACCACGATCCATTTAAATATTACCACTTAGACCCACTTACTACACTCCCTACTCCAATTTTATATCATAATGTTGATCATCCCCATAATCCTCCTACATATCTCACTAATGATTATCAACTCACGGAACCTCCTACTCCTACCACCGACATGCTTCTTCTCCAAGGATCTATTTGTGCATTAGACATATTGTGTGACATCTGATTCATCTCTCTAGTAACCATATGTGTCAAAATCTCCTCCTTTCACATGCACTCTTTTCATACATAACTCTTATTTGCCTCATATTCCTCTCTACCCCACTTGCTTTGAAACTGTTTGCACGCATGATTTATTATTTCGCCTCACTTGATGATCTTTTCCCACCACCTCATTCTCCTCATCTTTATCATGGATGTGTCTTTGTACATGTTTATGGCCTCTAGGTCGATTCTTACTCCATCTTTACACTTGGGAAGTCTTGGCTTGACTACATTAGTGGAACTTTGGATTCTAATCACACTAGTATCACATTTCATCATGCCTTTTGGCCGCATTTATTTTTGTAATGATTCATTTCTGCTTACACTCAAAAACTCATGCATTGGTATGCACACAATTTTCATAACCACCTTTCACCGATGAATAATATGTTATGGGCATGTACAATCTACATCGTAATGGATATTTATATGATAAACCCCACACTATTGCTTACCAATCTCCGATCCTAGTCCAATCAGCTATAATCTGTATAAATACGATCTTCTAGATGATGTTACTTTATTCTTACATGCATCATACACTTGGGGGCATCATGCTTACTTCTCCCCCTTTTTCTAACATCATTAGGTGTCCTACCATTTCTACTTATTATGCTTTGTGCTTCATACTTCCTATTTCTAAGCATCATTACACAACTTGATACATTTTATATCATCATCACCCTATGATGCACTCTAGTTCCGTGGTTCATACTTGAATGATAAGGGCCTGAATATGAAATGAACCTCACCACTTTCACACTCCTTACACTCTATGTTTCATTGATCATATCTTTCTAGACACATTATCAAACCCTTTCTCAATGACACACTCTTTTTCTATGGTTCATTCTTGATTATTAATGGGTATTTTATAAATGAACCTCATACACACCTCATACACATCCACTAGGGGGCACACCTTGATCCTATCACATTCACGTTGTATCCCATTTACACTCACAACATAGTTCATATCTTGGTTACATTTACTCTTCCTTGCCTATACTAGTTACATGTTACAATTTTCTTACTATGTTAAGACAGGATATCCATTATGTCAATATCTTTTCCATATACACATGCATGCTCACTTGTTCTCTAGTTGTGAATGTAAACTTCCTACAAATATTTACACACAACAATGATGTTTGGCATTATACCTCTTACGAGTCCCACCGAGGCTCTAGGGGCATCTACATTTACTACTCTTCCATATCATAGGTGTTATTGTTTCATTAGTTACTACTTTCTATTATCACTATAACACTACTTTACACTGATTTAGACACACTTTGACACACTCTTTATCTTTTTAACATGCTAATGGGTGCTTCATATGCATAATTTACCTTGCAAGAACTATTTTCCATCATGGTTTTCTATTACTCTTTTCTTGACATTATTTTCTATTTTATACCATTTTTTTCGGCTATGCCCTTTGTCTTGTATGCACACTGTATGATTTTGGCCACTTCGGCCCTAATTGTCTTGTGACATTGTGAGTGATGTCCCATGTTTGAAACCCACTTTTTGTAGTTTATCTTGTATGCACCTTTTCTTGTTACATAATTTTTCTATGATGTTTTTTTTATCTTTTTCTATTAACACATGTATCTAGCCACTTTGTTTGCATATGCTTTGGTTTCACCATACACATTCCCTCCCCATAGGGTATACACTTTAGATCAACATCAGTATTCTCTTTAGGATTCATTCTCTTAGTAACGTTGCATGCACCCAAAATGAGGGGGACATACATTGGGTGAATTAGTCACCCCATATATCAACTCAAAGCTAAAAATTAGATATGCACAATAGAGAATTAATACAACCTACAATTTCATAAATGACCCAAATATGACTTGGTTCCTTAGTTCAAAGACAAACACTAATGCCCATCTATAGACATTAGTGCCTCAAAGTGCTCCTAACATCTCTTAGGAACCTATGTCTAGGGGTAGATACAATTACTTTCTTAGATCATCATAGTTCACAACAATTCAAAGAGCAATTTTCACATTACGGGCACATTTCTCTAGCAAAAAAATGCATTCTTTCTCCATTTCAACTTGAAAAAATACAAAACTAATATGGTACACAACTTGGAACAAAAAAATATCACACCATCTGTAGTGGTTTATAATCAAGAAACAATCATGGAAGGAGAGTAACAATATACCTCTCTCCCCAACACTCTTCTACCATGGTGTGAGATTTCCCAAAAACTTGCACTTGGTGTGAGATCACCCAAAAAAATCACACTTGGCGTGAGATCACCAAAAAAATTATTTTCGCATGAGATTTCCCAAAAAACTCACTCTTCTACAAAATTATCAAGACATCTTTCTATTTATTTACACTCATGATCATCAGGTGCACACTTTCCTTTTACTACTTTTACACATATTTACATACTTTTACAAAGTTTTCATAATACATGACTTTGATTACTCTTTCGCTCTTATTTTATAGGTCCATCCTTAATACATAACAAGAAGTAACCTACATCAAGCATAAAAATAGTTAAAACATGACATAACACAATATACTTCACCCCTAGGGTCACTTCCTCTTTCTTAGCTTCCACACTTCATTTTTATCACTTCACACTTTCACTTGTCTCTTTGGCATGTTATTGCCATCACATTCTACATGGTTATCAAGTAACATCTCTTATCTACTTTATGTTATCAAGTATTCACTCAAAAAATAAAGTGGGGGAAAATGTAGACATAAAATCATGCACTTGGGTACATTTCTAGGTCCTAAACACATACTAGCATTTACATGATTCCTAAGTGAGAAAACTAGTAATTCTATCTTTGGCCTCTTTTATTTGTTTCCTTTGTTCTTTTTGGCCTTTTACACCCTAAAAAACAATTAATACTTTAATTATTTATCTTTCACAACCTTAGACACCAATGCCCAACTAAGACACCATTTCCTAGGTGCCCTCATCCCCTCTAGGTGCCCTTGACCTCTTTTGACCTTACTCACTCTTTTTGGGCCTATTTTATCTTTTGGGCATTTTATTTTCTTATGATTTTGCCTTCCAGTTGTCAATTACAAAATTTAACCAAGTGAATCATATAAATACAAAGCTATTTGACCAAAATAAGGGACCAAACTCTAAGCATTTATTATCATCACCTAAGGTTGCATCCAAAGGCATATAAGAGCATCAAAGGCATCAAAGAATCAAAGCATCCATCTAGCATCCATACAAGGGATAAGGGACTGTATTTTCTATATACACTACATAGGAAGGGGAAGTTCATTTTTCCATCCACACATCTTTTATATTAGTACATATAGATATCGCACGCTATCAAGTGCACTTGCACAAAGGGCTTCCTAGGGCATGATTCTATCACACACTCACAAGAAATACATGGAATCTAAGATGTAGTTTCAACTCTTGGTCATAAGTTCACTCATTTGAGTAACTTCAGGGGTCAGATCTAACTCCCATATTTCATCTTTATTTTTTTGGATTTGATGCGGTATTGTGGGTTTTGCAAGTGAAGATTTGTTTTGTAGGTTACTGAAACAATTAACAATCATATTGTGACATACAAGTGACCAAAAGTGACTATCAATGAACACTTTTCCAAGAACAGAAAAATTAGGTCCCGACCACCGTGTAGTTATAGGTGCCTATTAGAAAATTTGGTGCCCAGGAGCCCCTGACCCAATCTAGGTACCCTATACTAGCTTCATCCAAAAGCTCCAACTTTTACAAAGACACAATTGCAATGGTTTTCCCTCCATGTTCATCGGTTTGTCAATCCAGACCAGTTCCAAGAGCAAGATAAAATCAGCTAAGTCCTTCTCTCTCTCTCTCTCTCTCGCACTTAGGGTTTCATATTTATTAGCTAATTTCTTGTGTCCAATATGTACTTTAGCATTTATTTATCATACATGACTTCACAATTAGGGTTTATCATTATTCCATTTTGTTAAATCAAGGTGTATAAAGGAATTTTAGGAATTAAGTATTGAGGAGGAAATGAGTGACCTATAAGGACATGTAAAGGTTATATGAGGTATTGAATACTTTATAAATGTATGATAATTTAATATTTGAAGATGATCAGTTTGGAGAAGGCAATTTTTCCATGACCTAGTGAAGGTGAAGAAGAACATGAGCAAGTGAAAAATTAGGCGTTTTGAGTGTCTTCAAGAGGAGATGAGTTTGTGTATGAAGAGAAGATAATTTTGAGGATCATATAATGTTCAATAGGACTGAGTACATTATGATATATAAAAATGGAGAGAAAATCAAGAAGAAGAGAGTATAAGAGAGAATAAGATAAAAGAATTCCATCATTTTTTGAGTGAGAAACAAGAAGAAGGTGGAAAACAATCGTAGGTAGTTGAGTTGGTGTTTGGTATTCTTTATGGAGTTGGTGCTTCACTAAAAACCTAGGGGTTGGTACATCCTTTCAAGTTGGTGCTTTCTAAATTCAAGTTGGTGCTTGATAAATTAGGGGTTGGTGCCTCCTTGCAAGTTGGTGTTTGTTAAATTCTAGTTGGTGCTAGATAAATTAGGGTTGGTGTTCCTTGTGGAGTTGGTGCTTCACTAAATATTGATTTTTGTTTATTAATGTAATGATCAGTGAGTTTTCTTCCCCTTGAGGTTTTCCCACCTAAATGATGTGTTCACTCTTGTTTCTTTTTCATGTGGATGGTTGTTATGTTTTGATTATTTGACCTTGTTTATATCATGATGGCTCATTGAATTGTACACACAAATTAAGTAAAAGTTCATTATGGACCATATATGTTGAATGAAAGTTAAGATAACTGAAGTAAAAGTTTGTAAAAAAATGATTTACCCACCCTCTCAATGATTGTTCTTCCAACAATTGGTATCGAGCTTGGTCCTTTGGAACAGGTTTAACAATTTTAAGGAGATCCTTGAAGCATAAGCTGGATAATAAGTTAAATAAAGAATATCAAGAGTTGAAATATGAGGTCAAAGGTCTTAAGGAGGATATATGTACCTTGAAGAGTGACATAGTAAAAGAAGCCAAGAAGGATGAAGAGACCATCAATAATCTCAAAAATTAGTTAGAGGTTACAAATACAAGTTTGAAAACAAAGGAATCTAAGTGTGACCAATTGAAGATCAAGCTATGTTCCTTAAATTTTGAGCATGAGAAGCTCATGAAAAAGTGATGAAATTGGATAAATATCATGAGAATTCATATGAGGTTAGTGATTTCAGTTTTTATGATGATTAGGTTTTCAATGAAGAGGTTAATGTAGAATTACAAGCGTAATGGTGCTTCAAAGAAGTATGAACCACAAGTTAAAGTACTTAATCAAGGAATAAGAAGAACATATTAGTTTTGTGAGTGATGAGTATGAATAGATCATCAAATACTTTGAGACTCGGGATGAGTTAGTGATAGTACCTCTAAAGGCCAAAGAAGTGGAGTGCACAAAGTTTAAAGATGATATAGAGTCCTCGAAGTATGATTTTGATAAAAAATCTAACAAGTTGAAGAAATTTGAGATTCAAGAAGACACTCAATACAAGAAGATCAAGGAGGATGCTAACATGAAAAATAAGACCAATTTTAATAGCAATGTGAATATTAATCCTATGAGACAACCTAATGCAATGAGGTATGCTAATTCATTCTATGGTTAACAAGTATGCATGTAAGATGTTTGGTCATAGGGAAAAGAGTGTAGGAGTCCTACAAGAATGATTATGCATGGAAATATGAAATGAAACATATGTTAAGAGGTATGAATAATGTTTTTTCTATAATTATCAAAATACTCATCATATTGCAAAATATTTTCATTTTGAGTCACTAGGGCAGAGAAAGAAGTTTGAAGCTCTTAGATTCAAGGTATATGTCAAGAAGTCTCAGCCATGAAGATGAAGTGAAGAAGGAACCAAAATTTTCCAAGCTTATCACCTCTTATCATGTTGGTAAATTAAAAGAGGAACCAAATTCAGCGAATAACATCTTAAATTCAAATCCTATGAAGGAGAAGGAGATGGCTAAGAACAACAAGAAAGAAGATTTTGTAGCTATGAGTGAAAAAGGAACAAAGTACATTCAAGATGAATCCCGATCAGCCTACAAAAAAATTGGATAGTTTTATATGATAGAGAATAGGCCATAGGTTGTAGAGCATCAAGAGTACATGGTATCAACATTTCATTCATTGGATAAGAAAAATGATGTTGTCATCAGGCCTAAAAATCCAATCAAGAAGACCAAGTGGATTCTAAACATAAATTATCAACCTCAAGATTGAAAGGTGATGGAAAAGGAGTGGAGATTTGGGAATCTCCTAAATTTAAGATTTTTAGAGCCCTAAGAAGCATGGAGTGTCTTCATTAGGATTCATGAAGTAATTCATCATCTAATAGAAGCATCCGTGAGGTATATTTCTCATGTTGAAGACTTGGATAGTTGTGAGAGAAGGTAAGATTTATGTTGGTATGTTATAATCACATTCATGGAGATAAGAACAAGTATGGGGCATAAATAAGGCTTATGGAGACTTGAAGAAGCTTGAGAAGGAAAATTTTAGGTATGTGTGATGTATTAATCAGTTTAGTCATTGTGCTTCAAAAAGGTTTGGAAGCTTGGAAGGTAAATTAGACAAATTGAAGAGTATGGTGGGCATGTTTTAAGCTTAGGTATGTGCTTTGTGAATTAATATAGGTCTAAGATTCTTGACAGTTTTGTTTATGTGTTGTATTGATTATTACAGTACATTTATGAGCATTAAGGAGGTTTAGGCTTAGAGAAGTATAATAGGAAAGATTGCATGAAAATAGAGTGTTATGACTTTGAAGGTAAGAAATGTGCTACAAATGTGTACTTGTGTATTGTTTTGATTTGATTTAGTTCATTTTCTATTATGGAGTCATGTTGAAAGGTATTGAACTTCAATAATATGTATGAAGGCTTAGTAGAGAGATAGACCATTTGAAATTTATGATGGACATGTATGAGCTTAGGGTTTGTGTCTAGAGACCTAGTTTAAGACTATGGCATTTGAAAAATGGTTATTAGTCTATAAGACCAATATGATTTTGAGCTCTACAAGCCTATATCGTTATGATTGACTTGAATACCAATTTGAAGCCATATAAGAGTTTTATTGGGTCATAATCAGATATGAAAGAAGGATAATAGATGACAAAGTGAGTTCTAAGTTTGAAGGACATAATTATGGGTATATTCACCGTGAAATCATGAATCTTAAGGAATATTGTTGAGGCATTGAAGTTTTTAGATGTACAAATTTCTATATAAGGTCATAACCAATAGATTAATAGTCCTAGAGGTAGGATAACATGTGACAAGATAAAAAATCGGGTAAGTATAGTGAAATCATGAAAAATCAATCTATATGGATTGTTCATTGTAAGCACCGACATGAAGAGGTAAGTTTTATTGGTCTATAGAGGTCCAGGGTATGATTATATTATCTCAATCTAACATATTATGAATAATAATAAGGATTTAAAGAGATCTAGCATATTGATGTATGCATGTACAAACTTAGTGAATTGTTTGATGATGTAAAGTACGTGCATGATGGGGTTTGATGAATTTTTTGAGAAAGTTTGACCTACACAGAGCATGAATAGTCATTACTTCTATGGGGGTTTGGATTTTTCCCATTGGAACAATATTTTTGGTTATAGGACTGATCTAGATGATTTTGGAGTCCTAATGAAGAAATGAAGAGTTTGAGGTTTGATATCTCAAGTGGAGTGTATGGTCTTAGTGGGGAGCTTATAGTCTTTGTTTGTTGATAAATAAAGGTATGTAAGGGTACGAGTTTGTACATTTAGTGATAATATTTGATGAATATCATATGAAGGATGTCTTTGTTAAGTGTTGAGAAGGTATTCCCCAAGAAGCAAGTAGGTATGTGAAAGTTGGAAAATCACATTTGGTGTCATTCTAGAATTCATAAGGTGTTAAGAAGTCAAGGGGAGCATTTCTAGTTGGTAGTTGAAGTTGGTTTATTGGATCAAGCATAAGATGATTTTAGTTTGACATGAGTTGAGCAGCGGTATTTGCATTTGGGCTTGAGTCATATGGTGACATGGTGAGTGATTTGATTTGTCTTGGTCTTCTCGATCTGATGTATACATTGAGTAAGGGAGAGTATGTTTCTACAATGTTGGTATAATGATAGTTAATACCTTTTTGTAAGATGGAAAAGAGAATATGGCACAAGTAATTAGCAGTTTTGGTACCAAATGAGGAGATAGTATCGGGGAGAATATTTTGTTTCATACGCTTAGTATTGTGTTTCTCCATTTTGTGAAGAAGCCTAAGGTGAGTGTTTTGGTTAGCTTTATTGGTATCGTATATTGGTGTGAGATTCTGTGTTTTGAGAATAGATGGTAGCTTGTGGAAGACCATAGTGTTTTGAATATCAGTTTGATTCATGTCAAAAGGGGGAGAATGAGATGATGGCACATGTATGTACCATAGAGGAAAAATGAGAAAATGTAAAGTAAGTATCATTTTGAAGTATTTTTCAATTTTTAGCATGTTTTCCATCCATGAAAAAGGGGGATATTTTTGAAAAGTTTTCATTGATGTAAAATTGTTCAAGGCAAGTTTGGAGATGTCAAGTTGGTCAAGGTGAGTTTGGAGTGTTGTCATTGATATCAAGATGATAGTGTTATGCATGGTTGATGTTAAAATTGAGATTGTGTTTTGGTGATACTAAAGAATGATGAGGAGAGTCTAGTGTGAGTTTTTATTGATGTAAAATGATTTAAAATGATGCCTAATGATGTTTTCAAGGTATAAATGATGGATGTCAATTGTTTGTCAGGTCCTTTGGAGTACAAAGAGAGAATTAGAAGGTAAGATGAAGAGATAGGGTCTTAATGGGGTATGAGATTCAGTTTACAAGGAAAGTATAATCATGTGAGTATTTTAAGAGGTGTAAAAAAATTTGGTTTTCTAGGTCGGGGCTTAAGGGAGAAAGCATGAAAATTGGTTTTCTAGGTTTGAACCTATAAAGTTCTTGATTTTTACCTATCATAATGAGGTAGGTTGATTTTTTTCAGTTCCATTATGTAAAGGTAAGTATGGGAATTTCATGTTTATTCAGGTATGTGGACAAAATTTCAGGTCTTAGTTTGGATTATTTTGCAAGATATTGAGTTTTTGGTAAAATCGAGTTCTTGAAAGTGGTGTTTCCCACTGTAAGTCAACTTTGTGATGCATGTTGGTATGTTAATATTTTTCATGGAAACCTAATCTATTTGGTATATGTTTATATGTGTCCTAGCTAAGATTTTGTGGCATTATTTTGGGTTTTAAGGTCCATAACTTTATGAACAATCGTTAACACCAAAACAAGTCAAAAACCCTCCTAAAACCCTAGCTTGAATTTGATAGGTAAGATATTGCTCATACAAGCCTAGAATTGAATTATTTTTCTATTTTGATGATTGGAAAATGTAAATAACTCTGTTAGCTATACCTAGGTGTTTTTTATGTTTAGATGCGTTATTGGACTCCGCTTAAAATGACTTATTTCTAGATATTATTTTCTCGCAATCAAGTTTTGAAAAGGACGTGCTAAATAATTGGATGTTTGAGGATGATATGGAAATATGATACTTTTATATGATCATTTTTGGAAATTTTTATTTCATTTAACATGCTTAATAAGACAATCTTTCATGACTGGTTTTTGAGGTGTTGGGACAGTTTTAACAGTGCTTGAAGAAGTGATGTTCTTGAGCCCTCAGTACCTTTAATTTTGGATTATAATGCACTTAGTGATGATTATGAGGTGTTTTAGTACCGATAAATGTGTTTCATTTGTCTTGGTTGAGTTTTTGTAGGTGGTACAAGCTTCATTCTTGCAACACATTTTTTTGGATATGCGGTCTTAATTGGATAGTCTTGGTTTTGAGATGGTTTCATGATGAAAATGCATGGTGTAGAGCTTTCTAAGCATGGAGAAGCTCAAATGAGGTCATGGAAAAATTCCTTGAAGAGTTTCAGGATTTAAAGAAGTTCCTATTTGGTCAAGAAATTTCATGGTGTAAAGTCATGCTTGTAGACCTAGTTTAAGAAGGTTTCTTTAGTCCAAATATGATCTAAAAATCTGAATTGAGTCATGTAATTTCTAAAGAAGGTTGGAATTTAATTATTCTATGTTTTCCTAATGTTTTTGGTCTTAGTATGGCTTTCCTAGATGATGTAAAACAAGCCTATATGGTTGTGAAATTGAGTCATGTATATATAGGTGTATAAATAAAATTTTAGGACTTAAGTATTGAGGAGAAAATGAGCGACCTATAAGGGAATGCAAAGGTTGTATGAGTGATCCATAAAAATTATATTGTTTACTCTTTAATCTTTTTAACTCAATGGATACTTTTAAATTTATTATCTTTCATGATTTATATGCATCTAAAGTTGATTTGAATCAATTAAAAATTGTTTTAAATATGATCTCGAACTGAATTAAATGATTCCCAAAATCAACATTATTCACTGTTCGATCAAACCATTCAGATTTCCATTTTATTGATTTTCACATATTTCGTAATATGATCAATATTCTTGAATAAAATTAAATTTAATTGCTAAAAAGATTAAAATGCAAGAAATCGAAAAGACAACACCATAATTGTTTACGGGGTTCGGAAATTTCCTACATCCCTGGGTTCATTTAAACCGATCTATTAAAAATTATCCAAACTACAAGTACAATCAACTCAAAATTAACATTAATAGATCCATAACCTATAATGTTGTGTCTTCAAACCTTCGAAGGACCTTGACGAATCTTAGTTTTCATCGCTCACCTTCCTGAAGTAATTACAAAAGATCTTCCTTTAAGTTCTCTATCTTCCAACGACTTTCACGCCTCAAAAGGACATCACGAAAACTTTGCTATGGGAAAAAAGCATATGCACGAGGAGCGTCTTGGAATTAGGGACAACTTTCCGGTTTCCTCGGCTATGAAAAATCACCTAAGAAAATTGACCAGCTTATCCACTAGACACAATCATCCGACCGACCTTGTAAAGGGTAACACCTCTATTTATAGTTTTGTAAACCACCAATAGCCTAACAAAGTTGACTATATTTTTAGTATTCAAGCGGTTAGAAGTTTGATTCCCCTAACCTACAAAACCTCTTGGTTTACCATATTGGGATCAATATCTGACCTTGTTCTAATAACAGATGGTCGGTGTGTGTATATTATTAGTTCACCTGTAGTCTAAGGTGGCTTAGGTCACTTTTGGTTGACACCACATAGTGTCCTGTGTCGGTGTTGGCTATTTTGGGTGTTATATTTGGTGAGGAGAGAGCTAAGTATATCTTGGTGATTTGGTTAAGTATTCAATGTGAGATAAGGAGTGTGGTCATTATTCGTAGGAGTTGGGGTTTGTCGAGTGGTGTGGGATAGTGAGGAGATGGCTTGATAATGAGGTGGCATGTCGGCTGAGCTATTAAATTAACTTAACAATCTAAGCATGGTAACTTGGTGGCATGGTAAATATACATATCATGATCTACAATACATGAACTTAAATATTTTTAACTCAATGGATAATTTTAAATTTATTATCTTTCATGATTTATATGCATCTAAAGTTGATTAGAATATGAATTAAAAATTGTTTTAAATATGATCTCAAACTGAATTAAATGATTCCCAAAATCAACATTATTCATTGTTCGATCAAACCATTCAGATTTCCATTTTATTGATTTTCGCATATTTTGTAATATGATCAATATTCTTGAATAAAATTAAATTTAATTGCTAAAAAAATTAAAATGCAAGAAATCAGAAAAGCCGACACCATAATTGTTTACGGGGTTTGGAAATATCCTACATCCTTGGGTTCCTTTAAACTGATCTATTAAAAATTATCCAAACTACAAGTACAATCAACTCAAAATTAACATTAATAGATTCATAACCTATAATGTTGTGTCTTCAAACCTTCAAGGACCTTGACGAATCTTAGTTTTCATTGTTCACCTTCCCTCGAAGTAATTACAAAAGATCTTCCCTTAAGTTCTCTATCTTCCAATGACTTTTGCACCTCAAAAGGACATCATGAAAACTTTGCTATGGGAAAAAAACATATGCATGAGGAGTGTCTTGGAATTAGGGACAAATTTCCGAGTTTCCCCTAAGCTATGAAAAATCACCTAAGAAAATTGACTAGTTATCCACTAGACACAATCATCCGACTGACATTGACAAAGGGTAAGTCCTCTATTTATAGTTTTGTAAACCGCCAATAGCCTAATAGTGACTATATTTTTAGTATTCAAGCAAATTATAAGTTCAATCCCCCTAACCTAAAAACCTCTTGGTTTACCATATTGGGATCAATATTCAACCTTGTTCTAATAGTAGATGGTCGGTGTGTGTATATTATTAGTTCATTCTCAGTAGTCTAAGGTTGCTTAGGCCACCTTTGGTTGACACCACATATTGGCCGGTGTCGTGTTGGCTATGTTGGGTGTTATATTTGGTGAGGAGAGAGCTAAGTATATCTTGGTGATTTGGTTAAGTATTCAATGTGAGATAAGGAGTGTGGTGAGTTATTCGTAGGGAGTTGGGGTTTGCCTAGCGGTGCGAGATAGTGAGGAGATGGCATGTCACCTGAGCTATTAAATTAACTCAACAAGTTAAGCATGGTAACTTGGTTGCATGGTAAATATACATATCATGATCTACAATACATGAACTTGGTCCCACATGCATAGTGTGGTGAATAACAAAGGAACTTAAATACAAAAGTTAGATAATGTTGATATGAAGAAACATAGGCAAATAATCCCCTCCACAAAAAGAATCTATCGACCACTGGATGAGGGCCCATAGCCAAAAATAGTGGGGCCCATTCATATGATAACGAACCCCAAGACCGTGAGAGTGCAAAATATCCTTTTTCCAATACCACATTACCACTTGTCATTGTTTTATTTGTTCACCCGACGAGTGTGTATGTGTCCATGTGATCTCGAACCTATTCACAATCCCATATTTTTACTAGATTATGCAAAAAAATTTAGCATGCAATAACTTTTTCATATGACCTCCATTTTCAGCATTCAATATACTCGCCAGAAATCTCTTAACCTTCTCTTCCATAAGGAATGGGTTCGGGGAAATTTTGGAATAAAGAAACTTGATCCGTAAATAATTATATAATTTACACTTTAATTTTTTTAACTCAACGGATCCTTTTAAATTTATAAACTTTTATAATTTATCCAATTAAAATTTGTTTTAAATCAACTCGAACTTAATTAAATGATTCCCAAAATTAATGTTATTCACTGTTTGATTAAACTATTCAAATTTCCATTTTACCAATTTTCACAAATGTCGTGTAATCGATAAATATGCTTGCTTGATTTTTTTACTTATTAAATTGTGGAAAATAATTAGAAATCGATTACAAGAAATTAGATAAATACGACACTAGAATTGTTTACAGGGTTCAAAAATTTCCTACGTCCCTAGGTTTATTTGAGCTGGGTCTATTAAAAATTGTCCAAACTGTAAGTACAATCAACTTATAATTAACATTAATAGATCCATAACCTACAATTTTGTGTCTTCAAACCTTCAAGGACCCTAGCAAAGCTCAGTGTTTGTACTTCATCTTCCCTAAGTACTTGTAAAATCTCTTCCCTTCCGTAAAATTCTACTCCTAAAAAAATCAAGAAAAAATTTACAATGGGAAAACAACATATGCACGAGGAGTGCCTTGGAATTCTAGACAACTTTCCAGCTTTACACCAAGTTATGAAAAATCTCTTCAAAGTCTCTCAAAATCTCACTATTGCAAAACTTTTGTAGTCACAAAATCATGAACTTCGGACATTTATTCATCCCAGTCTCATACTACTACTTAGAAGGTTCTTGAGAGAAGAAATTACTAATCAACCCCATTCTTTTAACCATCTTATTTTATTTTATTTCATCATTACCACTCATTTTCATCCACATGCCCAGTCTGTTTTGGTCATTTCCCACTATTTTAGCTTCAACCGGGACACTCGGGCGATCGAGGCGTCGCGATCCTTGTTGAACTTTCCTACCACTTTTTGGGTTCCTTCTAGTTGTTTGGAATATTTATGTTTCTTGTGGTTGGACTTTTGGGGGTTAATTATGAAATTATAGCAAAAGAACCCTATAAATATAAATTTATGAGACCATAATGAGGGACCTAACATCACTTACTACTATCAATCCATCTAGAGTTGCATCCATCTATTGCATTGGAGATCACTTGCATCCACATAGCTCCATCATCAAGGCACAAGGCTAGGACATCTACATCACACTTCATAGGGGAGAGATTATATTCTATTCCATGTACACATTTTATTACATTTTCTACAGTGTATTTCTCGCTACTTCACAAAGTGTGACTAACATAAGAGCAACCTAGGGCATGTTCACACACACTTGCACATAGAACTACATCAGGTATGAGATGTAGTGCAACACTCAGTTAGTAAGTCCACCATTGTGGCCATTGAGGACAATCTGACCCCTTCATTTGCATTATTCTTTTTTAGGGTTTGATGCTTGTTTTTGGGTCTTATAGGTATTTTATTCAGCTTGGAGTATTTGTGACATTTGGTATAGGAAAATGAAGTTGATGTAACACACAACGAGGGTTTTGGACCACCTTCTGACCCTGTAAAAATTAATTTCTGAGCTTCTGCATAGACCAAGGCACCCATAATTCATACTAGAGTGCTTGTGGGCACCCTAGTCCTCTTTTAGGCACCCTAGTCTAGCTAGATCCTCTAGATCCATCCTTTTTGGGACTCCTGCATAGTTGTTCCTACTCCTGATTTTTCCAATCACCTCCATGACACCTTCCGAAAGGAATTTATTATTCAATTGGGTTCTTTCCTTTTCCTTCTTGCACATTAGGGTTAGTATTTCCTTTTGCATAGTGTTTTAGATTATTTACATTCCTATTTACTGCATTTATTTACTTTAGTACAGATGTTCATAACTTAGATTAACTATCCCCATGCTACTTAGTTAGTCCATTTTTAGTTAAACATTTTGGTGAACCCAACATTTCAACACTTGCTTCTTACTCATGTCATCTCCTTATCAAGTTATGGCTCAATATTCTTATCCTACATATATGCCCACTAAGGTCTCAGGCATAGTTACTACCGCTATTGATTTCATGTGTGTACGTACCCAACACCCTCCTCACTTTGTCACGCCTATGAATGATCTATCAATTAATGTCATTACTACTATTTGTAATTTTCCTACTCCACCAACCATTACACCGAAAGGTCCTCCTACCTCCTCTAAGGTCTATGAAATTATTGAAAAATTAAAAATTGCTCACTAAGATCTCTCTATGACTTATTACGTAATGTACCAGATTGTTGCAACACATTAGAAGCTTCCCTTCATGTTATTCATATTGAATGTGATAACTCCACGGAGGCCTTTGCACATCTCATACAATCTCTTCGTAATTTACCACGTGCTATCTCTTTCACTGATGAGGATATGTCACCTTTTTCTAAAAGCAATCTATGTGCTCCTTTTCTCATTACTGCCGTTGTTAGTACTACTTGTATCAAGTGAGTTCTCATTGATAATGGATCCACTGTTAATATTTTTACAATTACAATTCTACCACTCTCATTCTCATAAACAATAACATTATTTCTCATAATTACACTCTCATTCAGCTACGATTTTACCACTCGTACATGCTTAGGGACTATCTCATTACATATTCGGGTTGGGCCTAAAACTGTTCTCACTAATTTTTACATCATCGATAGCTCCTTTCAATTCAATCTCTTATTAGGAAGGCCTTGGATTAACGTAATGCAAGCAGTTCCATCTACTATCCACCAATGTGTCAAATTTTTACATGATGGCTACGAACATACTATTACCACCGATCTAGTGCCATTAAAGTACTATTGTATAGATATTTTTACTCGCTATGCTTATACCACCTTCACAACATATTCCATATGCTATTCTTGACACATATGACATCTAGTCAGCCTAGCGCTTTACAATCACCTACCGTAACGGTCACCGCTCCTACTATTTCTACTCACACTATGGTTATTATTTCACCTACAATATTCGTCCCTGCTAGTGTCTCATCTCCACCAGCCAGACACCTTCTACTTCATCACTAGGGTGCCACCTACTAACATATTTGATAGTTCCACACAACACCATGATGCTCACATTAAATATTCCGATGACAAGGTTGATGTTATAAAAATTATAGATGAATCATTGAAACAACTTGATTTTACTCCTCTTGGTGTAGATGATTCTTATTTTGAGGAAACCTTTATGGTGATGGTCCAGGAGAATATCGATTCAAAAATCCTCCCTCTACTAATGCTATGGTATTGTATAAGGGATTTGTCCATAGTGTCAATGCTATTTCATCTTCTCCTCTACCGGTAGCAACTCCACGCCCTCCTTTTACATGCACATTATTTATCAACATGTCCTTTTGGCAACACATCCCTATTGATTCCACTTTCTTAGATACTATTTGTACACATGACAGGTTTGTCTAGGTTTGGCATGACACTTAATGACATCTTACCTCCTCTTCACTCACCGCATCTCTACCATGGCTATTTTCACATTACAACAACTTATGACCTCGAGGGTTTTTCATTTAACATTATTTGTTACATGTACCTCTCGTAATTCTCCACTCACACTTGGACAGTGTTGGCTTGACTATATTAGTGGTACAATTGATCCTATCCAATCTTCACTCACATTTTCTATGCCCTTTGGTGTTATCTCTATTTGTAATGGTTATTCTCTCGCTTATAATCCAAATATCTCTCATTGGTACACTCATGGTCATACACTAAGTGCATTTATTAATGAATAATATGTAATGAATGTGTATATACTCCATCGTAATGGGTCCTTATATGACCCTCCTCATTCTATATCATACCAAGTTTTGATACTCGCTCCAGTAGGTTTTGTTTCTAACAATGATGCTCTCCTTAATAGTGCCCCTAGTTACCTTCTATAACACATGTGTGGGGAATAACACTTCAAATTCTCCCCACTCATATCATTTGTGCATTTATCATCTCCAAATTTTCATATAGCCACTTTCATCATAAGTTTTACCACCGTCATTACCCAATGATGCACTCTTGTGCTTTGGTTCACACTTCACTATTGAGGGATTACTATTACACTGAACCCCACACACTACACTTTAGGCATTACATACCACATCTAGTCACACATCGTGTGGCGTACACTATCTACCATACATTCTCTGCTTTTGTCTACAACATTGTGTCATTTCCACATTCATACATCATATATTATACTATTCCTCACCTTACACATTTTACATCATACACTATTAGGCTATTTACACATATTGTCTTACATCCTTACATCATACACTCGCACTTTTATATATCACACAGCTTTCTACATACTATACTAGTCTTCATCACATATGAGTCTAGCATCATTTCATCCTACATAATACATACTTAGTCTACCTACACATGTTACATCACACACTATACATTACATTTTATACATTCTACACATCTTGCATTTGCATTCTACACATAGCATATTTACACATGCTACTCATCACATGGTCGTATTTCATCACTACATATACTACGTTGTCTTCTACGCATTACACTCACCACCTTATGATGCACTTTAGTTCCTCACCATGCTTGACTACTAAGGGTTTACAAATCAAATGGACCTTCTCTTCATTATGCATTTTTCATTCGATCTTTCATCATGTGACATTACTAGGTTAGTGTCATAAAATTTAGGCTAAATGATCACCCATTATATCATTTTGTAGTGGTATATACCTTAGGTTACATCACCAATTCCTCATTTCATCTTATAGGGATATATGCTTAGGGATAAATCATCACTTATCCGTTCATCCTATAGTGATATATGCTTAGGCTAAATAACCACTTATACGTTCATCCAGTCATGATATATGCTTTATCTATAGGATTCACACACTCATCATTTCTAGGTTGCATCTCACCACTACACCTACACATTCATCACAACACGTTAGACACAACATACACTTTAACCATTTCCTGATGACACATTCTCATTTACGGTTCATTCTTGACTTCTGAGGGAAAAAAGGGAACCTCATTACATACACTTCCATTCAATCAGAGGGCATGCAGATCATATCATTTCATCTTGCATTCCATTCCATCCATCCATAACATATTGCATTGTCATGGGGGCATTTAGTTTTGTTTACTAGTGTTTTACATGTTCAATTTACTACACATGTTAGATTGATTTCTTATATGTCATTATCTATACCATACACACATGTGTGTTCATGTATTTTTTAGTCATGATCGTAGATACAAGTCTCTTACACGTAGCTTGGATGCTCACCTTTACCCTCCTTATATTGGTTGTCTGGGAATCCACATTCATCTCTTTTAGGTTCTATTGTTTCATTTTGTACTTAGCACTTTACATTACTTGGTTATTCATGATTTTTCATATTGGTTATTTTTATAACATGCTAATGGGTGTTCCATGTGCAACACTTGTTTTATAGGATTACATGCTTCCATGACTACTTCTTTGTTTGTTTGTCTTTACTTGTCTGTACTTGTTTGCTTCTTGTATGTGGGCTTTGCCCTATGTTTTTTGTGCACACTTTCTTGTTGTTTTCCATGATGGCCTTGCGTGTCTTACGACATCGTGAGTGATGTCCCATGTTTGTGACCCACTTTATGTGGTTTACTTTCTTTCTTGTGTGTTTACATTACTATGCTTGGTAGTTTTTACATTGTCTACGTACTTTACATTTTTCTTCTTACATGCATATGTTTTCATACTAACACTTGTGTTGGATAGCCATCCTTGTTTGTGTGTGCCTTGGTTTCTACCAAGCACATTCCCTTTCCCCTGTAAGGCACATAGTTCATGCGGTTGGTCCTCTTTTGGGGCCGCATTCTCCTATCAGTGAGGTAGTATACGCCACCAAAGAGGAGGGCATCATTTGGGGTTTCTATATTCTATAGAACCTATTTACAATAGTTTAGTTCAAAGTGCACTTTCCACCCTTGGCATTGTGGGTTTACATACAATGAGTGAGTTCAGATCAGTCTATGAAATCCATACACAATGGATTTTATAGGACATGGTGTCCTTAGCATTTGAAGGAGCAATTAAAGGTTGAAGGTAAAAAGAATTTCCTCCCTATATTTCTTCGACTGTCGGCATTGGATCGCCCAAAACCAGGTTGATAGAAAATATCTCTTCACAATTCAGGGAAGCAGTTAGAGCTTGGAGGACACAAAGCATTTCTTCCCTACACTTCTTTGGCCTTTGGTGTCGATCACCTAAAAACCCAATAGTACAGGATATCCTTCTACAACATTTCTCTTAACATGGATCATGTGCACATATTCACACTTTACATTTTGTGTACTTTACATTTACATGCATTATTTACACATGCATCTTTTATATAGTGCTTTTACACTTACATACATATATATTTGACTACTTGATCTTTTTCTCCTTATAGGTTCAGCCGTATGAGAAACAAACCGTCAAATTTAGGGAAACAATGACAACAACGTCAACAACAACACTTTGGGACAACACACGATTTACTAACCATGCATGTACATTACACACCATAAAATCTACACACATGTTCCTCCCTAGGTTCATTCTCATTACTTTTTCTTTGCACATTTTTCATCTTTAGTTTCCACGCTCCTCCATCCTTTTTTCATTCCACACTTTTTTCTAGTCCTTAGGCATGTTTCTACTACACTCTTCATCAACATCACTCACCAACATAAAGTGGGGGAAAATGTAGTCAAAAATTCATGCACTTTAGACATTTATTTATCCCGATTTCATACTACTATTTAGAAGGTTCTTGAGTGAAGAAAATACTAATTAACCCCCTTATTTTGGCCATCTTATTTTATTTTATTTCGTCATTACCTCCTATTTTCGTCCACATGCTTGGTCTATTTTGGTCATTTCATGTTATTTTAGCCTCGACCATAGTGCTTGGGCGGTACAAGATTGTGCCCATGGGTGCTCGTCCTATATGGGGTGCCTCGATCCTTATTGAACTTTCCTACCACTTTTTGGGATCTTTCTAGCAATTTGGAATCTTTATCTTTCTTTTTCACCTTTTTAGGGTTAGTTATGAAATTAGAGCAAGAGAACCCGTACATACCCAAAATTGTAAGGTATTGTACTACCAAAATAGTGTAACAAGTGCCCCAATGATGATACAGGTCTCCTCGCAAGGTGTTCGGGATCTGGAAAAAGCTCTCCGAGTGTGCGTTAACATCCCGCATGCCCCACTTAGCCCCTGTGTCCTTTGTTTTTCCTTTTTCCTCTCTTTTCTTGGCCTTTTTCTCTTCAGTGACGAAACCGCCACCCTGCATGGGCGGCGGTCTCGTGACCGCCGCCCGATCGTGGCGGGGCGGTCCCTGTAACCGCCATGTTTAGAGCGGCGGTCCTTTACGCGTTTTCCAGAAAGTGTTTTAACACGACTCACGTAAAAATCAACGTTTCACCAGCTTTCCTTGCCGACTTAGGCTTGCATTTATGTTTTTGGTCCCCTGGAATAGTGTTTGGCCATTGTTTATTGTTTTAGAGTTCAGTTTGGTTTTGATCTTTGGGTGAATGAAAAGCTATAAATAAATGGTTTGTGCACAAGCAAATGGTCTGCCCCTCATTCACTTTCATGCTCTGATTTTCATAGTTCAGTCTTTTATTCTGTTTAGAAGCCATAGTTTTAATTCCTTGCATGCTTAGTTAGCATTGTTCAGCTGTTGGTAAGCCACATACCCATCTTATGCGGCAAGATACTATTATTTCACCCAATCCATTGGAGTAGAATAGCTTAGGAAGCCATTAAAGTTCAGGGTTTTGCTCTTCAAACAAGATAGTTTCAGGTTCTGACACTTTATGTTGCATGACTCGCAGTAAATCCCGCTAGGAATTGCATAAGCCAAGCTCTGTACTCTTGCGCTATCCCTCTCCTACTCGCATTATATTCAGTCTGCATTCTGAGCTGCCTTTGTCCCAATATCTACTTCTGTTGATGCTAGCATTACACGCTTTTCTGGATTCACGTGAATACGAAAGAACGAGGAGATCACACTGAGGGGACAAGATCACACACACCATCGGATTCGCCACTGTTCTGCGGAATCCAGGTTCTAGCTTTCAAAGTTCTAGTTAGAATCATATCAAATAGAGTAGATAATTACTTCATTTCAGTAAATTCTATTCTCGATATTGCCAGGGAAGCTGTGAGGATTGATAGTTTCTGAGAAACTATGATTCACTCCTCACTTCTGAGGTAGGATCGAGAATCTTGCAGATAGATTAGATAAGCTATTTTATTTGTTTAGAATAAATCTACAAATTACACAGGCAAATAACTACACTCGGTTATTTTGTTTGTTTTAAATTGTTATTTAGTTGTTATTTCTAGATACGTTTAAATAGCTACTTTTCTTAAATTCTTAAAGGGTTTCTCAAAAAATAGAAGTTATATATTGTTTTAGATTTATTCCATGTAGTTTAAATTTACTTTATTCTACTTAGATTTACATTTTGTTTTGTATGACAATCACGGGACCTAGGGAGCCCAGGGAATACGTATTTGAGCCAATCGTGCCTCAACCCAACCTCGTCATAGCAATAGTTGACATAGACCATAACCTTAGAATACAAGTCTTCCAAACAACAACAGATTTACAACTGATCAGCTCTCAGTTGAGAGGGTTAAATATAGAAGACGACCAAGCACACACGTTTTGGTCAAATCAACCGAACTACAGATTACCCTAGGCAAACATTCACATGACTGTAGAAGGGTTCGAAAGAGAACAAACCTTTGGTTGTGATCCTTTGGTCCCACAGCCAGATGCAGGAGACACTCTCACAGACATAGATACTAGTTTAAGAATCCAGGTTGCACGAACGCCTGTGAGGTATTCCGAGAAAATCACACAGTTATTAAGTCTAAACATAGAAGCTGAGAAAGCGTATGATTACTGGATACTAGGGATTAGGACTTGATTTCGTACATGACCATAGCAGGACCGCAACAACCAAGAGTCTACGGTTGTGATCCACAAATCCCGCAACCTAATGAATCCACAAGTCAATCAGATATAGACACTGGCCTACACACACTAGTATTCCAGTCCACTCCACTTCCACCCATCATCATCAAACAACTATCCTTACTAGATATAGTGGCTAACAAAGCTAGAGAATTCTGGACTAGGCCAGAGAATCATCCGTAGAGTCGATTGTATTCATTACCCACCATATGACCTTATCTGGAGATATACACGAAACTATCCCAGGTCATTTTCCATGTATTCCACAACCCATAGATCGAATCACGCCAGAACTCGATATTGATTGGAGCCTTCGAGTAGTCATCCTTGCTGATCGATCTATCACACCAGTCCAAGTTAGAAGGGCCTTCTTTGCCTTAGATTCACAAATTCCATTAGTGCGTGTCGAAGACATTAGATTGCCTAACTAGTTCGTTTGCATCCCACGCATATTCCATCCCCACCGGTCTGTCTCAACCACGACCTCGGGAGGTCGGGTGCGCGAAGATTTACCAGTAGATTCCCACGCTCGCTTGTCACTTTTCTCGACATATAAAATTGGTGAACCCGACGTGAAACAAACAAAATTAGTGAAGTTGACATAAACTTCCTACTTTCTAATTCGAGTCATAAGTATCACATGTTCTTCCAAGTTTAGTTTACTTTTCATCTTCTCCGCCTCATTAGCCTTTCACAAATCACCTTCACTCCTTCCCATTATTCTGGGTATTCATATACCCCGAATATGTCGGGATTCGATGCATATGGCACCCCTCTTGGGTCTAGAGGCATACTACGCCCAATGTAGAATGACAATCATCACCCTCACTCTCAGTATGGGGCGACAACTATTCAACTAGTCAGTTGTCAACACAAACTCCAAGGATCAGATATAGCTCGTCCTTTCAAACTGAGGAGTTAGATCAACCCCCTCAAACACAACAAACAGAGCCTTCAGGTTCGAATAATATGACGTTTACCAGAGAATCTAGTTCATCTCCTCAGATGCTACTTAGACCACAAATTAGTAGGCAATCAGACCCATACCTGGTCTTAGATGATGAACAGTCAATACGTTATCCTAGGAGTGAACAACGCTCCCGGGGTATCTACCCACCTATAGGAGGTTTACAAATACAACCCGAGGTCTCTTTTCAAGAAAATACCTCTATGCCACTACATATAGGAAATACTCTTGGAGAAACTTGGCAAGATAGCAATCAGTTCATATAAAGCAGGATATCACATGCCTATATAACACCAGTGGTATACAACAAACGCCACTAAGGCAAAGCACCGTGACTTCACCAAATGAATTCATTTCAACATTAGTAGAAAAAGTGAGAGGGTTAGAACTTTCTCAAGCAAGTCAAAATCCTCAGTTCATGCAAGCAGGAAGTTCCAATCCTCCATGCTATCCTAGCCAAGTAGATCTCCTCACAGGAGTAGGCACGTTAGGCATGCCTCCTCAGTATCCACAACAAATGCCAACTAGGCCCATCATCTCTAACACCTTTCCTCCCGGTCTAGTATCAAACAATCCATTACTAGACAATACCCCATCATACTTAAACATGTACTCCAAATCACCACAAGGAGATATGTTCTCCTCTCTCGGCATGTTTTCTCAAACACAGGGACTTCCCTATGCCCCTGCCAATGCATACACTGTGCAGCCGTATCAACAACCCATCCCACCACCACTCCCTCAGCAACCACCATCAATGGTCGAAACCTATGCGATAGGGACTTATTCAGAATATTTGAAAGAGCCCTTAGACTTCACCATACGAAGCATCATGCTTCCAAGACCTCTTCCCGATTTACCCAAGTACAAAGGTGAGGGAGATCCAAACGTGCATATCAAAGCTTACGCTACAGCCATACGCGAACTACTCCCTTGGGATGGGGTTGTTGCTAAAATATTCCCCAAAACCTTGGAAGGCATCGCTCTTGATTGGTATTATAGAATACCTGAGGCTTCCATCCATTCATTTAAACAACTTGTATCAGAGTTCATTAAGGCATTCAACATGAACAAATTGTTAAGAACAGGAATCAGGGAATTCTTGCACATCAAACAAGAACACAACGAATCTGTCGCCCATTTCATCCAAAGGTGGCGTATAGTTCTTTATTCTTCAAAGAAGTGCTCCAAATATGGATCAGATGGAACTATGTGATTTATTCCTTCATTCTCTCAAAGAGAGGTGAAGGAAGAAGTCCAGAAGTTCCCACTAAAAACTTACGATGAAGTACTCGAGAGCGCTCTTCGAATAGATCAAGCAGCGATAGATAGTGGCCATAAAACATATGGAGCAAACGAGAGGTTAATCACCCCTAATAAAAACACTACAAATTATCCCACTACCACAAACGTCAATCAGGGAACTAAAATCCTTAACAAAAATCGGGGTGTAACAATGGATGGAGTAACCGACCAGCCCAAGAAGGTAAATGTTGTCAATACTCCATCACAAACAAACAACCAATGAAACAACAACTTCACCCCGACAATCAATACAGTGGATTTTAACCATCCACAACAACAACAACAATGGTGAAATCCCATGCAAGGGCCAAGCCAAAACTCATTTGGTTATCAAAACCAAAAACAACAAATGCAAAACTTTAATCCTAATAGGCAACAATTTGATCAAAATTTTAGGCCACAATATACACCAAACCAAAAAATAGGAATTACAATCCCAATTCATATTGTGGTTTCCACAAGATTCGAGGTCATGATACTAGAACATGCCATGACTACAACAAATTCATGCAACATTTGCCAGAAGAACAAAGACAGTTCTTCACAGATTTGTTTTTGGCAGATCCCGTGTCACCACCACCAAGCAGCTCGCAGGGGCAGTTTCCCCTCAAAATGCTCCCCTCAAGATCTTTAATGATCCACTCCCAAATCATGATAATAACAGACTAAATCCAACTGGGACGAACAAGGGTGCAATGATGGGAAACAATGATCATGAAGCCTCGACTTCACTAAATCCATCAGTTGTGCCACAATTAGGAAATCAACCGAGACCCAAGATAGTCGGTTTGGTAGAACTAGACGCTGAACTACCTATCGAAGCTATAACAAGAACACGAGAGTATTTCTCTCAACCAAGCCCAAGTCATCTGCCAGAAATAGATAAGAGTCAACAAATAGTAGAAAAACCCATAGGTGCCTATGATTTAATTAATGACCTAACAAAAACCTTCTCACACATTTCATTTTTGGACTTACTAAAGAACTCTCCTACTCACAGAGCTGCTCTTTTAGAAGCATTAGGTTTAGGTCATCTAATTAACATCACTCCACCTCCTGAAACACAAGTAAATCACGTAGATTTTGATATCCACCCTCCGGGGCAGCCGGAGAAGGATGTCGAATTTATATTCGAAATAAGTAAAATGCCTATAGATGCTTGATTACACGCCGAGGTGATCCAAATTTTACACTTACAAGTATGGGTTTATAATAACTACGTAAAATGGGCAATGGTTGATGATGGGGCACATAGCTTAACATAGTCCCCTTCTCTTTCCTCCAAAACTAGGATATGGGGAAACAAACTGTTCCACCACTTGAAATACATTGAGAGGCTATGATAGCCTTAAAGCCACTTCGATAGGAACTATAATACTACCGGTCACCTTAGGACCCAAAACAATCCTGACTGATTTTTATATTATAGATTGGGAAACTAATTATAATATGATCCTCACCGACCATGGATACACCGAATGAAGGCAATCCCTTCGACTTTATTCCAAGAAGTAAGATTCCTGCATCTAGGAAAGGTATTTGTAGCCAAAGGTGATCCAAAACCTTTCGATATACACCTAGCTGACTTAAAGAAAAGACCAGGTGTGCACTCGGAATTTGAACTTCCAACAAACCAACTTAATAAACCCATTGACCCAAAACCATAGGAGAAGTTGGTACCGAAAACGGATCTTGAAACTATCAGCATAGCCAAAACAACCCCAACCCCCAAAGATAAGGCTAAAGAAACGGTATCATTAGGGACTACTGCAAAAATCGTTGAGTTAATAGAACAAGATTTACCAATGTTCTTACCATTTGATTCAGTAGGCATAGGATATTCACTAGGTGTTGGTTCCCTTCCATCAGAAGATCTCTGCATGGTAGAAGTAGAGTGCGCAAACGCAGCAGATATCCCAACATCTATACTCCCAGCTAAGTATTGGACTCTCCATTTTGATGGAGCTAAATGCCGTTATGGAGCGGGGGCAGGTATAATTCTTACTTCACCCGAAGAGAAAGTCCTGCCATTTGCCTTTAAGTTAAATTTTGAATGCACAAACAACGAGCACTGAGTACGAAGCCCTCCTCCTTGGCCTCACCTTAGCCAAAAGAATTGGTATTGATAACATCAGAGTCTTAGGAGACTCGCAATTAGTGACAAACCAGTGTTTCAAGTATACGAAACCAAAGCCAAACACTTGCGCTTTTTGCAAAGAAGCCGTATTAGATTTAAGCAAGTCGTTTAACTTCATATCCATTGAAGCAATCCCGTGAGAAAAAAATCTTCTCACCGATTCCATAAAGAACTTCAAGCATCACGTTTTACTCCAAGTAATGAGTTAGAAGATACCCATTTCACGGTGTCCATTCGTGATGAATCATGCTTCACTCGAAATGTTTCATTCCTTTTAGAAACAGATAAGGGTTGGGGCTAGGAGGAATACACAGCAGAATGTCGAGATGGTGTGTCCGTACTACATAGAGAAAGATTAGGTTGATCGTGAAGAACTCATTTTTGTCTTGGAAGGACTACCTGCAAATAAGAACACAAGACCACAAGATTTTTGATTAGACAATAAATGAGGAAACTGCCTTGGGCCCAGGAAATATAAAACTTCCTTTCGAAGGTGGTCAGTTTCCCTGCCAATATGAATTAACACAAAAGACTGTAAAATATCAATTAAGTTGCTTTGTTGAAACAAGTAGGGGAAAGGCTGATTTCTGGTTTTGAACCACAATAACCGATGGCGGTCACTGGTAACCGATGCCGGTTACTGATAACCGATACCGGTGGGGTCTAGGATCTGTAGGTTGGTTGTTTTATGGGGTGGTGGTGTCGTAGGGTAACGGTGTTATTGGTAAGGCTGGTATATGAGTGATATTAGGTAATGAGATGGTGAGAGGTAAATGAATGATAGTTAGATGCAATATGTTGCCGGGTAGTGGATCCAGGGATGGATTTATGAGGACTGTGATTCAAAAGGCATAAGAAATGTTATAACAGAGGACATGCAAGATGTGACTTACTGGTTTTTGACGAAGATGCAAGCTGATCTCCTTTCTTCAGAACACTTCTCGTATCTCCACTGCCTCTCTGCTTCGGGCCAAGTGAAGATCTGACTCGTTCCTCGCTCCCAATGATCTCTGTTGATTCAAAAATCCTTCCACCTTGATCCAAAATGAAATTTCGATCCCTCATTTTTGGTTTGGGCAGGCCATTTACAGGGAACCGATGGCGGTTACGTAACCGACGGTGGTCGAGTAGGAACCGGCATCGGTAAGGAAAAAATAGGCTATTTTTAGTAAAATAGCCCACCTTCCCTCGCTTTCTCCCGAGAGATTGGTCATGGGCTTGGTCAAGTGACTAGAAGGTCGGTTTTGGGTGCGAGAAAGGGGTCATTAGTCATGGGTGTAGGTGTAGACCAAGTTTTAGGTCTTAATTAGGTTAGTTTAGGATTAGGGCTAGGTCATGATGAGGTGGAAAAATGAGGTGGTAGGTGAGGTGATGGGGATTTATCAATTACAAGGTAATTAATAAATAATTGTGTAAGGTTTAGGTAATGAGGTTAGGTTGTGAAATGGGATGCGGGTCACAAGGGGTCGTAAGACATGAATTTGGTGTCTACATTAGCCCCTTATTGTCGTGTAGCTTGTGTTGTAAAGCTGCGCGGACAATAATATGAAGTGGTTTCTCCTGTTAAGGATATAGGTAATCCCCCTCAAATCTATCACAGATTGAGTGAACGGGAAATCAGGGATAGGGTTGATAAAGGGTACATGTTGTAGAGAGGATGGTAAGGTGGTGGGGTAGGTCCAAGGCAGCAGACGCATGTTGAAATGCAATAGTGCGACTAGGGTACATGATTTGACGAGCAAACCAGCAATGTATAGGCAAAGGTCGATAGTTTATCCAAACAAGGGTGATATAATCCTGGTATCCAAGGCATAGGAAGTAGCTCCAGGGTATATAACAGGTAAGGTACAGGAACGTTTAGGCATGTTCGGCAGTACCAAATGGTTGGTTTGGTTGAGATAAACGTCACGGTCTAGGTCTAGGAAAAGTTGGTCGACAAATCAAGTCAAGGACCCTAATTATGCTAAAACACAAACAGTGAGCTCGATTGGACAAAAAACTACAGGATGGGTGGATAAGAGTGTATGTTGGTGATGTTGGGTAAGGTATGGAAGTGGTACGGCCTTGGGTCGGGCCAAATGGTTGGGGCGGCCTTGGGTCGGGCCGGATGGGTAGGGTGGTGAGGACTGGGTCGGGCCGGATGGGGTCGGGTGAAGGTCGCGGCCTTGGGTCGGCCGGATTAGGCCTGGCCTCGGCCGCCGGTTGAGGCCTTGGGTCGGGCCGGATGGGTAGGGTGAGGGGCCTTGGGTCGGGCCGGATAGGTAGGTTGAGGCCTTGGGTCGGGCCGGATTAGTTGGTTGAGGCCTTGGGTCGGGCCGGATGGGTAGGGTGAGGCCTTGGGTCGGGCCAAATGGTTAGGGCGAGGCCTTGGGTCGGGCTAAGGGCTGGTTGTTGGGTGGTGGCCTTGGGTCGGGCCAAATGGTTAGGGTGAGGCCTTGGGTCGGGCCAGATAGGTAGGTTGAGGCCTTGGGTCGGGCCGGATAGGTGAACAAATGGTGTTCAACAAAGGTGGATATAGGCGATATTGGGAGAAAGGGCGATTAGTAAATAGGGGCAGAAAGTTGGGTGGATAAAGACAAAACCGATATCGGTTAGCTATGACCGGTACCGGTTAGGTAACCGATGCCGGTTCCTTAGGGCACGATGTGACCGGTGTCGGTTCTATGTTAAAAACCTATAAAAAGAAAAATACGGCCTGTCATTGTCACATTTCTAATTTGGAAGCCAATTTGAATTGTCTGACGTGGAGAGTGGAGATTGGAGCATTTGTTGCGTGAGGTGGCGTTATTTGACCGGAGGAGTGAGGTGTTAGCGGGCCCGAGTGAGGAGGAGGCAGTAGTTGATTGGTGGAGGACCCAGAAGAGGATATTTGGAGCCATGGCCCAGCCAGGAGGAGCAGGAGGGGCTGGACCAGCTGGACCACCACCACCCATCCCACCACGACGACGTGTCATCGTACGGGTAGGTTCGAAACCCCTCATTGTGTTCATTTTATTGCATTATGCGAAATTTGGGGTTTTGGGTAGGAATCCAAGTTTTTGATAAAAGGAGTAAATGGAAGTTGTTTGGAAAATAGAGAGGGTAGGTAGGGTAGTTAGGCTAAAACGGTAGGGTGGGTTTTGTAGGCACGTCGCGGGTGAAATGAAATGATGCGGGATAGGATGCCTCCGCTGTTGTTGGTCATTTGCGGATGCGACCACATGTGTCCGCGTCACCCAGGCTATCATGCGCGAGGTGGGACTCGGCGGAGTCCAAAGCCGATATAGAGCGATCGACAGAGACCATAGTTTGATGGTTGCCCTCATCGAGAGATGGGATCCAGAACCAATGTATTCCATCTTCCGACTGGGAGATGACTATCACATCGGAGGATGTGTATCGCATCCTTCTTTGACCGCGATCGAGGGAGAGGCTTAGGTAGATTCTGAGGCGGCCATGGACAAGAGCATCCTATAGGTTTTGGAGATGCACCGTGCTACTTACCTATCACGCGCGAGTATCGGGTATGGTGATATGTACCATGCGCACCGACATGAGACACGGCTTGCCATGCCGATGATGATCGGATCACCCGCTTCGCCTCCCGACTCGTGAGAGGAGGCCGCTTTCCACGTGCATTGATGGGGGTGCTGCTGAGATGGTGGAGGAGCACACCTGTTACGCTTGGGCACCAAAGATACCCGGCGCATTATACAGTGAGCTATGGGGTTATCACGCCGGATGAGGCGATTTGGGATTTGCTCTACATTTTTACTTCACTGTGGGCATATGAGCACATCATATGCATCGGACAAAGAGGGTTACCTCAAGCTGCCCAGGGCCACAGGTCATATACGATACGGCTTTCGAGGTGGTGGTTTCTGGGAGTCGTGGGGCAGCCACGAGCAAAGCTTGCAGGCGGGATGTCGCCTATTATGAGACATTTGTTAGAGGGCCCGATAAATGGTAGAGATATCGTATGGAGACCTTACAGAGGTCATCACCCTGACACGCAGAGGAGCCCGAGCAGCAGCTTACGCTGGATCCAAGACACATTTTGGATAAGCAGGACGAGGCCGGAGAGTACGAGAGGATACCCTCAGAGAGGGTGACGCAGCAGATGGGGCTGCGACAGACGAGCCACCTCCCTTCCCTCAATGACAGAGGGATGATGTGAGGCCCCATCCTTACTGCACCACAGCCCGTGGATCCAGATTGGGCCGCCGAGAGGCCGAGCAGATGATGGCGTAGATGATGCTTTTGGTTGTATGGGAGCATACAGTGTGGTGGGTCTGGTCGAGAGCAAGCTAGGATAAGATCGCCGCACACCAAGACACTTGGTCAGCAAGTGATAACAGAGCGAGATCAGGCCAGCTGGCAAAAAGTGTAACTATTACAGGGCAAATGGCTGCACAGCACACGATAGGTGTCCTACAGGCAGCTAGCCCAGCGCAGTACGCACAGTAGTGCACACCACCACCAAGAGCGGCACGGCCCACACACTCATGCACAGTGTACAAATACCACCACCAAAGAAGGCACAGCCCACACCCCAGCACAGGGGGTACTGGGCGCAAGGGAGTCCTGGGACCACCTCTGCACTACGGTGGCACAGATGATATATGGAGGCGAGAGGAGGCCCGTACTATCAGGATGTTCTTGATAGTACCGGAGCTGAGTATCAGCCATATGCGGCACACCGAGCGGAGACCTCGCATAGTCAGAGATCGCAGGGAGGCGCAGCCACAGCCGGCGTGTCCGTTACAGGTAGGAGGCGAGAGGCACCACAGGGACCAGCAGGGAGAGGTGCTGAGGGTGGTGGGGAGAGCTGAGGGATCCCCACATTTGTATATTGGACATGGGCACCGGTCTGCCTCGCGAACCGGTTATGTTGATAGAGGCTGCGTGCCTACATTTATTCATTTATTCATTCATTCATTATAGACCGCCTCGCGAGCCGATTACGGTCAGACAATGATACCGGCCTCGCGAGCCGAGTATAATTTTGATATGAGGGACCGGCCCGTGAGCCGAGTCGAGATGTTTGATAGTTATTGCGCCTCGCGTGCCGCTTTGTTGTTGATGATGAGATCACAGAGGCCCCGATGCAGGGCACATTGTATATAGAAACTTGTATATATATATAGAGATGATGTTTTGATCCACATGTAGTGTTTAAAATGTTTTTAAGTATTTCGTCAATGGTTTGTGGTATAGAATGTATGATGAGTTTAATTGACATGTTGATATATGGATGATGTGTTATATGATGAAATGTTGCATGTTTTGGTGCTGGTTTTGGGACATTGTTATATATGTATCTGATGAGTTGGATTCAAATGATGTATAGATAGATAGTTTTTTGTTTTGTTTTGTTTTGTTTTGGTATCCTTAGCTGATGGCTGGTTTGTTTTTGTAAAATAGATGATGTTAATGAAATTGTAATGATATGTGTGGTGGATGGACAAATATGGATAATGGTGATGAGATGCAGGAAAAGAGGCGGGCGCGACAAAAATTAGGTAAAAAATGAAGAAAAGACCATGTTTCAAAAAGGCAGGTGTGTAACCGATATCGGTTAGGGAACCGATGTCAGTAGTGACATGACGGTATTGGTCATATAACCGATACCGTTATTTAGGGATGAACTTTTCTAAAAATAGAAAAGCTAGGGTGGCAACTTAAGTTCTAATTTCAGAGCCATGCAAGAAGTTAAATACGTGAATGCGACGCTTTTTTGACGACCGGGACAGTATTTGCATGATGAGAGATTTGAGTGATAAGGAGAAAAGAGACAGGTATCGTATGATGAGAGATTTAGGTGATAAGAAAAGAGACAGGGGGAGTGAATGCGATCCGAGATTCAGATGATAGAAAGGTGAATTTGAAAAAGAGTGGTGATCATGACAGAACGAGAGAAGCATCCAAAGAGTGGACGAGAGGGAAGACAAGTGCCACCGCAAGTCACCGCAACGCAAGAGGTAAACGTTTTGGTTGTGATTTGATTTTTGCATGTTTTTGAAAGGAGGAGGGAGATTAAGTGGGTAGATATGAGAAAGAAAACATGATAAAGCAAGGGTTATAGATGAGGTGAGTGTTACGGGTAGGTAATCATGGGTTTCGTGTATGTTTGTATGTACGAAAGGAATAAACACTCAAATTATCATCGTAGGTGGTGTATTTAGGTAGGTCATTAAGGTGATAAAGGACCGATATCGGTTAGGGATAACCGTATCGGTTACTCAACCGGTACCGGCAGATTCTGTACCGCCGGGCGAGGAATTTCTAGAATTTGAGAAAACCCGGGGATTTGAGAGAATCAATGGTTGTTTGTTATTTGGATGTACGCAGCAGGCGTGGTTGAGGATGAATGATAGTGTTCCAAATACATTGTTGTCACGAATCCGAGCGGATGTAATGCCAGCCTGAATGGACATTGATAAATCGCTTGGGGTTAAGTGGAATCACTATTATTCACGAATCGCACGTAACCATGCTATGTTACAGCTTTGATCGAGAGATGGAATCCCGAGAAAATACCTTCTATCCGCCAACAGGAGATGACAAGAATATCGAAGATGTGTTCCGTATTTTGAGGCTCCCTATTACAGAAAACCAAGATATCGTATTTCCTAGGGGCAGCGTGGGGAGCGATAAAACAAAGATTTGGTCCATACGCATGAGATTTGACACAACGAGGTTTGTCATTCACATATGGGATAATGTATGCAAAGACACCCCGAGGAGACAAGGTTAGCAGTGTGATATTAATGATAGCGTAGGGTATTATGCATTACCGAGGGCGGGGGGAAGATTTCCAAAGGCATTGATGTTTGTTATTTGGGAGATGATAGAAAGGAACGTGACTTTTGCATGGGCACCCGCATATTCGCATGAGCTATACAGGGTTTATGGGCTTGTAGGGAAATCACAGACTACATTGATGGTTCATACTTATTACACTCGGCTGGGCCTATGAGCACATCAGGTGTGTGTGCGACCAATAGGCTGACCCATCCAAATGGGAGACCGGAGTACAGAGGTCGGGGGTTCGACGATGGGTCCGCATGCAACAGAGGCAAGATCCCAGCCGTGATGGGTGACATTTTGTATTAGGCGGAGGTAGTATGGGAGAGGGCAACGATTACGGATATCTGTTGAGGCCTTACGGGAACTATATGGTAACATAGAACATAGCCGAGGAGTTGAGGGTGTAGAGCGATTGAGGTGTGCATCGCGGCACAGTGCCAGTGAATATGAGAGGATTCCTATAGATCGCGTGCGGCGACAATTTGGATTTGTGCAGGACATACCGCAGGCTTATAGACCATATATGAGGATCGACGCAGAGGCAACGTATTCTCACCTCCCCAGCCAACACCTCCAGAAGGTCCTGAAGAAGTAGCAGCCGATCGCAGGGTAATGGACGCAGGAACGACAGAGGCCTATAGATTATGGTGGGTAGCAGAGCTGCAAGGTGTACGTGATCGTCCTGACATAGCGGTGATTACAGCAGAGAGGGATCGTCTGCAGCGTTTGGTTCAGCAGCTCCAAACGCAGGTGAATGAGACAAGAGGATTGTTAGCGGTTACGGAGTCACGGGTGGAGAGAGATTAGAGGTCGGAGTCCTCCATGCGAGAGGGCGTATTCATATTTACAGGAGAGGTCACAGGCCGAGATCGCTGGGTGGTACCACACCGTGGTACCTTTGAGACATGACAGAGGCTCTGGCGAGAGGGGTCGACGATCACGATCCTCACCTAGTTCGGGATGAGGCGTAAGGGTCTAAATAAATGTTAGCAAGGTATAAGAATTAATAAGGATGCCGACCTGCATGTCGATGATAGAGAAGATGTATTTGTTTAACATCTAAATAAAACTGAATATGTATGTTGATTTGAGTTACGATAATAATAAGAATGTTTTCATTTTGACTTTCGGTGTTTTGAAAAAGGATAAAGAGGAATGTGATTAAATAGAAATACACAAAAATATTTATATTTACCACACATGATAGGTTATGGTAGGGGATGGTCGAGCTAACCTTGGGAGACCCCATGTCTCCGAAGTGCTGCCTACATAGCCCATTGCACAAAGCAAGGAGGGGCCTCAGACCGATGTAGTTCTCCCTTAGGACCAGGGAGAGGTGAATTCAGGCAATTTAGGTATGGTTAGGCGATTGGTTGGTTGGTAAAGGTATTGATAGTAATATTGGTAAGGCAAGGTTGATGGTGTTGGTAATGAATTGGTGAGGTTTGTAAAAGGTATAAGAGAAGCGAAAGTTAGCCTACCCAAGTGGTAGGGAATCACGCCCTGATTAAGATCAACACACAATCCTAGATGCAAGGCAAAGAGGAAAGATTGTTCCGTAGGTGAAAAGAGCTAAACAAACCACACAACATAGAATGAACGTGAAGCCCTAGGTACTTTGGTGCATGACGAGAAGTCAATAGGTGAAAAGAGTCAGATGATCACATCCTATCGTGTGTACGTCACGTCCCTTGAGTTGAAAACAAATGGTGAGGTGAGGTGAATGGTATAGTTGAGGTATGGAAAACTTATTACAAAGTGAGTGTTCGATGAAAGAGAACCTACCTTAAATAGACAAGTCCATGACTTAAAATTTCTTTTGAATGAGGCTTTTATTTTATCAATATGATCGATCGATGCGGGAAGTCTACAAGGGATTTTGATTGTTTTATTCTTGAGGTCTTCACGAAGCTGATCAATGCGAGAAGCTTCTGATAAAGGCTGACTGTGTATAGCTGTCCTTCGAGGGAGCAGTCTATTTATAATAGCAGATATGATTTTAATGCATAGCTGTCCTTCGGGGGAGCAGTCTATTTATAATAGCAGCAATAGTTCGGCATATAGCTGTCCTTCGAGGGAGCAGTCTATATTTAATTTAGATGACTAGATGTTCTTTTGGCGTGAAGCATCTAGTTTAGTAGGAAGTTTGACTCAAGAAAATCCCATAAGAATACGGCTTATTTTAATACTTTGAAGTCATGGACTAGACTAAAAAGGGGAAGGCATCGTCAAGGGGAGGTGAGAAGTGATCTTGATTTTATTTTGAGATGTAGAAAACAAAGTGTATGTAGCGGTAAATGAGCTCAAGGGACGAGCAGTAGGTAGATAAGAAGTGATATAACACTAAATTCAACAAGAGAATGGTCAAAGATGCAAGGCATTAAGGGGCTCAAGCTCAGCTTACCATTGCTTAAGCTAAACAATAAGTGCCTCGATCCATAAGTGTGAGTGATTATATAAGGCCCAATCCAATCGGGAGCAAATTTTCCACGTTTGCTCTTTCTAGTTTGGTTACATGTTGATTCTCTTTGAGGACAAGATCACCAACCTTAAAGGTACGCTCATGAAGTCGCTTATCATAAGCACGCTTGATGCGTTTTTGATAGATTTGAAGGTGATCGAGAGTCGTAAGACGACGTCACAAGAAGCTCCAATTGGGCTAACCGCTCTTGGTGGAAATCATCGTTGGTGAGAATATCCTCAAGGGATATTCGAGGGAGGGTATTTGTATTTCGAGAGGTAAGACAGCCTCTGCACTACATATACCAAAGAAAAAGGTGTGGCTTTAGTAGAGGTACGGATGCTAAGTACGATAAGCCCAAAGGGCAAAGGGGATGTGATCGCCAATTTCATCCTGGACTCATTGACAACTTTCATGAGGATTTTGGTTAGGGTTTTATTAGAGGATTCGGCTTGTCCATTTGCTTGTGGATAGTAATGACGGTGATGAGAAGCTGAAGTTTGATACCAAAGTTGTCACAAAGGTCTTGCAACAACTTATTTTTGAAAGATTTTCCATTATCTCGTAATCGTGCGACGAGGAACACCAAAACGATGATAATGTGGTGGTTAATGAACTCTACAATTTTTTTCTTTTTTAGTTGAAATGAGTGGAATAGCCTCCACCCATTTTGTGTAATATTCGGTCATTGTCATGATAATCCATCGGTGACGTTGCGAAGAGGATGGATAATCTCACCAATAAGGTCTAAACCCCATCATGTGAGAAGGGCCAAAGATCTCGAGCAACCTGAGCGGGTGGCTAGGAGTATGTTGAAGGTTGGCATGTTGTCGACACATAACACAACGCTTAACATATTCGTAGCAATAGTTATTGAGAGTAGGCCAATAATAACCAAGGCGAAGGATTCGCTTTGGCCACTTGTGAAAGGCCGCTAAAATGTCCACCACAAATACCATCATGGACTCCGCTGGATGGTATGGGTGACCTCCGCCGCGGTGAGACATCGAAGGAGGATGCCATCAAAGCCACGTTTATAAAGGAGTCCCCCATAACTACATAACGAGAAATGCATTTAAGAAAAGCACATTTACCAAGACTAGTAAGGTCGAAGGGAGAACAGAGGTCAGTAAGGTAGTCATGGAATTGGTGATACCAAGTATCCTCGCGAGTTAGCAAGGCATTACATGTATTTATCGTACAAACAACCGGGGCTGAATAAGATGGGGCAAAGAGTTGTTGACCAAGACAAAAATGTCGAGTCACTGATGAGGCTGGAATTTGTGAGGCTAAGAAAGCCATAGTATCCGCAAATTTGTTAAGTGGAGTGGGGAATGGTTTGGATAGAATAGTGAGTAAATAAGGCTAGAAGTGAATCCACGTAGTGTTTGTATTTTTGAAGTTCCTCATTTTTACATCGGTAGATGCCCATAACTTGATTGACTACCAATTGAGAGTCGCCAAAAATATTGATAGATTTAATACCTAAGTGCAAAAAGCAACTGAGACCTGAACAAGGGCCTCGTATTCCGCCGTATTATTAGTGCAAGGGAAATCGAGTCGGAATGAAAGAGGCATGGGCTCAAGCACGAGAGGAATGAGAACAACGCCGCTCCTCCACCACGGTGGCATTTGGATCCATCAAGAAGAGGGTCATTGATATAACTCCTCCTTGAGGGAAAGAGTAGCAATGAGTTCGCCCTGGGAATGTAAAATTGGTAAATTGTTCCCTGTAAAGGGGCCTCCGCAAGTTGGTCTCGCAAGAGTTTGTCCTTTGATTGATTTCTCGTGGACAAACTCAAGGTCGAGGTCGGCGAGGAGCATGAGCCATCGGGCGATGCGCTGGTTTAGATGAGGTTTGGCATACATGTAATGGATGGGGTCCGTGTTGGTGATGACGAAAGTTTTGTGATTCGAAGGTAGTGTCGGAGTTTGGTAGCCACGAATGATAGGGCTAGGCACAACCTTTCTACGTGTATACCTAGTCTCATAGTCCACCAAAGTATGACTTATATAATAAACGGCTTGTTTCTATTTTCGTAGTCACGATGTGCAAGCATGGCCCCTACAAGGGTGGTGGTCAAGGTGGAAAGGTAAAGGTAGAAAGGGCGGTCATCTTGAGGTGGGATAAGCACAGTGGTCAGTAAGAGATAAGTTTTGAGAGCTTCAAAGGCTTGGTGGCACTCTTCGCCCATCAAAATCAATGTCTTTTTTAAGAAGGTGATGAAAAGGTTGACATCGATCCGAGAGTCGGGAGATGAAACATCGGATAGATCGAGCTTACCTTGTAAACTACGCAATTGTTTGAGATTGGTAGGTGGGGCATTTCTAGATAGCTTTGACTTTAGATGGGTCGACCTCGATGCCACGCAAAGAGACGATAAAGCCAAGAATTTTCCTCGAAAGGACACCAAAGACACATTTCTTTGGTCAAGGCGAATGCAGAATATTGTAATAAAGTATCAAAATAATGGTTAAAACATCGAGATGTTCACTACGATGTTTAGACTTGCCAAGAAGATCGTCGACGTAATCTTCAAGGATAGTGTGCATAATGTCATGAAAAATGTAGGTCATAGCCCGCCGATAGGTCGCACCAAAGATTCTTAAGGCCAAATGGCATTACACGGTAATGTAAGGTTCCCAAGGAGTTATGAAGGCGCTTTTATGTTGATCGGCAGGGGCAACCAAAATTTGGTCAGATCTCGAAAAGCCATCCATGAGAGAGAGCATCTCATGGCTCAGCAAAGTGAGATCAACAAGTTGGTCAATACTAGGTAGGGGAAGTCATCCTTAGGGCAAGCGAGGTTAAGATCCCGTAAACTCCGTGCATATCCGAAGTCCCCCGTCGCTTTAGTGACAGTGTACGATGTTAGAAATCCATTGAGGATAGTCAATAGGCAGAATGAAGGAAACAGAAGGAGTCATTGAGCTCCTCTTTGACCAAGAGGGCAATGCGCGGATGCATTTTTCTCAATTTCGTTTAATTGGCTTGGAATCGGGTTTCGTGGTAATGTTATGGACAGCAATGTCGATCAATTCCCGGCATGTCAACAGACCAAGCGAAAGCTTGGTCATGTGAGCACTGAGGAAAGTAGTAAAGGCGACTTGTTCGATGCTTAAGGGATTGTCCGATCTTCACAATGTGAGGATCCTCCTCCGTGTGGGATGTTGATTTCTATAGTAGATTCGCTCAAAGATGGTTTGGGTTTCGGATGGTAAGGCTTGTTGAATATAAGAGTCATCCGTGCCAAGGTAAGTGAGGATGGAGTCATCATCCCGGCACTCAATAACGTTAATCAAGGGGAGTCCTCTTCAATCATGTCTGATATAGAAGGGGAATAGAAGAGGGTTCTCATTATCGCGTTGATAAGTGAGAGGACCTAGGAAGATAGCATTTATGAAAAAAAAGTTAGGAGGGATAGATTCAGGATCTATCACTCTGGGGAGACGAAGGCAAAATGGGTGATGATGGTTCGGTAGGGGTGACGCCATCATCTTCTGAAGACAACCGACACGAGGTTCCACGATGTAAGTGTTCCCAAATTCGAGACCACTACGATCATTATGTTTACGTGTGGTGATGGGGATGAGCGTATGTCGGCCTTGTTCATAAAGGCCAAAACCAAAGCCTTTCCAAGCACAGCGAGTCAAGAAGGTGAGGGCGAAGTGACGATTTGTCAGGTATTGAAAATCAGATTGAAAGGAACCACACCAAGAGGAGGCTCAGGGGCAACGGAAGATGCGTCGACACCCCCATATGTTAGGTTAGTACGGCAGTGCGGTGGTCCGTAGGAGATTACTTCTCCCACACGACGGTCATAAGTAGGATGTGCATGTACCTGTCCGTACTCCTGTGGGGTATGGAAAGAACTAACGTTATATAGGTGATACTCCCCAAAGGTAAGGCGTTGAAAATCATCTACTAAGGGGTATCAACGGTTGGGATGTTAGGCTCATGGGAAGGGAAGTGGTTTTTACGATGGTAGTTTCATCACCAAGGCGTAGGTGCGGTTGAGGTGGGTGGTCGAGGCACAACAAGAGGATGGTTGGGTTTGAGTGAACGGGTGTCTTGATTGGTACAAGCACATCGTTTGGGTGGTATAACATATCACAGTGTTTTAAAGGGGGATCAGCTTTTACGGTGCAGTAGATTTCCCTCATACTCAAATTTTATGCATCTATGTAATGTTGAGGAACGCATCCCATGGCCCGGATCCAAGGACGACCCAAAGAATATATTATATCGAACTCTCCCTCAAGGACATAGAAGAGTTCGGGTAAAGTATGTGGTCCTACCCGAATGTTGAGGATCACGGTGCCTAAGGTAGAGGTAATAAATATTATTAAATGACCGCAACATGATGGGGTTGGCACACATGTAGCTAGAAGGGATATTCATTTGTTTGGAAGGCTTTCAAGAGATGATGTTTAGCTAGGCCCGTCAATCATAACACGACGTGCTCCGAATGTCCCGAAGTAAGTGGAGATGAAAAGGGTAGGGTCGTGGTCTTCTGTACAAAGTCAACAATTTCATCTTAAGAGAAACCGATCAGCGCAGCCTTGTTGTGGACAGAGACGGAAGTGGTCAGGGGTGGTGGGTTGTTTAGGTGAGAGAGGCAACGTGATCGGGTGTTAGAATGGAGGCAACAGGTAGGGTTTCATTAGGTAAGACCTCGATCCTTGAAGAATTTCAACGAGAGCTTGTCGATGAGATTCAGAAGTCCGAATGAGATCATATAGTGTCATTTTTACGGGTGATCGGTGAAGTCAAGCTTGATCATGGCTCGATGGGCAATGCCATTAGAGACTCGGATAAAGGGTCCACGAATAACCACTTTAGGTGGTGGTGCAATCCTGGGATGGTTGACGAGAAAGAGATGCCGCAGTGTGTTTTCTTTGCTTTCCCATTGTTTTTCCGCCTTGAGTAAAGAACACTAATCATATTAATTTCATGAATACGAGAGGAGGAAGACGGTAGGGATAGGTCATGGTCTTCGAGAGGTGGGGTCAGTAATGATGATAGATCTTGGTGAGGCGGGGACATGATGGTAGAGGAGAGGGAATGGAAGCTAAAGGTCTCTCCCTTCGTAAGTTGTCTTTCTTAACCTTTCTATCTGGGAGAGGTGACTGACGAAGGATGGTTTTTAAAGCTTTGCATCCCTCCACATCATGTCCTGGTGTGCGGTGATAAGCGCAGATTTTAGACTCATCGTAACCTATAGGGCGAGGTTTAGAAGGGTCATAAGGTCTAAGTGGGGGTAGAGAAATGGTCGCATTCTCCACCAACATAGCAAGGATTTTGGCGTAAGATCCTTTGAGTGGGTCAAAATCGGAGGAGGATGAGGGCATTGGTGCGGTGTTCTCGTAATGTTTGGGCGTGGTTGGTTCGTACGGGTGGTGGTTTAGCCAAGGGGTGTTGACACGTGGTTTTCACCAAACGTGGTTTCTTTGGCGCAGGAGCTACGTTCGGCTGGTTAGATGATGAGGCTACAGATGACGTGGTAGCGGGAAACAACCACGGAGAAAGGGGAGTGACAGAAAATAAATCCTTTGATGATGGAGTTTGTTTAGGGTTGATGGGTGGACAGGATACGTGGGGTGATAATGTTGATATACCCTTAGATATCTCAGATAGGTGCGTAACGCGTGAGGTCGTTTTGAAGAAAACGCAGGAGGTATGATATATTGATGCAAGGTGGAAGGATGAGGTCCCAATATGGAAGGTAGGTGTGACGATGATGGTTTTGATTGTGATAGAGGCACGGATTGAGCTTGTCTTCTAGGTGGCGGGGCGGCTTTATTCTTGGATAAATCTAGTCGCTTAGGCGGGTGTGTTAGACTGGGTATGGGTGAGGTCCCAAGTGTAGGGGAAGGTTTGGTTAGGTTAATAGAGGTGGATGGGATACTTGATATAGATACGGGGGGTGAGAATGAGGACATAG